>LR812538.1:36743902-37151402 GCA_903798195.1 Danio kyathit | reverse complement strand
TCATTGTGTTGGTTTGTGTTTGCAGCTTCAGGACCATCTGAATCAGGGGGCTTTTTTCAATGTCCATTTCTTGGTTTTTGAGGTTGTCTCTTTCTCTCTCTCTGTCCATCTGTCTGTCTGTCCGTCTCTCTCTGTCCATGCATCTGTTTGTCTGACTGTCTGTCCATCCATCTATCCATCCGACACTCTGCCTGTTTCTTTCTTTCCATCAATCCATCCATCTATTCATCCATTCGACAGTCTGACTGTCTTCCTTCGAATATATTGTTTAAGTCTTTTACTGCCATATTAACTCCTCGTTTGGTGTGAGCATAGGCATTAACCAGGAAGTTATCTAGGAGTGCTTGAGTTTTTTTGGCTATTTACTGCGTTCTGGTAGTCTTCTGCACTGTTCTCAGCCCATCTGTATGGTTTTCTGATGTTATATAATTTATTGGGCTGTGTGCAGGGGTTTGTTATTGTCTTTTTGAGGTATAAATTAATTTGGCTATGGTCAGAGAGTGGGGTAAGTTCTCTAACAGTGAATGCTCTGAGAGATGAAGGGTCTATATCGGTTATCATATAGTCTACTGTGCTATTGCCAAGAGGTGAGCAGAATGTAAATCTCCCAAGTGTGTCCCCTCTTATCCGACCGTTGACAATGTACAGTCCCAGACTCCTGCAGATCTGCAGGAGCTCTTTTCCACTTTTGTTGACTATATGATCATGGTTGTTTCTGTCAAGGTGGGAGAAGCTGGTATGTATACCTGGTAAGTTGCTGTTGATGTATTTGCTTCCCTGTGCGTTGGTTAAGTCCGGCTGTAGTCCTGTTCTGGCGTTCATGTATCCACAGATGAGCACATGTCCTTGGGCCTGGAAATGGCTCGTCTCTTTCTCCAGAGTGTCAAACATATCTTCGCTGTAGTAGGGGGGACTCTGATGGTGGGATGTATATGTCTTTTTGGGACAGTTTTAACTGTGTCGATGTACTTGTGGAGTTTTGAGTTGTACCAGATGATTTGTCCTCCTGAGTCTCTCCCTTGTCGAGTTGTGTTGAGTTTTTGTGAGGGAAGAATAATTTCTCTGTAGTTGGGTGGGCAATGGGTGGTGGTGTTTGTCTTGCTCCATGTCTCCTGGAGAATTATAATGTCTTTAATTTTTATGTTTGTGTGGAATTCTGTGTTTAAGCTTTTTAGTCCAAAGGCTGATGATTTTAAGCCTTGTATATTCCACAATGATATTGACAGGGTCATTTAGAGATAAGTAAAGTTCTTGTTTTTAAGTTTGAGATAAACCTTTACTAATATATTAGTTTTATATTTATATACATGGTGGTTGTATATTGTATATTGTGGGGCTGCTCACGTCAGCTGGGCGCTGATGTATTGTAGTAGCTGTCTGATTTCACCCATTTCCAGAGGTTTCGCCGGTCCTTTGAGGGCCTGGGCGTAGCTTCTGGGTTGTGGCAGCAGTGCTGGTCTGGGTGTGCTGTCAGCAGTGGGTGTGCTGGTTGTTGGGTGCTGTGGGCTCCTCCTGCTGTTATTCACTTGTCTTGGATGGGGTCTGTTTGATGGAGGAGGTCTCTCTCTCTCTCAATTCAATAATTGCTTTATTGGCATGACAAATGTATTGCCAAAGCATTTAAAAAGTTTACATAAAAAAGTAACATAGATATATATAATAAAAAAAAAAAAAAACAGTACACTCAATAGATAGCAGTAGTAGTAGTAGTAAAAAAAAAAGGAAATATGTTTTATATATATATATATATATATATATATATATATATATATATATATATATATATATATATATATATATATATATATATATTATAATTAAATAAAATATAAATAATATATTATATTATTCAATATATCATATTTATGCTGGCTTGAGAAAATCATAACTTTCCGCCAGACTGTCAGACTTAAGGTTGGGCTCATTTAACTCCGACTACCGATCTGCCAAACACTGATGACCTTTTAACTTACTAGCCACACCCTAGCAACTGTCCCATAGACTTCTATTGTAAAAAAAAAAAAGAAAAAAACTACCATTGACTTTACATTGGACATACTAACAACAAACCAATTCATACTAACAATATACCAATCCATACCAGAAACATACTAATCATACTAGCAACATGCAAATTCATACTATAAACATACTGGCAACATGCCAATTCATACTATAAACATACTGGCAACATGCAAATTCATACTATAAACATACTGGCAACATGCTAATTCATACTAACAATATACTAATCCATACTGGAAACATACTAACAAACATACTAATCATACTTGCAAACATGCTAATTCATACAAAATTCATGCTAACGGCATGCTAGTTTATTCTAGCAGCATGCTAGTGACATGCTAATTCATACTCAATGCTAACGACATGCTAATTAATGCTAGAAACATGGTAATGTATGTTAGCAACTGCCTAGCAACCACTCAAAACACCTTAGCAACTGCCTAGCAGCACTTTATTAACCCCCTAGAACACCCTAGCAACCGCCTAGCAACCACCCAGAACACATTAGCAATGCTCTAGCAACGCCTTAAAAATGACTTAGAACACCATAGCAACCACCTAACAACGCCGTAGTAACCACTCAGAACACCCTAGCAACGCCTTAACAACTGCTTAGCAACCACTCAGAACACATTAGCAACTGCCTAGCAACGCCTTAGCAACCATTCCGTACACCATAGCAACTGCCCAGCAACACCTTATCAACCACTCAGAAGATCCTACACTCTAAAAAATGCAGGGTTAAAAACAACCCAATTGGGTTGTTTTGGCAACCCAACGCTGGGTAAAAAAGGGACGAACCCAACGCTGGGTTACTTTAACCAAAAAAGTTGGGTTACACGTTTAACCCAGCATGCTGGGTTGAGATTTTTAACCCAACTATTAGTTAAAAATTACTACACTGCTGGGTTGAATGTAACCCAAAAATGGGTCAGAAATTTAATCTAGAAACTGGTGATTAAAATCACTAAAATAAAAACAATTCTTCAGCAACACATACTTTAGTAATGGAATTTTATTTATGACAAAACATAAAAAATGTGTCAATATGAATTTAAAACAGTTTTCCCATCTCCACTTCAGCATTAAGGCCATTTCAATAAAAAATTCCAATAACAGAAATCACAGAAACACTGTGACTAAAGTCAGTAACAATGCATCAGACTGAAGTCATAGTAACATTTACATCATGCATAAATCAGGAATCATCAGTAAGAATCAACTGCAATGTAATTGCAGAGTAGAGAAAAAATAAATGTAGAAGTAATAATGAAAATGCATCTAAATGACTGAAGTCAGAATGATTAACTTAAAATACAAATACAAATTTGTGCACAAACATCAACATATCCTATATATATATATATATATATATATACAGGCAGTGCAGAATTATTAGGCAAATAATACACACACACACAGAATAGGGACAATTTAGCTTACCCAATTCACCAACATCGCATGTCTTTGGACTGTGGGGGAAACCGGAGCACCTAGAGGAAACCCACGCCAACACGGGGAAAACATGCAAACTCCACACAGAAAGACCAACTGACCCAGCCGAGGCTCGAACCAGCGACCTTCTTGCTGTTAGGCGACAGCACTAACCACTGCGCCCCAATGCCACCCTAATAACAAACATAAAAATAACATTTTCATTATTAATAAAGTAACTGTAAGAAAAGCATTATGCAGTTATTAATTATTGTGATTTATATGGTTTATTAATAATTGTGTAATTATTCAACTAATGCTTTAAATGAACATCACAAGTCAACCAGACACATCTTTAGACAAGGGCAGCCCTAATGATTACAATGAACCAAGTAAAATATTACTACATACCTTCAAATGTGGGGATTAACTCTTGAAGATTCCACTCTTTTAGTTTGGTTTGCACATATTCATCCATCTAAAAAAGAATAACAGATAGAAGCATTTTAGCAAAATTAAGTTAAAAAGATCAGCCAAAAGTCACTTTATCACAAAAATACTCCTAAATGATCATAATTATCCTGGGTGTCACATAAAATGGTGGTCTAACTTTTTTCTTTTTGGCAGTCAAAGATGATTAGGTTAGATTTAGCTTAGCTGAGACGTCTGCATCAAAATAACCATACGTACAGGATTAATTAAAGATAACAGTTAGCTCAAATCACGTCTACAATGCAAAAGGCTCACAGTAAACTAATAACATTTGCTATTCAATGTACAGCTAAACAAGATGTAAAAGCAGAGCAGGAAAATTATTAAGTATGTTCTGACCAAGAAAAACATCATTAGAGAAGCTGAATTTAACACTGTTATGCATCAAAGTATTGTTATAAAAATCAATGAACAAATGTAAGAAGTACAGGAGTAAAAGTTCTATTTACTGTTTTACAGCTTAAGATTACAAATCACAGTACTTGCTGCCACTACCTAACCTACACTTAGAAATCTGTCATTCAAAAGGCATTTTATTACAACAAAAAGCTCCTAAATGACCCTAATTATCCTTGGTGTGGGGCTTATAAAATCTAACGAAGTAGATACCAAAGACTCTAGAAAAAAAGGGACTTTGCGTATACAAAAATAATATAAAATTTTTTAGGAAATTACCTTATCCTTTCCAAGCTCCTTCCGATGTCACGCGCGCTTTCCCATCCACGAAGCAGCAGGTCCGGCTGCGAGGCGAGCAGCAGGTCCGGCCGCGAGGCGAACAGCAGGTCCGGCTGCGAGGAGGAGCAACGGGTCGGCCGTTAATCGAAGTCGGCCGTGAGGCTGTCGCGTAGTCGTTAGGTTTAAAAAAAAAAAAAATGCGTAAATACATTATACAGTAAACTAAATGTGTTATTTCTTATAAAAGTTGTTAAATACACACTGAATAACTTACGTCTCAGACAGAATTTCACTCGCTTTATTCTAGAGACGGCGCAAAGAAAATGGCGGTTTCTCACGCTGATGTCCCTGCATGTTGACGTGACGTGCGTGCTCTCTTTCACATCCGCGTTCCCAACCCAGCACTGGGTTATAGATCAAGATCGACTTTCAACCTAAATTGGGTTAAATCAACCCAATTTTGTGACCTAGCAGTCTCAACCCAGCATTTGGGTTAAAAAACCAACCCAGCATTTTTTAGAGTGTAGCCACAGCCTAGCAAACATACAAAACCTAGCAACCACCTTAGCAACCACCTAGAACATCTTGGCAACACCTCTCTCTCTCTCTCTCTCTCTCTCTCTCTCTCTCTCTCTCTGTCTGTCCATCTGTCTGTCTGTCAGTCTCTCTTGCTCTGTCTGCCCATCTGTTTGTCTGTCTGTCTGTCTCTCTGTCTGTCCTTGCATACGTGTGTATGTCTGTCTGTCTGTCCATCCGCCTGTCTGTCTGCCTGTCTGTCTGTCATTCTATCTATCCATCTATTCGTCCATCCGACTGTCTGCCTCTTTCTCTCTATCTAACCATTCATCTGACTGCCTGTCTGTCTGCATGCCTGCCTGTCTCTTTCTCTGTCCATCTGTCTGTCTGTCTGTCAATTTGTCTCTCCGTTCATCGTTCTGCCTGTCTGTATGTCTTTCTCTCTTTCTGTCTGTCCATCCGTCCATCTGTCTGTCTGTCAGTCCCTCGCTTCTGTTTGTCTTCCTGTCTTTCTGTCTATCTGTTCAATTGTCTGTCTGTCTGTCTCTCTCTCTCTGTCTTTCTCTCTCTCTGTCCATCTCTCTGTCATTCTATATATCTATATACATGTCATCTTATCTGCCTATATTTCTATCTATCTACTGACAAAGGCTTTTTTCCTCCTCCCCTGAGGTCTGTTTTTAAAGGATGATGGGATACAGGAGGGCGGAGGATGTGTCAAATTATTTTATTCTCATCGTTCCCTTTTGCCCTGGTGCTGATATGCGTGGACGTAGTTCAGTGAAACGGGCCAGCTTTATTCCACGTTTTGTCCTCTTCTAACCTGCCTGTCTCCCTCGTTCTTTCTGTGTGGGTGATTATAGTGTGGATCTGTCTGGCTTTGCTGTCATTGCTTCTGGTTTAGGCATATATTCTACCAGGGGGATTCTCTTGGGGGATTTTGCATCTGAAAGGTGGAGATGGTCACAGGAACTCTTTGGCTTTGTTACTGATTAGCTTATTAGTTTTTCGACCCACCATCTACACTGAGAACACGCTGTCAAGGACATCGATGAAGCTTGGCAGAGGATTAGGCTTTTAAAGTAGCACCTCAAACAAGTTCTCTATTAAATCTCCAGTCAGATTTCTCTACTGAAATATTACGCTCTGCCAAAAGTGCCAAAATAATTGTTATTAGAATGATTTTTTTTTTCCAGATTAAAATTTTCTTTACAAAAAAAGATAATAAACACAATGGTTTCATAGTATTTTTTCCTTTGTTCTCCAAACTACTGTAGTCATCTCACTGCATGGCTATTTTCATTCGTCCGTTCGTTCATCCGTCCATCCGTTGTACTGTGAAGAATCATTTTATTTAGTTGCAAGTGTATCTTTCTATGTAATAAATTAAGCATCTATTTAAATTTAGTAAATAATATTTAGTGTCAAAAGTCTATTTTATTATTTTTATTATTATTTTATTACTTTTTGTCATCCATTCTGTGCTGTGAAAGGCTATACAATTTTATTTCATTTTTAATCTGATAATTTGTTTTTGTTATAGTTTGTTATATCTCTCCATGTTTGCTTTGAGCACTTATTTTATCCAATTTTTTGATTGGTTGACTGGACAGTTGATTGATCTGTCCAGCATTGCTTATTGTATCTTTCTAGTTTAGTTCTATCCTCTTCTAAGTATGCACTGTCTAGTCTCCCTAGGGGCTCTCCAGAAGGCCAGAAGAAACCTTTGACCTGCAGTCTCACTTAGTCACTCATTAGCCTATCAGTTTTTTTTTTTCTTCTCAACCCACCATCTACACTGATCATGTTGTCAGGGACATTGATAAAGCCTGGCAGTGGATTAAGCATATAAAGCTGCTCCTTGGAAAAGTGCAACATTTACTAAAAAATACCCTGGCCTGCATTCTTTTGTGCTCATAGTATTTTATTTAAACAAGAAACGCCATTTGGCCAAATTAAGGCAAGAGCTGGAGTGAATAGGGTAAAATAAATACTAGTTATCACCACACTTCCCTACTTTATTGACTGCATTAAAGGAACACTCCCCCTTTTTTTGAAAATATCTCATTTTCCAACTCCCCCTGAATTAAACAGTTTAAGTTTTATCATTTTTTAATTTGATTTCCAAACACTCTTAGCTTAGCACAGATAATTAAATCAGATTAGACCATTAGCATCTCACTCAAAGACCGAAGTGTTACATTGTGCACTAAATGCTGGTAAGTATGGGTAAAGATGGGTAGTTACTGATTAAATGCATAGTGAAGTCATGAGAGTTTGTTGGTTGTTAATAAATTAATGCATAATACCTGTAAAATGCTGGTAAGAATGGGTAAATATGGATATTTACTGATTAAATGCATAGTAAAACGTGAGAGTTTGGTGGTTGTTACTAAACTGATGCGTAATAACTAAAAAATGCTGGTAAATATTGGTAAAGTTGTATAGTTACTGATTAAATTCCTAGTGAAAACATGAGAGTTGGGTGGTTGTTACTAAATAAATGGATAATAAGAACTATAGCACCGCGACATGGCTCGCACATGACAGTTGGAAGTAATGCACACCAGATGTGCACATTCGAATGTTATTTAAAATTAAACTATTCACATGACACTCTGTGGCGTGGCAGAAATATGAACAGTGTCCTGAGTTGTAGCTGTCCGCGGACTTGCGGCGCTGGTGTGCATATCCTGATAGAAATCTATGTCTAGAATTCTGAAAATGCATGGCAAGGCGCATCCAGTTTGTGACCCCCTTAAGACTGATGTAAAATTAAAAGTTTTGCAATTATATTCTATAAAAAAAATGTACATTTTTTTTTTTTTTAACAGAGAGAGTTTTATAGTTTGACCATTTTTGAATCCATTCAGCCCGATGTCTGTAGGTGCGTCCCAATTCGCATACTTGTGCACTATTCTCTGCCCATTTTGTAGTATAAATAGTGCAAGTAGTGCCTTCACGCTAAAAACTAAAAACTTATTAAAGAATAATTCTTAATATTAATTCCTATTAAGAATAAGAATAATGTTTTCAAGGAACTTTGCTGCAGTACTATGGCTTTAGCAGGCACAATGATATTACACAGCTCAAGCGACACATGCTTCCTGTGCAAGCAGGTGGTCACTTTGGAAGTTACCAAGCAGGGGACTATTTTGTGGCGCTGTGTAATTTCTTTGTGCCTGCTGCAGCCATGGTATGGCAGTAAAGTTCCTTGATTGTTTCGCCAGAATGACAGTATACTTCCTAGGCATATTGGCCTAGTACACAATGTACATGTTGTAACTACAGTAGTGTTACGTTTTAAATAGCAAAATGCTCAACTCTTTGGTCATTTTTGAGCAACATGCTAATGGTCTAATCTGATTTTTTGATTATGCTAAGCTAAGCTAAAAGTGCCCCTACTAGACACAAGCTGCGTCCCAACTGGCACACATTATACACTTTTGCACTATGTACTTATGCACTTACACACTCAACAGCATAGTATATGTACAGTTAAAGTCAGAATTATTAGCCCCCCTTTGATTTTTTTTTTTCTTTTTTAAATATTTTCCAAATTATGTTTAACAGAGCAAGGAAATTTTTACAGTATGTCTGATAATGTTATTTCTTCTGGAAAAAGTTTTGTTGTATTTCGGCTAGAATAAAAGCAGTTTTTAATTTTTTAAAAACCATTTTAAGGTCAGAATTATTAGCCCCTTTAAGCTAATTTTTTTTCCGATAGTCTACAGAACAAACCATCGTTATACAATAACTTGCCTAATTACCCTAACCTGCCTAGTTAATCTAATTAACCTAGTTAAGTCTTTAAATGTCACTTTAAGCTGTATAGAAGTGTCTTGAAAAATATCTAGTAAAATATTATTTACTGTCATCATGGCAAAGATAAAATAAATCAGTTATTAGAAATGAGTTATTAAAACTATTTTGTTTAGAAATGTGTTGAAACAATCTGCTCTCTGTTAAACAGAAAGTGGGGAAAAAATAAACAGGGGGGCTTATAATTCTGACTTTAACTGTATGTACTGTCATCCCAAATGGAACACTTGAATGTTTATTTACTAAGCGGAAATTCAAACCGTTTCCCAGATGACGTTTGACGGTTGTCAGATAAGCTAAATAAATGACCAAAGTACCAAATAATACCTGTCATGAGTATAACCGCATTCACCATCGGGAGGCGATATAATCACTCTCATAAGAGAATTTTGCTTTCGAAATCCAAATTAAATAAAGGAAATAAAATACAATCCATAATAAATAAAGCGGCCGCTGAGTGCGTGAAGTGTCTAACATTCCACACTTTATTTTAACGGTTGAATAAGTGCATCATCTGGGTATTTAGAGTGCACTTAGGCCCAATCCCAATTCTATTTTTGTACCCCTACCCCTTCCCCTTGGCCCTTGAAACGGGGTGTGAAGGGGAGGGGCTTCAAAATTTACCCCTAAGAAATGGGACAGCACCGGCACACTTCATTATATGTCATTGTGATCTCTTGCTTCATACAGTATGAGTTCGACGATGGCGACTGCTGTAGTTATTCCAGTTGCATTATTTTTTGATATTTATCTTCAGGAAATCACTAAAGGCAATGATATCATGTTATCATAATGAGATAATGTGGCAGTAAGATCGTAACTATACTGTGCATTTACATCGTGGCCATCATCTATGTAAACACACAAAAACAACATTAACATTATAGCAGACACTGTAAAAAGCTCATTCCCAGGCACTAGACTTTTCTGATAGGGGATTCGAGTGTCATTGAGTGACAGAATGTTGTGAAACTACTATACATGAGTTATTATTAGGGATTATAGATCGCGAAATTTAGCGGTTTTTATTTTATTTTTATTTTTGTTTTTTTTTTTAAACATGATGGTAAAACACGAACGAGGTTATGAATCTATTAATGGGCACCTATGGTGAAAAATCTACTTTTTAAGTTGTTTGGACAGACATATGTGTAGGTATAGTGTATAGACCGTCATATTGGGGTGATATAAACACACTCAGTCCTTTTTTTTTCAATTTAACTACATAAAAGCGGTGAACCAATTGGAGCGGTCTTGAGATTGACCGCAACTTGACGTAGGAGTGCGGTCCCCCCGCCCACCAATATTTATTCACAGGTGCGCATTTCCATATCCTCAGTTTGTTGTTTCACGTCCGCCATTTTCAGCGTGTGAGTCAAAGCGATGTCACCAAAGAAACATCCTTCAAAGACCAAAGATCAACATTCATCACGTTATCACTCTCCTCGGCGCCAGTGTTTGTAACTAGGTGGGTTTGCATACATGTGTACTTTTTATTGCGTCTTCCTTAAACTTCAGCTGTTTGCATTTCCCGCAGTCACAGAAGCTCCCTGTCATCTTAACTAGGTGCAGCTGGAAAGTGCGAGCGTGTTGCCTCACGTGCGCGTTCCTTCATTGGAAATAACGAACTAACGACGTGCAGCGGCATGCATTTTAGAATTCTAATCTTAGGTTTCTATCAGGGTACACACAACGGCGCCGCAAGTCGGTGGCTGTCTGCGGCGCCCAGCCACGACTCAGGACACTGTTCATATTTCTGCCGCGCCACAGAGTGTTATCTGAATAGTTTCATTTTAAATATCATGCGAATGTGCGCGTCTGGTGTGCCGTGTCGTGGCCTGAGTGGCGCATCCGGTGTATGACGCCCTTTAGTTATAGCCTCAAGCAGGTCGAATACCAAAAGCACCTCTCGGCGGCGTGCAGCATCGCGCCACGCAGCGGCATGCATTTCTGGATTGAATTGCCATGGATGACCTGGATGAACTCTCATGTGCGCGCCGTGTCGCAGCGCTGAGCGGCGCATCCGGTGTGTGATGCCCTTTAGTCAAAGTTAATTTAGTGTGCTTGGTTATTAGTCTCGGTGTACAAGCTTAGAGCTTTAAACTAGCACGCAGTTGTCTGTAAAAATATACAAACACACAAATGATTTTGTAGTCTCTGCTTGGTCTGTGTCCGAGTCGTACATGTACGGCTGAATGCTGGTCCTCTCACTCATGTTGCTTCATTCTGTCTGCCTGTCTGTTGCCATAAACAGTGGGAGAGCTCTTGGCTCCGCCCCCTTGTTAAGTTGGGCGGGAATCAAAACAAATTTTTATATGAAGCAACACGCACCTAAAACAACACGCCCCCAAAATAGCACTTTTTTAACACATTATAATAAAATATCTGAATTGTGTTTTGAACTGAACCTAAACTGGCACACTCAGAAGAACCATGATATTAATATGAAATCTTAAAAAGGGGTCAAATCAGTGGCGGCTGGTCAATAGAGGGCGTTGGGGCGCCGCCCCCCCTTCAAGTTAGACCCCTTTAATATGTTAATTTTTATTATCACAAATATTAACAAAATAAATTGATTTAATTATAACATTTCTAACATTTATTGTAGTCATACTAACATTTATTGAAAAAAAAAGTATGAACAATATTTTTTCATATGTGTGCGGGGCGCCGGACTAATGAGTGTCTATGTAGGTACACAAACTTTTGCAATGCACGTGATATGACGATAAGCTCTAATTGGCCGGTTTTAAATTGTGCCTGGGGCGCAGCGCTCTGCGCCCCGAACCCTCCCATTTTTGTTGTTAGAACGAATCATATTTGTTTTTATATGATTGGCCTTATGTGATTGGACCATTCTCACCAAAGAGCTTAGAAAGCAATTTCTCGAGATGAAGGAAAATGCCGTTGTATCTTTGCAAAGATATCCGTTCACAAGGCATTTGGATGAAGAAAAAAAAAGAATCAAAAAGCTTGGACCAGATCGACCGTCTTTGCAAATTCACCAGTAGTCAAGTGATGGCGAGCGCGCGAATATTCGGGGCTTTTCCAGCACTTGTTATGACAAACGGAGTTGGCCGGTGTCATGAGAAATCGGGTCCCCCCTGCAATCGAGTCCGCTTAGGACCGGCAGGTTCATGTAAGTCATACCTTTTACTATTTCCGTGTTTGCTGTTCAAACAGCATGACGCAAGAGAGGCTGAATGCATTGGCTATGCTGTCAATAGAGAAGACACTGGGGACTGAGATGACTGACTTTAACGGTTATTGAGAAATTTGCAAGCCAGAAATAAAAAAAAGGAGAGCATAATTTATTTTCAAGTAGTGCTACTGGCCAGTGATTAGGCAACATTTGTTTGTGTGTGTGTGTGTGTGTGTGTTTACTGATTATCTTGATTACTTCATTACTGATAATAAACCCAAATTGAACTAAAATGAACTGATTTGTGATGCAGTTATTATATGCTTTAGTCATATTTTTGTTTTTTGATACATCACCTGAAAAATGGCTTTTACACTCTTACTTTACCAACAGTTAGATTTTTTTTTGGTGTTTGCGCCCCCCCCCCCCCCCCCCCCCCCCCCCAATTTTTTAACACCAGCCGCCACTGGGTCAAATAGGTGCCCTTTAAAACATGTGCTTGATTGTTTACACATTGACTTACACCATGCGAATTGGGACGCACCTACAGACATCGTGCTGAATGGATTAAAAAATGGTCAAACTATAAAACTCTCTCTGTTTAAAAAAAATACTATTGAATTTTTTTTTATAGAATATACAGTAATGTATGTAATTCAATTATGTATATGAGAATATCCATTTGTAAAAAAAATAAATAAATAATAAAAAATACCTTCATAATGCAGATACTGTACGAGTACAACAGGCAAGTTTGGTGTATGTACAGTAAATGCTTCTGAAGTGGAGATTTATGACTTGTTGCTGGAGATAAACAGCTCACTTTAAGAAAACAGCCTTTAAAAATGTTCTGCAGTTGAAATTTACAGACATAAATTGATAATGTGCGACAAAAGAAACACTTTTTGGATGTATTTAGACTGAATAAACACTTCATGAAAAAAGTTCCCACAGTTTATCTCCTTAAATATACTAGACTATACATGTACTGTAATCATATTTAAGATACTAGACTGTATTAATAAAAAGTATGTCATCGTATTCTACGCTGTCTAAAGCCTGCACCTAAGTGTTTCACTCGTCATAGCACATGTGCTGCTGGTGATGTGACCATGATTTGATTTGATAAGCGTTAATGTTCTATCCAAAGGATCAGAATAGGGAACTGAGGAGCCTCTGAGCTGGCTTTTTTTTTTTTTTTTTGCTCGTCAGCTCATTTTATCCAATTAGAAGAGATAGCGATGGGTCTCAGGGAATCAGCGTGCGTTTAGATGTTTTCTCAGTGGCCATTGTCAGATCATAATAAATGTAGGTCAAACATGATAGACTGTAATGGCTTTAATAGGCAGGTGATTAATCGGCTGATCGTGTAGGATGGCGTTTGAATGGAAAGATGGTGTTGGAAATACACAGGCCGAGGTGTCGGCTTAATTGATTTTCACATCAGTGGATAACAGCAAGTCAGGAGACAGCGAGAGTGAAAGAAGTGAGGGAATTAGGGAGATTCATGCCAATATGATGAAATTGTTGCAATCTGTTCTATTCATTCCATATATTTATGGCTTATTGCTAAATGCCTGGAATTAGATGCATGCAAGTTGCCAAATATGTATGCATCTTGTTTTACAAAATGTACAGTTGACCTCAGAATTATTAGCCCCCCTGTTTGTTTTTTTCCCCTATTTCTGTTTAACAGAGAGATTTATTTTCAACACATTTCTAAACATAATAGTTTTAATAACTCATAACTGATTTATTTTATCTTTGCCATGATGACAGTAAATAATGTTTGACTAGATATTTTTCAAGACACTTCTATACAGCTTAAAGTGACATTTAAAGGCTTAACTGGGTGGCAGGTTAGGGTAATTAGGCAAGTTATTGTATAATGATGGTTTGTTCTGTAAATTGAAAAAAAATATAGCTTAAAGGGGCTAATAATTTTGACCCTAAATGGTTTTTAAAACTTTTATTCTAGCCAAAATAAAACAAGTAAGACTTTCTCCAGGAGAAAAAACATTATCAGACATGCTGTGAAAATTTCCTTGCTCAGTTAAACAATATTTGGTAAAAAAAATCAAAGGGGGCTAATAATTCTGACTTTAACTGTATATAATGTATCTGAATAGTTACATTTAAATATTTGGAGGTCAAATATTATATTATATTATATTATATTATATTATATTATATTATATTATATTATATTATATTATATTATATTATATTGTCATATTATATTATATTGTCATATTATATTATATTATGTTATATTATATTATATTGTCATATTATATTATATTATATTATATTATATTATATTATATTATATTATATTATATTATATTATATTATATTGTCATATTATATTATATTGTCATATTATATTATATTATGTTATATTATATTATATTGTCATATTATATTATATTATATTATATTATGTCATATTATATTATAATATCATATTAATATAATTAATATATTATATAATATTATTATATTATCATATTATTATAATAATATAATATAATATAATATAATATAATATAATATAATATAATATGACAATATAATATAATATAATATTATATAATATAATGTAATATAATATAATATAATATAATATGACATAATATAATATAATATAATATAATATAATATAATATAATATAATATAATATAATATAATATAATATGACATAATATAATATAATATGACATAATATAATATAGTATGCATTCATTCATTTTTTTTCGGCTTAGTCCCTTTATCAATCTGAGGTTGCCACAGCGGAATGAACTGCCAACTTATCCAGCACATGTTCTACGCAGCGGATACCCTTCCAGCTGCAACCCATCTCTGGGAAACACTCATACACTCTCATACACTACAATTTAGTCTACCCAATTCACCTGTACCTCATGTCTTTGGACTGTGGGGGAAACCGGAGCACCCGGAGGAAACCCACGCAAATGCAGGGAGAACATGCAAACTCCACACAGAAATGCCAACTGACCCAGCCGAGGCTCGAACCAGCGACCTTCTTGCTGTGAGGCGACAGAACTACCTACTGCGACACTGCGTCAGCCCTATAGTATGATATAATATAATATAATATAATATGACATAATATAATATAATATTACATAAGATGACATTATATTATGTCATATATTATATTATATTATATAGATTTTTATGTTTATTTCTTTACCATTATCTAAACCAGTGGTTATATATTTTCATATATTTATTTTAAACTCCACTCATAATCCACAGAAATCTAAGGATCTAAGATTCAAAAGAAGGGTTTGTTTCAATGGACATGATCTTTTTGACCGGTGCTTAGATAAATATGCGTACATACAGTACTACATACTGTATGTTTTATGAACTCCATAGCAATAGCAAGCCAAAACATTTACTATATCCTTTAGCTTTACCCTTTACCCTTTACCCTCGTCTGTCAATCTGTTTTTTGCCCCCTTGAGTTTTCAGCTGCTATCTTCCATTTCTTGGCGCATGCTGGGACTATGGCATGGAAATGGCTCTTTGACTTTTTTTTTGTTTTTCCCCTCAGAAATCAGACATTTTCTCAGCTGTTAAATTGCACTCCCGTTGCACTGAAGGAAAATTAATTACTTTCTCTCTCCGCCTCCCTCTTTTGGAGAAGAACAAGAATAAGAGTCACCACAGGGGAGAATTCACTCCTTTTGCCTCAGAAGTCATTCTGTTCTGTGTGTGTGTGTCTCTCTGTGTGTGTGTGCGCCAGTCTAGCCGTTTCAAGCCCTCTCTGCTTCTCCTTCCTCCATCTCCCCTGCTTTGTCTTTTCATGTTTAGCCCTTCTGCTATTCGTTCGTTCTCCTGCCAGCTTTCTCCATCTGTAAACACGCCACCGTACCTTTTAGTGCTGTAGCCTGAAAGATGTTCTGCCGCGCACAGATTTAGTCTTTGCTTATGATTAGCTGATAAGCCACAGAATTTATCTTCTGCCTTCAGTCTCAGAGATTTGCATATTTGCTGTATGGTCATGCGTTTTAGTCTTGTACTTGGTGTATGGCTGTACAGATTGCATTGATGATAATAATAAGAAATGCTGCTTGAGAACCAAATCAGTGTATAAGAATAATTTCTGAAAGATCGTGTGATGCTAAAGACTGAAGATGTAATGATGCTGAAAATTTTCATTGACTGAAATACATTTCATTTTCAAATATATTAAAGGGACAGTTCACATAAAAAAAATTATAATTTGGTATTAATTTAATGACTCTTAGGCTGCATTTACACTGCATGGTTCAAGCGACCTAATTTCGATTTTTTTTTTTTTTTTTCTTCTCTCATGTGGCACAGATCGGATATGGCCCATGTACGTGTAAGCAAGAAAAAAATCACATGGATTCGAGTTTACTCCAATCAGATTCAAGCCTTGTTCATATGTGGTAATTGATCTGATATGAATCGGATCTGTGTCTCCGTGTTTGCGGTGTAAGCAGGTAGATCGGATTTTCACATGTCAATGCGAATCGTGTGTCATTCCAAACCATTCTGGGATGCGTTTCCGAAAACCATTGATAGCCAACTAAGGTTGCAAGTTCTGTCGTTACAAACATAGTTCGTTGATTTAGCATTTCCCAAATCCATCATTCCAACTAACATTCGCAAACTTGTACACTTGCAACTACACCTCTGGAGCTGTAGTTAGAAATATAGTTCCTGGCTGTGTTCTATTCCCAGTTATCCCCCTTGTGCCCTATTCATTTAGAACATTCTAACATTTAACATGAAATTATAAAAAAAAGCATTAAACTCATCTCTCTGTAATTTGCTTTCAAAGTATTTTTCAGTTCAGTTTTAGCGATCTTCATATTTACAATTGCGTTCCCTTTGCAGTGCACTTTAAAAACATTGATGTCATTTTGAACACAGCCATGGCTCATGACGAAAGCTCTAGGTCAGGGAGGTCAAACTCAATTCCTGGAGGGCCGCACCCCTGCACAGTTTAAACCGTAAAAAACAGTTTAAACACACCTGATCAAACTTATTGAGTCTTTCAGGCTTGTTTGAAACCTACCAGTAAGTGTGTTGAAGCAGGGTTGGAACTAAACTGTGCAGGGCTGCGGCCCTCCAGGAATTGAGTGTGACATCCCTGCTCTAGGTGACCTATTATTTAAAAGCGAAATTTATGCTACGTCTCCAAAGCTTGTGAAAACAAAAAAATATAGCATATAATAGTGCTTTTAATTTAAAGTGGGTTATTTATTAAGTATTCGACTGTATATGACATGGGCCTGTTGGTTAGATTTCTGCAGTGGTTTACATGTGTCAAATTGTAAAAGTAGACTTTTCAAAAAATAAAAAATAAATAAACAATGTCCTACTTAATAATGATAATGATAATAATCATTATTAATATTAATAATATTATTATTAAAGTAGGATTTTTTTCATTTCGTAATAAATAATAAATATTGAATTTCATTTTTTAATAAATAGCCTCATTATTTATTTATTTATTTATTTATTTATATGATTTATATATGAGATTAGAATACATGTTAGCTTTTGTAAGTGATTTTATGTTTTAGAATAGAATATGTAATGTTCTCAATAATATTTGTAAAGGTAACATTGGCCCTATATGAGCCGTTTACATATATTTCAATTAATGTGAAAAACGAGTGCATGTTTGTACCAAAACTAATATTGGATTTTTTTTTTTTATGCGTGTGTGTGTAAAACAATATAATTTTCACAAAGAAATTATGGGGTTCTTCTCTAAAGAAGTTGTTACCTCCTTGTTTAGAGCATCATTATGGGCGTTTTACGTTATAACTAATGTGGTTCAAACGATAGATCTGTGACAGAGAAACTACGGGTTTTGGGAAACACTCGTCACTACATAGTTCTTTACCCAAACGATGCATCATACTATGATAGTTCAGCCGCAAGTTATGTCGTTGTTTGGGAAACGCACCCCTGAATGACGTCAACTATGATGCTTTCATTCGGAACAGACTTCAGCAGCCCAAACCTTAAATCTCATACACGAGGAACTAAAAAAGCTCTTATATTGTTATGCAGCACAAATAATTAATCATGTTAATGGAAGAGAGAGAGAGAAACATAAACAATATAGGCTAGAGTAAAACTGTTGCATACATCACGTGCATAAATCTCGCCGTGCAAATGATGTCAAGATGCCTACTGGTTTAAAAAGCCTAGATTAAAAGATGATGTCAAAATAAGAACTTTTCTGTCATAACTATAGCAAAAAATTTGTCAAAAAGAATTTAAAAAAATTAAACCCTGCAAACAGACTAAATACAGGAATGGCTTTTCACTCATCATAGCACACGTGCTGCTGATGATGTGACAATAAAAGTGATTTGGAGAAAAGAGCGCTCTTTTATTATCAGCTGTCAGTCAGCGCCCGTCTTTTTTTTTTTTCTTGCTTATTGTGCCTTTGGCCTTGTGTCGTGTAAATGCAGACAATCGAATACGAGTCCCCTTTAAAAGATAATGTAAGCGGGTCATTAAAAAAATCGGATACAGCTTCAAAATCGGAATTGACCATCAAGATCTACAGTTTAAATTCAGCCTTAGAACACATATATATACTGTATATAGGCAAATCAAAATTACTTCTGGTTCCTGGGATTTGCTAAAGATGGGGATTAATGATGAAAGGTGGTAATGTTGTAAACAATGTTCACTTTCTTGCACAGGCGATTGCTTCGCTTCATCAGACCTCAATATATCATCAGGAGCCACAGGGATTAATTTTGGTTTGGCTGCTTTTTGTTTTTATTTTTTACTTTCAAAGTGCCGGAGGCCTTTGACTTACACTTTATCAGTCACCAGGACCACAGATTAAGCTAAAAAAATCTTTATCATTTTACTGAAGAAGAAAAATGACTGAGGGAGAGTAAATAAACAGAAAATGGTCATTTTAGGTGAACTATCCATTTAGAAATATTTCACAATGTCACTGTTTTAATGTATTTTTGATCATATAAATGAGGCTTTGGTGACCACAATATCATATATTATCTCACCCAGCATAAACATTTGAACAGTGGTGTAAATGGCACATAGTAATCTCAAAATTGTTTGTATTACTTATTCATTCATTCATTCATTCATTTTCCGTTGGCTTAGTCCCTTATTTATCTGAGGTCGCCACAGCATTCCGGCACATGTTTTACACAGGAGATGCCCTTCCAGCCACAACCCAGTACTTGGAAATTATTACTTATTGGCTCTACCATATGTTAAATGTGAAAATACAGTCAAATGAATGCATTTGAATGTAAATAAACAAATAAACGTTTTGTTGCCTTTGCCTTGACTGCTAGTCAGAGTGTGCCTTAATCTCTGGCTGCATGCGTCACATAAACAGCACAGTGACAGACATGAAGGAAGCAGATCTCACATAATGTTTGTGAGAAATACTACAGTAAGAACTTTACCATTGATTTTTTGATGTATTTGTTGTGGAGTAAATCCAAGCCTTTCTGCAACGATAAGTCACACAATGTTGTTACACAGGCTAATGTGACAGGATACACGTTAATATCCACTGCTGTATGAATATCCGCTATGTTAATGTACAAAATAAACCTGATTTAACGTCCACAAAGCAGGATTGAAGCATCTTCTTTTATAATAGTACTGACATGCGGCTGTGGTTATAAAGAAGGTAAAACCGCTGTAATTCATTACACACACTTTTAATGTTACCCACTTTGTTACTGAAAAGAAAAAAAACACCCCACGGACAGTTGGACGAGCCCCCAATTTATGTTACAACCCTGGTCTAGGGTCAAGGACGTAACATAAATAAAACACTTGACAAATAAAATTACTTTTATGAACCCTAGAGCCGGATCCGTTCATTTGTCTTTTTTTTGTCGTTTCTTTTTTTTTTTTAACACCCAAAACATGAAGCCAATACCTCGGAGAGCACCCACAAAAAATAATAAACAAAAAGCACACTCTACCTAAACACCCACAATAAAGCTACATACACCTTACAAAAAAATAACAGAAATAAAAATACAATACTAAACCTCACTTCCTACCTATATATAAAAAAACAAGAGAAATAATTACAATAATGAAAGGTGTGGCATGATATGTACAATATCTTTACAGTGACAACAAACAAAGCCAAAAACAAAACTTACAGAGGAGGAAACACTGGAGGGATCACAACAACAAGAAAATCAAAGTTACACACAACACAGGAATACACAATCAACACCAAGAATCAGTAATAATATTTTTCAACAACAATTTTACAACTACACGCCAACCAACAGGGAGAAACAGATACACACACAGACTTGCGAACACAACACATGCACGGTTTTAAGCATGTTTTAAATTGTAAAACTCATTCTTGATCACATTTGATGATGATTGATGATCACAGCGAGCTGAACAGATCTTTTAATCCCAGTTGCTTTGCTCACATCCTGTCTTGTTGATATGATTATACGCCTTACTATGGAGACATTTTAAAAAGCAGCTGTCAATCAATTCGGTGGGCGGGGAAACGCCACTCCTATGTGTATAGGCCTCAAAATGTGAGGGATTTGGATCCTAATTTAATGTCAGGAAATTTTAAAAAAGAGGCGTATTGTCTTCATATCACCCCAATATGACTGTGGACACACTATACCTATACACAGTTCTGTCTAAACAGCTTACAAAAGATGATTTTCATCATAGCTGCCCTTTTAAATCTACTTTTAAAAGTTTCGATTCTCCAAGCTGTTACTCAACTAAGTATTATGAAGTAAATGTGTTTTGTGCCGCCTACCCTCCTCTGAATAGGGCAGTGTGTAACTGATGTACCAAAATTAAAATGCATGAAAAGTGAAAGCAGATAAAGCTGAATTAAACACATTATTTCAAAAGGGCTATTTTTAAAAATTCATTACAAATTCCAGAGGAAACCGATGAGGAAAAAATGGCTTTCAAACATCACAGACATCACGACTGAACAAGCTCTTTATTCTTTTAACTTTTGTTTTAATTATAGATTTTTTTTTTTTGCCTGATTACCCATGCAAAATGTGTGTAACTTTCCTCTCTGCTTCTCTCTTTTTTTTCAGTGCGAGATGAAAGATGTCGAGAATGAAGAAAAGCGAAACTCTTTGTTCCTGGAATTGTTGGAGTCCAGCAGCAAATGGGAGGAGTTTCAACACCTGATGCTCCTCCTACAGGCGTGGCCACCTATGACTGACAAAAACAGGTAATTATTACGAAAACAAACCCAGGATGATCAAGACAAGATTACCCCTGATATAATAATTACACAGGAATTAATTTTAAAATAATAACCTGCTGAAAGCACACAATCAAACCAATTACACAGATACTCATCACACAAATGAATGCATGGACTTTAAAGGGATAGTTCACCCAAAGATGATAATTTACTGACTTATCGCCAGTCAGATTTCTGACTGGAATATTATGCTGAAATAATAATAATAATAATAATAATAATAATTAGAATTATTTTTTTTTATCCAGATTAAAATTTACTTAAAAACAAATATGATAAACACAATGGCTTGCATAGTATTTTTTTCTTTGTTCTTCAAAACATCAAGCTCACCATTACATTTGAGTTTATTTATTCTGTTGAACACTAAAGTTGATATTTTAAAGAGTCCCTATTATGCATTATAAAGGGTCATATTTTGTTTTTGGGGGTTTCCAACAACAGGCTGATATGCATGCAAGTTCAAACAACACTTTCATTGTCTTATAATATGCATTTATTTTTACCTCATTATGCCAATGACATCCACATGATTTGTTTAGCGATTCATTTGTTCCCAAATCCCTCCTTTACGTAAGGCTAATCTGCTGTGATTGGCCTGATCACCCAGTCTGTTGTCATTGGTCGACTGGGTTCAGTACGAGACAGAGAAACGCCCACCACGGCTATGAAGTGGCACAAAGTTTGTGAGAACCCAGTGCAGGAATGCATTAAAGCAATGCAGTTAAACACCAGCATAATACTCTACTCTTACCCCTGACCCCAAGTAATAACAATGACACACATTCAGTATTAATCCACACTGTGGCAAATGTTTAACTATGTTGAAAATTGACCACCACACGTGTGCAACAGCTGATGGTTGCAGAGGATTGAGACTTTAGAAATGCATTTAAATCGGTAAAGGAGGAAGCACGCTCTGCGTTTTCAGTGTGATTTTGAATGCGATATTTGAACAGCCCCATAAAGATTTAACCTGAGAGATACAGTACAAGCACTGATCTATAATAGATAAGTGATTACAAGCCGCGTAGAGCGATTACAAGTTACAGCAAACAATTAAATGCATATTTTGCAAACTACACAAAACGAGGCATCAATTTTAATTACATTTACATGTAATGATCCAGAGGAAGAAGACACTGGTCCATATGAACTGTAACAGTTACTGACAAAGTCCCTGTCAAAGTCCCATACATAATCTCTGCTGCTCCTTCCTAAATAGCAAACGGCTGGCAAATCCTGGGTTTCAGCATAGGTTATTGTATCAAAAATCTGAAAAATGACAGGAACAAACACAGCACTAGGTTGGCTATATTGTGGTATTGTTGTGAAAATGAATTTAACCCTTTATTCCCCACAGCCGAATCTCCATCTGTCAGTGATCTTGGTGTCATGATCAGTCCCGTCATCCTCCGCGCTCCGCTAGTGTCTGAAAGGAAAGGCACGTTCACCTTTTACCAGATCCGGCATTTCATATTTGGTGATGTACCGTATTGATGTCGGCGCGTTCAAGCAAAAAATCCGAACCCAACTTGATTCATTTATTCGACTCTGAGTCGACTATTTCGATAAAGATGCAATAGTTTTAAACACGGTGCACTTTCAGATTTAAACCTCAACTGGATTTTTTTCATTCACTTAGTGCTGTTACACACTGCATTGAAGGTCATTTTTGAAAAACCCATAATAGGGGCTCTTTAAAGAAAGCTAAAATCCTGTAACCACTGCTCTTGCGTATTTGTAAAACAAATGCTATTTTAGTCAATGCTTACAGTTTTCCAGCTTGCTTTAAAATATTTTATTTTGTGGTCAACAGAATAGAAACATTCTGACAGGTTTGGAGCACGTAAAGAGTGAATAAATGATGACAGAACTTTCAGTTTTGGGTGAACTATCCCTTTAAATATTAATTTGAATTGAATTGAGAGGGGACAGCAGTCAAATACACTGTTCATTGGTCATTGTACTAAATCTTTGACCACAAAATGTCACAACTGGCCAATTAGAACCAAACTCAAATTTTGATTTTCCGAATAATCTCCTTGTTGTTTTTCACCTTGCATTTTCGTCAAGATTTTTCTTTCAGCATACGTAGAAATCAAGCTGTTTTCTCGTTAGATGTCTTTTGAATTGGAGTGCTATTAGACCATTAAGTGCGATCGCAGGTTTGATGAGGTAAATTGTTGCGTATTATATAACTGAATGAGTTTCTGAGGTTAAAGTCGAGGCTGGCAGAATGCGCGCTGATGATCAGAGAGCCGTTCCCTATCCGGATCAATAGACAGAAACAGAGAATATAAGCTAGCTGATTATGCATTGTGCCACGCTTTCAAATAGCTTGAGGCTTTTTGTTTTCATGAAGAGTTCTGAATTAACATTCTCCGAGAAGAATACTGAGCGTTTGTGTGTATGTTAATGTGCCCGCATGAGGTTGTGTGTGTGTGTTTGTCATTATCCTCTTTGGCATTTAAACAAAAGGTGAGTGCGATAGGGAGTCAGAAGATGAAGAAAAAATAAAGGAGACTTTGACTATACATTCATTTATTCCGAGTTCACCAGTTCACGTGTGACCGTTTGCTCCATTTGCACAGTTGTACCAGGTGTGTGCATGTTCACTTAAGATTCAGATGGCACATTTGCTGTCTCCTGAACACCTGTCTTGTCTCTCCAAATTCTGTCTTGCTTTAGTAAGTCCCAGAAAAGGCCATCCGAACGGAAATCAATTTAAATCGACACACCGCAGAGCTCTGGGTGCCAGGCTTTTCTTGGAGGATACATGACACCAGACACACCGTGATCCTTTTAAAGAATCTGTAATGTTTTCCCATTAGGGCTCTGCAGTTTGTGGTTCAGCACAACCTTGCACAAAGCTTGCAAACACTTGAAAAGATGGTTTACCTCCCAAAAACGTAAAATATTCAGTTATCATTTACTCGTGTCATTGCAAATCTGGATGAGTCAAACACCCACAAAGTGCCAAGTTACCAGCAGTCTTCAAAATATAATTTGGATTGTAGTATTGCCAGTTAACTCTGTCACATTTACCCACCCTTCACTTGTTCTAAACCAGGTGTGTCCAAACTTGATCCTGGAGGGCCTGTGTCTTGCAGATTTTACCTCCAACTTGCCTCAACACATCTACACAGATGTTTCTAGAAAGCCTAGTAAGAGCTTGATTAGCTAGCCCAGGTATGTCTGATTGAGGTTGGAACTGAACTTTTCAGGACACCGGCCCTCCAGGACCGAGTTTGGGCTCCCCTGTTCTAAACCTATTTGAGTTTCTTTCTTCTGCTGAAATGAAATGAAGACCTATTGACTTCCATTGTATTTTTATTTTTTTTTGTCCTCTATGGAAGTCAATGCGTGCCAGCTACCAACATTCTTCAAAATATCTTCTTTTGTTTGTCAACAGAAAAAAAACTAATTCATAAAGGTTTAAAACCACGAGGGACAATTAATAAAATTAATAACATTAAGAGTAATAGAATCAGGAAGAGCTTTATTTGCCAAGTGTGCACAATCACACAAGGAATTTTTTTGTGGGGGTTTTCAGGAGCTCAGAATTCATACAGTACATAAAACAACACAAGAACACAGAATGACGTTTAAATGAGTGAAAAATAAAGAAACATAAATCTGTTATTCTGTATATACATCTAGATGGTTTTACACAAATGACACAAATAAAAAAATTTGGGGGGTGAACTAACACTTTAAAGATTTGCAAAGGTATACAAAAGGAACATTTTATCTTCACATTTTTCCATAGTGACAACCATGTTAAAAAACAGGTATTAATGTCTAAGCCTGCCTACTGAAATTTTTGTCTATAAACAAAAATGAGACAAAAATGTTTGGGATGAGCAATTTCGAAATCAATCCAATCAGCTCATCTCTTGCAAGGCATGAAGGCTTGATATGCAGAGCTACTGTAGTGTTTCTTCTTATACGACAAACTTCAGGTGAACAGTTAATGTGACTTCTTCAATTTTGTACAGTTCCTTTTACAGCATCGAAGTTGTAGTGTAATTAAAATTTATTCAGTTAAATAGACTTCAGCATTCATTTAGTTGTTGAAGCTTAAACCGAGATGAAAAGTCGTTTACATGCACGGCAGGATCATCAGGCTAGTGCAGAAATACCATTGGCATTTAAATATTTTAAAGAAATGTAATTTAATGCAGTGATTCTTGTACATTCTAAGACCCACTTTATAGCATATATCATTTAGGCAACAAGAAAATAGACCTTAAATGCGCTGATTTTGTAACTGCATACAGTTCACCGAAAGTGTTTGACCCAGGTTATTGACAAATTAAAAGTCCTTCTGCATGCTTCTGCATATACCCTTTTGAATTGTAATGTTGATATACCTGGCCGGATGGAACTTGGCAAACTGTATGACTCATAAAATGTTCAACAATGTCAGTGTCTGGGAGAAAGAGAAATGCAGACTGTATGGTTATGTTTACAATGGTGTGGGAATGTGGAGAAGTCATTTTCATGTTTTGTTTAGTTTTGTTTTTTGCTAACTCATGCACACAGGTTATCTTTGACATCCTCTCAAACTGAAACTACACATAAAATTATTTAAACACTGCAGTTTTCTATTTGGGGTGAACCATCTCTGTAATTATTTTGTAAACAAGGAGCTGAAGTTATATATATCTCAATGATATTGACACAGATTAATAATATTGTATAATCACTCTCAGAACGATTTTTTTTTTGCTTATAAAGAAACATATAGATAGCCAATCAAACTCCATTCTGTTTTAAGAAGTTGAAGCATGCAAGAAAACTGCAGGGCACTTTTATTACTAACAGAATGTTTTTAAGTATACAATATACAGTTGAGGTCAGAATTATTAGCCCCCTTTGAATTTTTTTTCTATATTAAATATTTTCCAAATGATGTTTAACAGAGCAAGGAAATTTTCACAGTATGTCTGATAATATTTTTTCTTCTGGAGAAAATCTTATTTGTTTTATTTCGACTAGAATAAAAGCAGTTATTAATTTTTTAAACACCATTTGAAGCACAAAATTATTAGCCCCTTTAAGCAAAATTTTTTTTCGATAGTCTACAGAACAAACCATCATTATACAATAACTTGCCTAATTACCCTAACCTGCCTAGTTAACCTAATTAACCTAGTTAAGCCTTTAAATGTCACTTTAAGCTGTATAGAAGTGTCTTGAAAAATATCTAGTAAAATATTATTTACTGTCATCATGGCAAAGATAAAATAAATCAGTTATTAGAAATGAGTTATTAAAACTATTATGTTTAGAAATGTGTTGAAAAAAAATAAACAGGGGGGATAATAATTCTGACTTCAACTGTATATACTGTGGCCTTCTTGGTAAGACTACGCCTACTGGTAGGCTCAGAAGGCTGTTATCATCCATCCACATGGTTAATCAGCTATACTTATAGAGAAGACTCCAGATCCAGATCTATTTTTATATTACTGTGACGGTTGGGTTTAGGGTAGGGGTAGACGTTAATCAAATACAATTAATGGGAAATGTAATCATTAATATAAATAATTATCATTAACTTTCGACCGCAGCCGTATGTGATCTATAGCTAATTAACCATGTGGATGGATAATAAAAGCCTTCTGAGCCTACCAGTAGGCGCAAAAGGCCCCTACCGGCCCATATCTATCAGCTGATAACCATTGATAATGCCTATTCAATCGAGTGATAACATTCAAATCGGCTGACTCGATGGGGTGTTCATAAGACTGTCATGAAACATTTATGATCATGAGATGACACAAAATGACATTCTTTGTGATGACAACTTGACATTACAAGACAACATAACTTGTCATAAATCTGTCGTAAACATGATTGTCATGAGGCATTATAATTCTTTTATTTTATATTGTTATAATGACAGTCTTATGAACACCGTATCTTACCGTATTCTTATTATTTTTGTTTACATTTATGAATCGTCGTGTTAACTTGTCTCTGTGCTGCTTTCTTAACAACAAAGCAAAAACAAAGACTCATAAATGTTCTTTATATTACAGACACAATATAATACAAATCCTCATGTGATAGCTTTGTTTGATTTAAGTCATTCTAAATCAAATGCGGTAATGACACAGATTGGATATTAACATTATCAAAGATAATAGTTGTTGTGGAGTTTTTGCATTTCTTATAACCTGAACACCACATTGTCAGACCTGCACCAAAGCTATATGTGATTGGAGAGCTTTAGCAGCTTAACTTAAGTTTCAGTTTATGGCTTCAGAAGACTTGGAATACAGCGCATGAGTTATATAGACCATTTTATGATACCTTTTATGGTGCTTCTATAGTTAAAATTGCTGTTTTATAGAGAAGATCTATGTGAAGATTCTTTAAAGTTATCCTTTACTATTACTCAGAGAAAAATGGCTGCATGCAGGTTCATTAGAGTGAGTAAATAATGAGAGAAATGATCCATTTTTAAATGATTTTTTTTCTTTAAATACATGTTCATAGCCAATGTAGGTGTCCGTTAACTGCTTTAATGAGTGTAATTTAGTTCTTCAGATTCCTGGTTGTTGCTGTAACTGTGCACTGTATGATTATCTACAGTAACTGAGGAAGTATTTAATGTATGAAAGACCAGCTTCAATTATAAGAGGAATCGGTGTGTGTGCGCATTCATTTGATAATGATTGTGTGTTTATCTCAGTCACCAGTGGAGTTTGTTAGAAAGCTCCTCTCATCTCTCATACGAAGTCATGAGATAAGCGTATGCACTGCTGTATAGCTGCACACATGTACTGTAATATTCCATGATAATAATGATTGGATTTCCTTTTCATTAAACAGACCCTTTCCTATTAAAAGTTTCACATTGACACGCAAACTTTCCTGATCCGCATTATATGTTATTGGATGTTTAGCACTGTCTTTGTGTGTGCGTGTACACGTGCATTTGTGCAAGCATGTGTGTGTGCGCATACTGGTATTACTATCCAAATTTTTTTTCTACACCCCATTTTGCTTTACATGAATTATAGAGGTAAGTTCTATAAACCGTAAACAATAAGGGTTGTTTTAATTAGGCACATTGAGGTGGAATTATTTTCATCACAGTTCATTTATTGGATATTAAAACTTACTAAGTTGTGGTCATGCATGAGTTTAAGCTGAATAAAACTGGACTGACACGGTTTCAATTTACTAGAACTTCTATATTAAGCTGCTTTGACACAATCTACATTGTAAAAGCGCTATAAAAATAAAGATGAATTGTGTTGAATTGAATTTTAGCATGCAGAATTTGGTCAGATGCTGCTGGGAAAGTGGGATAAATCCAGGTGATCTGACACTGATAAAATGAGAGATTGCAGTTTTAAATTTCATGTTTGGTCTTCTATTTGGTCTCACGAATTCATGTGATGCAAATTCTGGATTATTTCAACCCAAAATTAAATAAAATATGGAGAAACCCAACTATTGGGTTAAAGATGGCCTATTAATTTAATTAAAAATTGAACCCAGCAGTTGAATGTGTCCCTTTTTTACCCAAATTTAGATTGAAATATCCCAGCATTTTAATGCTGTGTTCGCACCAGACATGGAAGAAGCATCAAGCGTGAGTGATTTACATGTTAAGTCAATGCAAAGACGCGAATAGACATCCTGCGGCGCGGATGAGGCGGCGCGAATGATGTGATTCGTGCGAATGAAGTGGCGCGAGTTGAGCGTTTTGTGCGATTGACACACATATCAGTCGAGTTGGAAAATCTGAACTTCAGCGGACATTCGCGCCGCGTTAACCAATCAGGAGCTTTCTCTTATGACGTAGTGCCTGTTGTTGGTGTCCCGTGGGGAAATCCTCCTGCCGACACCAGACAACAGTTCATTAAACTGGGCTTGGCTCAGTCGGAAGCACCGCTGAAAGCTTCCATCATCCAGGTACTGTGTCTGGAGGAGTTGATGAACTTACAGATCTGGGTGCACCTCAGAATGGATCTAGTGGACTCAGGCACGGCTCCAAAGGAATCATAAAGCACATAAACATAGCTATTCTCTCAATAAAATCCACATTAGCCATTTAGCAAGGAAGCTAGAGTCACCGATCAGACAGAAGCCCCGCCCATAACGTGAATCTGCGTGTGGTGTGAAGTGAATTTGACGCGCGAATGAAGTGAGTAAACTCAAAATGGTCACTCATCTATTTACGCACGAATAGCGTCTGGTGTGAACACAGCATTAGAGCGTAAGGCTACACTGAAAAAAATCGTCCATTGCAAATTGTTGCAAAAATTGATATAAGCTGAATTTAAACAAACAAATTAATTTGAACCTTGCTAAATTTAATGTTTGTTAAAATTCAGCCCATATAAAGTGTTCAAAACTGCTTCACCCAATTTGAATGTTATCACTCGATTGAAAAGACGTTATCAGTTGTTATCAGTTGATAGATATGGGCTAGTAAGGGTCTTTTGCACCTACTGGTAGGCTCAGAAGGCTGTTCTCATCTGTTCAAATGGGTAATCAGCTATACTAATAGAGAAGACTCCAGAACCAGATATGTTTTTCCATACTGTGACGGTTGGGTTTAGGGTTGGGGTAGGGGTAGACGTTAATCAAATACAATTATTGGGAAATTTAATAAATAATAAAAATAATTTGTTAGTCCAATGAATTATTTTCAGTGTACATGTATAATGAATTTGTTTTTGTTTTTTGTTTCCTTTCTCTTGAGCTGAGTGTTTGTTTTCTGCTGTTGTCGATGGTAGTGCCACATTTTTTGAGCACCTGTAGCGTAGTGAGGTGCTGAGTGGGCGTTTTACAGTTGTTATGGTTGTTTTTTTCAGGCGTTGCAAGTTAAAAAACGCAATCCCCATCAGTGTAACTTTTAAGATAGCTGTCAAATCACAGTGGAGGAGGGGCGGGACAATACCACGCAACTGTCACCACAAGAACTTGTAATGGCAACCAACTGAAAAAAACGCCTCGCTGCAAAAATGCTTACAGCTGAGTGTGTTTTGAACAGCGCTAGCATTTCCGTATTTCAGAAAACACTCAAGTGGACACGCAGCCTAATATCACATTCAAATACCATGCATAAAGGTTTTTTCGTCAGGGTTATAAATAAAGCACAATGTCAAGCATATCTCTCTCTCAGGTTTAATTATGTACAGTAAATGGTGTTTTAAATGATTTGTTTCAGGTTTTTTAGAATTGAATTAGCCAACAGGTGGGGTAAAACAGATCCTTGAAAATAATTTTGTGGGTTAAGTAAAATAATCTTGTTTTGGTTTGAAATAGGATTAATTTTGTACTATTTTGACTATTATTTTTACTTTACTGCCCATTGGCAGAATATAAGGTTACTTTGAATGTATTGTAGGTTATAAAAACCTGCTTCATTTTAATTTATTATGAATTAAAAAATATTTTTTTTTTATTATTTGTCTAGAAAATATTTTTTGATTTAAGAATTTTTTTATATTTTGACTAGAAACTGGACAAAAAAAACTCTATAAAGCATGTGTTTGCACTGAAGCTGCAAGTCCAACCCATAATTTGCTTAGTGTGGGGGCTTTTATTGATTGATTGATTGATTGATTGATTGATTGATTGATTGATTGATTGATTGATTCATCCATTCATTCATTCATTCATTTTATTTGGGGTGCTATGAGGAAAACATGTATAAACAATAGAGAATTAAGTATTTCAAAATGTACAAGTTTTCTGTAAGGAGTAGGTTAAAGTTAGAGTAAAGGGGATACAATCTACAGTTTGTACAGTATAAAAATCAGTGTTCCCATAAATCCCAAAAACAAAAAAACTCTGTGTGTCTGGTCTTCTAAACAAATTTATCTCTCTCTACACAGGCTAGAGACAGATCAGAACCCTTGGGTTTGTCTCACGTCCGCCCTGCTGGCACAGTCCTCCAGCGTTTCTCAAATCAACATTGGAAATGAGGTTTTATCTATGTGTCGCTCGCTCTACCTGACCAAACACAAGCTTAACCCACAGGTAAGAGTGTGTGTTGTCATTGTTCTGATAACGGGGCTGACAGTGTGTGCTTTTCCTGTCACATGCTCAGCTATGTTTGTTGTAGCGTGTCATTCACACTTTTCATTTTTCTTTTAGGGCATTGGGAACATTTCATCTCTCTTATTGAACGCTGGACTGAAGCTGCCTGCTCTGAAGTTGATGACCGAAAGCGAAGATGAGCATTTGCTCAAACTGACACAAGATCAGATCAGAAACATCACTGAGGTAAGTCTCAATTGAGCTTTTTTTCTGATGGGACCATAAAATTATCTATCGCTTTTATGATTTATTTTATATGTGTTCTGGGATATATATATATATATATATATATATATATATATATATATATATATATATATATATATATATATATATATATATATATATATATATATATATATATATATATATATATATATATATATATATATATATATATATTTTTTTTTTTTTTTTTTTTTTTTTCACTTTGGTTGACATAATTTTTTATTGTTTTTAATTTTTGTCTTTGTTTAGATGAGTTAGTATTGTTTTTTGAATTTAGAAATTAGTCTTTCAGTCTATTTGTGCAGTTTCAGTAAACATTACTAGTAGCACACCTGCTAAACTTCAATAAAAAAATGTTTTTTGACTTGAAATATAGCAAATGAGTTATACAACCATTTTATACTTTTTTTGTGGTGATTTTACCTTTAAAAATTGTTGTTTTATGGAGAAGACAGAAAGATTCTCTAAAATTCTCCTGTAAAATGAAAATATTTGCTGTTTTTTTTTTATGAATAATAATAAAATAATCAGAATTTTTTTTTTAAATATGAATTTAAAGATGTTTTAAAACAAATGTTTGTTTTTTAACTGCAAACATATTAACATGGTTGCTTTTATAGTTTTAGCATTAGTTTAAATATATATTTTTCCTAAGAAATATTTTCATGCTGTTCCTGATTTATATTCAAATAAAGAGATATTGAGTCAATCTAAATCCAAATGTATCCGACGGGTCTAAAAAAGTCTTAAAATGTCTTAAATCTCAAAAGCTAAACTTTAGGCTTTAAAAAGTCTTAAATCTACTAAAATATTGATTTTTTTTCTTTTTCTTTTTTTCCTGTATGGCTACTCAATCTGACCATTAACACCCATCTAATCATCAACAATCCATCTCAATAAAACTTTGTATTTAAAAATAGCATTTTATACTCTATTTACCATACTTTCTTTACAATAACATTTTTTTAAAAGTTCTCCATTTATTTACTTCTGAGGATACTGACCTGACCTATATTTTATATCTATATAAGTTATTATTATTATTATTGTATTATTAAATGTATTACATTTTTGATAGGGTAAGTTAAAATCTTTTCCAACTGGGATATTAGAAAAAAAAACTTTTAAACAGCATTTAGCCCTGTATAAATCTAAAATTTCATTCATAATGGTCTTAAATTTAACCTGGTAAAACCTGCAGAAACCCTGAAATCTAAAATAAATTCAATCAGTATCAAACTACAGTATTCTGTGATCTCTGCCAATAGCAAGCTTAAGGATGCATCAGCAGTGATATTTTAGTTTTATTTAATACGTAAAAACCTATTTTATGTTAGTATTATTATATATTATAGTATTTATTAATAAGTGTTTTCTAATTTTTAACTTCAATTTTTAGTCATTTTAGGTTTATTTTATATTATATTATTTAGAATTTACATGTTTCTAATTAATATAGCAAATATTTTTATAAATGTTGGGCTTGTTTTTTTTTTTTTTTTGTAACTAATGTTATGAAATGTCTTTCTAGTTTAATAGCAATAAATTCATTTTTTTCTTTTTACATATTGTTACAATTTTACATGCGATGAGAATGAGGTACCCACATACTGTAGGTCTCTTGCAGTGTAGATAACCACTTAAATTGCGTTTAATCAATAGAACACACAGATTCAATTATAAAAGGTTATAGCGAAGTGAACATAGTTGAGAAGTTCACAGATTGGAGGCACTTTTAAAGTCTTCACCAGGCCATTTCATTTATTGGCCCTGCCAATTTTCTAAAAGTGACCCCCAGGTTAAATAATGGAAGTATTCTTGTCCAGTGTGTTAATAAGAATATTAGAAAAAAAGGCAGATCACCTGTGACCCGTTGCTACAGTAGGTAAATCATAGCGGTCAAGGGTGTGTTCTTGTCAGCTGGCCACCGCTGTCACTAGTAATGTGGATTCAATTAAACTAAACCCGACTGTTGACACCAGAAGTGACTGTGAATCAGATAGGAGCTATCAGAGCAAGCGTGCCACTGACCGTAACCTCTATCTCTCACTGACTGCAGGTCAGATAAAAGGCAAGCCCTCGCAGCGCCATCACTTAATTTATCCTCTCAGGTCTGCTAGAAGGCCAGATAAGCAATGGCTGTTGTGGGAATGGATATGCATTAAAACCAAACACGTAGATTTTTTTCCCAGAGACCTTCGCGAACATGATTTGAGTCATTTGCATTTTTTTTGTACACGCTTTTCATCTGAAGCAACTTACTCTGCACTAATTTCTGCAGCAATTCTCTAGTATCAATCAAGGGTTAAATGCTTTGCACAATGGTAAAGTCTCCAGAGTTCATGCGTTGACACAATGAATTTGCGTACTTTTTCTTTTCTTTTTTCTTTTTTTTGCTGCAATTATAAGCAAGGATTCTGTATGCTTTATGAAGGGAAATGTAAGACTTTTAAAGAAAATAGAATGTGTAATTTAAAGGGAACACTATCTTTTTTAGTGAGCATACAAGTTCACTTCAAATTTGAAAAAGCTTGATTTTTTTTTTATTAATTTTTTAATGCATTTAACACAACTCAGGTTTTAGATAACTCTGCTTATAAAAAAGGGTCATATGAAAGTAACTTTTACTCTACATTTTGATCCAGAATGAAATGCAAAAAAAGTGATGATCTTCTATTTTTTGGTTTATTTCCAGGATAGAGATTTTTGAACCATGATACATTTACTTGAAGCAAAAATACAGAGAAGTCTTGTTTTCAGTAAAAGTAATCAAATGAAGTGAGTTAATGACTGAAACTATAAGAAATATCTGTTAATGGGCACAAAAACAATGAATTTCCATAGCATATTTAATAGTGCCATATAGTCATTTTTGTTCATTTTCCTGGCAAAACAACTAAATTTCTTTATTTTGTAACTCTTGTCCTTGATTTAAGGATCTTCAGATACTTATACAGTATAATAAATATATAGTGCCCCCCAGTGACCATATACAGCCAAATCACACTGCTACGAGTGTTATATAGAATGTTTACAACAGTTTGACAGCATAATCGTGTATATAAAAAAAAAAATCAGACATGGAAAGTCTAAAAATGCTTTTGCACTTTCTTCCCCCATTCATTCACATCTGCAGCTGACGTCAGAACAGCAGAAACTGTTGCTAATTCACCAACGTCACTTTAGAGCTACTATTTGAATGATTCTCTTGCGTAATATTCAATGCGATAACAAAACAGGGGATTTTGCTCACATTTTAAGACTATAAGGCTGAACTGCCCTCAGTCTACAGACATTTTCCAGTATTTCTCTGTTGCAATGGGGATTACACAATAATTAACCTCGAAAAAGCCAAAGCAAACACTACCAGGTTACTATGGAATAAATACAGCACTACAACATACAAAAGAGAGGTATCGAGTTAGAATGTCACTTACCTGTTTTATAATGATTTGATCAGCTGTAGTTTGAAATTATGCTGAGTTTTTCTCCTCTAAGGGTGTATTATGCGGGCTCTATCGCCATCTTGTGGCTGATAGACGCAGATGCGCTGTCTCTGAAATTATAAAAAATTAAAATAGGCACTATCCTTATAAATAAACTGCATAGTTGCAAAATAAACAACTACATTCTCACCTAAAAAGCCTCAAAAGGACATTATGTTGTCTATGTGGGCGGAGTAACACACAAGGGTGAGGAGGCTGTATGAGTGCTGTTATTGCAGAATAACGCACGGCTATCAGCCAATCAGATTTGAGAACCACACAGAACTGGTATGTATACTGTTTTTCTGCTCTGATTTAGATGGACCAAGATTTTAGGATATTAAAATTACGGAATGGAGAACTAATATTTTTTAAGGCCACAGAATCCCTGTTTAACGAAAATCTGCAGAATTTAAAATGGTAACAGAACTGAGAGTACCACACACTTTAATCAAAATCAGTGTGCAAATTATATATTGACGATCAGGGGGGTCAGCTGTTTCGGTTAGTTTAATTAATAAAACGTATTTAGGTTTTCAGCAGTTTGAGGGATATTTCGTGTATTCTGACCTGCAGTGTTCTCTGATTAGCTATTTCAGATGGTACTGTAGGTTACAGACTATGAGTGTAATTTGAAATTTTTTAGACTAAATATAGATACAAACATTTTACAAGAAAACAAAGTCTTGTGAACACAATGTCTATTGGTGCTCTAAATCTGCCGCTTTCAGACTTTTTTTTTTTAATAGACTGATTGGCACAATTATGCATTAACAATGATTTGAACCGTTATGGGGTGGTCAATGTATATTTATATTATCTATTATTTTAATTATTAACATTATTATGTAAAATACGGATCAGAGTGAAATATTTCTCAGTATTAAATAATACCCCCCCCCCCCCATACATCTTGTTTTGGCCACTCTTAGGGGGATCAAGCTTTAATTAGGGGGGTAAACCCCCCTCTCCCCCCCCTGTAATTCCCACCCTCATCATAACCTACTGTTTATCAACTGAACCAAACACTATACACTTTTTAGCCTTTATTTTGAAGGGACATTACACGAGAGAGAAAATACAAAATCCCAAACCAAACAGATAATTTGTTAAGAATAAGATGGAAAATAGTCTGAACGTTGCAAATTTTAAGTTAAAATAATACTTTACCAGGCAATAGCTCACATTAACTGAAGTTTACATATTCAGCAAATTGACCCAGCAGTCACGGTGAAACAATGAAGAGCAAAGAGAACAGTTGTTCCTCAGAGTGGAATAAGCGACTGACAGATATATCCGCAGGCTATTTTCATGTTACAGAAGACTACTACTAGTGCTCAGCAATTATGAATTTATAGGAAAAGAGAAATGACAAAATATGATTTTTTTCCAGCTGAAAGACTGTCCTGGGAAAACAGGAGATTTGGTCGTCCAACTACAGTAAATGGTTGTAAAATAATAACCCTTGCACTTAAATAAAAGTAAATAAAATGAACTCCATAGGAAATAAATGGAATGAAAAATCTGGCAAAAGTTGTGGCTGCATGCGCTTAAATATCCTTCCAACATCACGCTTCAGAACGAGTGAGTCAAGTTTGTTTTTAACAAGGTCCCTCATCAAAACCTGATCATAGAGTACATCGTGAACCGCGGCGCCTCCACCACAACTCACCACGACGCTGTTAGGGTTCACCTAAAAATTCATCATAGCTCAAAAACTGACTGGGGAACTGACTGGATAAGCTGCGTCTCAGAAGGATCAATTAGAGCTCACATTCTCACTGACTCTAGATCAGATAAAGCCGTGAAACTGAGAAGAGCTCACTTAAAATGAGGGTAATCTCCTTCTCTCGGGGCAAGGATGATGCGCTTTCATCTCTAAACCTGTCAGAGAGATGGAGGAAAGCCAGAAAGACAGGAATAGGTGAATTTGGGTATGTTGACAATTTTTTTTAAGTGATTCGTTCTGCCGGAGCTCACTACCTTCTGGGAAGCACTTCAGTATATATTGCAATTGTGTTGTTGGTGACCCAAGTCCTGCCTTTGGGCGTTTTTATTAATCCCACCCCCCTTCTCTCCTCCACTTTGCTTCCTTTTTCATCTCACCACTAAAATCAAATGTAAAAATGGCAATCAATCAGTATGTGTATGTGCTGTTATGGTCTAAGAAAATGTGAATCATGAAATGTTACGGTAACGTTACATATGCAATGTTACATCAAATGCCAGAAATTTTTATTAGCCCTTTGGTTTCTCTGTAATATTATTTTAAATGATCATAAACGATATAATATTATTTACTTTGACCCTTATGAACTGCATCAAAATGAAGAATTTAGAATGTATATTACTAGTAGGCGGTACAGTGGCTCAGTGGTTAGCACTGTCACCTCACAGCAAGAAGGTCGCTGGTTAGAGTTCCAGCTGGACCAGTTGGCATTTCCTTGTGGAGTTTGCATGTTCTCTCCGTGTTCGCGTGGGTTTTCTCAGAGTGCTCCAGCTTCAGTTTTACAGATTCCATGTGCTGTAGGTGAATTGAATTGATGGAATTGTCTGTAGTGTGTGTGTGTGGGTGTGTGGGTGTTTCCCAATACTGGGTTGCGGCTCGATGGGCATTCGCTGTGTAAAACATATGCCGGAATAGTTGGTGGTTCATTCTGGTGTGGCAACCTCTGAAATGGAGACTAAGCCAAAGGAAAATGAATAAATATTACTATATATAATATTCATAACAAGAGTGTTGCAGTTTGAAATAATAAATTGTATAAGAAATAGTATAGAAATAAAACTCTAAAATGGCAGCTCATTACCCAGTATTTGTACTGTAATTTACATGACCAACCCAGACAATATGCTAAAAAGTTTTGACAAAAAAATCTATAGCTGAGTCTGAAGCCGTTTCTACTCAGTAGATACTGCATTTGAATTTAAACATGCTACTCGACCATTAGAAAAGTACGATCTGTACAGTATGAATGGAACTCGGATGTGCTGCATTTGTCATCACATGACCTGCATCAGTTGCGGTGCATCATGAGATATCATATCGTCCATCTGATGCGCACTTCAGAATCTCATTAGAAGTAATAGGTCATCCGGGTACTTCTCTTACACTTACTGTTTTTCAAATTCTATGAATTTGGACTTACTACTCCGCTCACATACTGTTTTTAGCGTACTATATAGTTTGGAAGTATGTGATTTTAGATGCAACTTATGTGTTAAACTTTTCAACCAATGTACTGTAGATTGAGATAAAGGTGCCATAATGCAATGCTAAAGTCTAAAGTGACCTTAAATATGTTTTACAGTGTAATTTTTTGGATCATGGTTAAAATGTAATGATTTTCTCTAATAAAAAAAAAAAGCTGCAGTGGTAAAGCAAAGATACATTGTTCATGTATTCATATTTTTGTTTAATTTTGTTTATTTGAGAAATTAAGATCCCAAATTTAGGAGTAGTAGTAAACTTTATTGTGCCTGACAAGAAATTTGTTATGGGCATCACCATATTGCTGCAGACATTCCAATATAACAACCAATAAAAACAATATAAAGTACAGTAGTTACAATAATTATAATGCTAATTAAGATAAACTCTTGTTAAATAAACCCACTGAAACAGGATTTCTGAATAAGGAAATTAAATAAGGATTTCTTAATTCGGTTCAAACTACACTTAGGGACTCTAAATCTCCTACCATAGGGAAACAGTTGTAATGTGGAAAAAAATGAGCTGGATCATTCAGAATCCTTTTCACCTGATTAGAGATGCAATTCTCATATAAAACGTGCCCAACAATTTTCCATCCTGTCCTCTCCAGATGCATCAACTTAGATTTACAACATTATTTAGATTTATCAACAAACCGGCTAATTTCTGACTAAACTTTATTTAAATGAAATATGGTCCAAATATGGCCCCATATGGTCCAAAACGTGACAGGTGGTCAAATCTAAACTTGTTTTTATTAAAACAAATATAAATATGCATATAATAAATAATGCTGCTAATAATAATAACATTATACAAATGCAAATTGTCATGAATAAACTAAATAAAGCCCCGCGAGATGAACAAGGCATGGAGGTAGTAGTTTTTATATTTATGTAGAAAAGAATCATGTCTGGAACTTTTTAATCCTTTTTTTTTTTCATATGTAAAAATATTTGTGTATTGCTATACTGTACATCTTGTGTGTATTAATCATGTGGCATGTGTACACGTTTGGACCTGCATAAGCACATGATTAATGTGCTCTGTGCTGGACTTCAGGCCAGCTTTTAGTTGGTCTATTTCAGTTCCTCAAAATAGCAACATGCCAACAATGTCTCTTAACACACTTCCTTTTTAGACCAGCATGCCCATTTTGGATTTGCTATTTAAACAACGTGGCGCAAAACGTGAAAATTACTGTCGCGCTGGTCTGAAAATAGCAACAAATTGCACCAAACACATCTTTCGCCTTATTGCGCTGAGTTATGATAAACTTTAAGACCCAAGTAAGTGTTAAAATGTAATTTTATTCCAATTAATGTGCCTTATTGTGCATTGTAAAGCCTTACATATATTATAGCCTTATATGTATTTCACATAATATATTTCACATTTTCAAACAATTAATTCATCAAATAAATCATCACAATTGCGGTTTGTGATTCCAGTATCCACATTGTAGTAAGTATATAATGTGGTAATCTATCAGCACAATCTGACTGCAGTCGTAGAGAGAATTTGCTTCACAAGGGCAGTCCCCTCTGAACGCTCCAGACATTGATTTATTTAGTAACCCCTCTGCCACACTCCAGCCTCCACACACACACACACACACACACACTGTCCTCCTTTCCCCTTACAAACTGTTGCTTACTGAAAGACTGACATTTTGCTGCATTCTCAGAAGAGCAGCTCCAGCTGTCGTCAAGCTAGATTTTTCAAATGTTTTTTTTTAAAACATAAATTCCTCTACCCGACACTCCTTCGACAAGCTTAAAACCACATCAACATCACTGAATAATTCATCCCCTACAACATCTTTTCCCACTTGCCTTGCATACGTGTTTGAGCAAGGATCTCCAACTGCTGATGTCATTATACATAGGAACAAGCAGCGACATCATGCGTCATCATCACTAAATTAGTATTGTTTATATTTGATCCATTACGCCTTTTCTTCGGGCACACCTCACCCACGGTTCGTTCTTTTTTCCTCACCAATTATATTTGAATAGACTCATCAGTGCCATTCAATTGGCTTCCTGTACCGGGAGCAATTACATCCGGCTCTGTTTGTATTGGGACGATCTGATGTGCATTGTTCCCGCTCATAATACGCTTGTGTTTTATAATGGACTTATTGCTCCGGAATATAAATCACGTCGAATAAGCGTGGCTTTTATTATTCTGTGTGATGAGGTTGGTTTTTTTATGAAGATTATTTTGTTTAATTGAGAACAACAGACAGAAATTATGAAGTGATTACGTGGGTTATTGTGTTCTGTCGTTTTTTCCGTCTCAATATTGAGTGGCCTGTTATTAATTTGATGTTTGAGACTATTTGTTTGTGTGACAACATGTCAGTCATGCTGTTGAAATAATCTTGTAAAACATTTGCACAGGCGACGCGGTCTCAAAGCAGGTTTTCAATTAGAGCGTTCAAAGGGAGCTGGTGGAAGAGTGTGTGTGGATTTAATGTGGTAAGTTAGTGCGCATGTCAGAAGTGGTCAAACTGTGAAGATTTGACCCCAGAGCTGCATGAGTCCACTATTAAGACAATCACTCCATGATTTTCTTCTCTGCGGGGGTTTTCGCACTCTATTGTGTGTATAGACCTGGTGTTTCTTAGAAATCACAGTTCAGGAAATGTGAATGAATGGGTCTGTAATGTGAAGAAAGACAATGTGAATGAAAGAGACAGTTCAGCTGAATGACTTCGGTATAGGTCATTTTTTAAAACGCTCATTCTTTTCCTCTTTCCATTTCCAGTCATGCTAGCATTCAGTAAAACTTTCCAGCGGTTATTTTGTGGGGAAAATTGTTGGCACTTCTGTACTTGCACGTCTATGTATTTTTGGTTTTCAGTCCATTACCTTGCCTTCAAAACAATTTCTGAATGTTATTTTGTCATTATTGAGTGAAGGAAATTCTGTCGACTCAGCACAGCTATAAAGGTAGCCTTTATAGTTTCCTTACTTCCAATCTTCTTCCTGTTTTTATCTTTCTTTTATGTGTTATCATAGTGTATATTGTGAGATTTTTCTGTTCAGAGTTTCCTGAACCAAATGTTTTCTGTTATATGCATCTTTTCTGTAAAAAGAACCTAAACACAATAAAACTGTATTCCCCTAGGTTAATGGTAATTCATTAATCCACAGTTGTTGATTGGTAATTCATGTTTGTACTGGATATGTGACCTTGGACCACAAATCCAGTTGCAGGTGTCAATTTTGTGAAATTTAGATGTATACATTACCTCGGAACTGACTAGATAGGCTTTCCAAACTATGTTTGGTTGGTTGGTTGGTTGGTTGGTTGGTTGGTTGGTTGGTTGGTTGGTTGGTTGGTCGGTCGGTCGGTCGGTTGCTTGCTTGCTTGGTTGGTGGGTCGGTTGATCGGTTGGCTGGTTGGTCAGTAGGTTGTTTGGTTGGATGGTAGGTTCGATTGATTAATTGATTGATTTTGTTACACACACTGTTAGAAGTAAATCAATCATAGATAAGCTTTCCAAACTTTGTTTGGATAGGACGATATTTGGCCTATATACAACTATTGATGGATTGATTGGTTAGTTGATTGATTGGTCGGTTGGTTGCTTGGTTGGTGGGTCGGTTGGTTGCTTGGTTGGTTGGTTGGTTGGTTGGTTGCTTGCTTGGTTGGTGGGTCTGTTGATCGGTTGGCTGGTTGGTCAGTAGGTTGTTTGGTTGGATGGTTGGTTGGTCGGTTGGATTGATTGATTGATTTTGTTACACACACTGTTAGAAGTAAATCAATCATAGATAAGCTTTCCAAACTTTGTTTGGATAGGACGATATTTGGCCTATATACAACTATTGATGGATAGTCGGATAGATTGATTGGTTGGTTGATTGATTGGTCGGTTGGTTGCTTGGTTGGTGGGTCGGTTGGTTGCTTGGTTGGTTGGTTGGTTGGTTGGTTGCTTGCTTGGTTGGTGGTTCGGTTGATCGGTTGGCTGGTTGGTGAGTAGGTTGTTTGGTTGGATGGTTGGTTGGTTGGATTGATTGATTGATTTTGTTACACACACTGTTAGAAGTAAATCAATCGTAGATAAGCTTTCCAAACTTTGTTTGGATAGGACGATATTTGGCCTATATATAACTATTGATGCATAGTCGGATGGATTGAATGGTTGGTTGGTTGATTGATTGGTTGGTTGCTTGCTTGGTTGGTTGGTTGGTTGGTTGCTTGCTTGCTTGGTTGGTGGGTGGGTCGGTTGATCGATTGGTTGGTCAGTAGGTTGTTTGGTTGGATGGTTTGTTTGATTGATTGATTTTGGTACACACACTGTCAGAAGTAAATCAATCATAGATAAGCTTTCCAAACTGTTAAGATAGGACGATATTTGGCCTAGATAAAACTATTGATGGATAGTCGGGTGGATGGATGGATGGATGGATGGATGGATGGATGGATGGATGGATGGATGGATGGATGGATGGATGGGTGGATGGATGGATGGATGGATGGATGGATGGATGGATGGGTGGATGGATGGATGGATGGTTGATCAGTCGGTCGGACGGACGGACGGACGGACGGACGGATGGACGGACGGTCGGTCGGTCGGTCGGTTGGTTGATCGGTTGGTTGGTTGGGTTGTTAGGATAAGACGATATTTGGCCTAGATACAACTATTGATAGATAGTCGGGTGGATGGATGGATGGGTTGGTTGGTTGGTTGGTTGCTTGGTCAGTCGGTTGGTTGATTAGTTGGTTGGTCGGTCGGACGGACGGACGGTCGGTCGGTCGGTTGGTTGGTCGGTCTGACGGTCGGTTGGTTGGTTGGTTGGTTGGTTGGTTGGTTGGTTGGTTGGTTGGTCGGTCGGTCGGTCGGTTGGTCGGTCGGTTGGTTGGTTGGTCGGTTGGCCGATTGGTTGGTTTGACTGATTGATTTTGTGACACACACTGTTAGGAGTAAATTAATCACAACATCTAACCAATCAGAGTAAAAATAACAAGCATTAAAACTGCTTTGTTTAATACTGTATGTTGATGTGAAATTATGAGTTGAATGCATGTAAACCTATTATATGATAAAATAATAACAATAATAGATAAAGTTTAAAGGATAGTTCACCCAAAACTGAAGCTTCTTTCATTTACCCACCCTTCACCTGTTCCAACCCTCTTTGACTTTTTTTTATTGTTGAACACAAAAGACATTTTGAAATATGCTGGAAACCTGTAACCCCTGGCTTTCATCGTATGTGACTTCCTACTAAGGAAGTTTATGGTTACAGGTTTTATGCTTTCTTCAAAATATCTTATTTACTATTCTGCAGAATAAAGAAACACACGAACACTTGAGTGAATAAATAGTTATTAAATTTTCCTTTTTGGGTAAACTATCCTTTTATGGTAAACCTAAAATAAAACTGTTGATTCCTTTGTACTTTGGTCAGATGGTGTGTTTCTGTCTAAGTAGGCAATTGTTGATCAAAATACGCTGCCAGTGTGAACTAAACTGATTCATACCTCTTCTAATTTACATCTGATATGACTGAACTCTAGGATGTGGGTAATAGTTTGTGGTTTTTGTATATACTTCTCCTCCACCACCTCCTCTAGCCCTGTCATCTGTAATAATAAGACCACTACAGTGTTTTCAGGTGGGCCGCTCTGAAACCGAAACCGCAGAGAGCCAGCAGTGGTGTTGGACCCTCTCCTCGTCCCACTCCATCCTGATCCAAACCAGCTTTATAATTTAAATGATAAAAGAAAAGCCAAGCATGCATCATTTATGAGACGACAAACACCCCGCGTCATTCCAATTAAAGCGGCACTGCAACTGAGAATCAGCACAAAAGGATAAAACAAAAAAGAGAGAGATGCAGTCGAAAACATACATTTTTAACGAGCTCTTCCCCTATTCCACATGTGCATTAGCAGATATTAGTGAACATTATGTGGATTTGTAAATAGAGCATGCTAATGCGCCTCTTTATCCGTGTCTGAACAAAACGTCCACGCGCAGAAATCACTTACCAGCATTTCCTCACAACAAAATGGCTTAATAAACAACTAAATAATGTCTAAATAATGAAACGAGGGTAGGGTTAGGGGATAAAAATTTTCATTAGTGTTATATAAAAACAGTTGGGTCAATAGAAGCGACTGCTGTGATGGGAAAACCAACATGTTTGCAGTTGTGTGCTGCTTTTAATCAGTTTATATCAGATACAGCACAGCTAACAAACACACACACTTGTGAGTCGACAGACACCCCAAGAGAGCATAGGGCATTTTATTCTGGATCGATGACTTTACCTTTATCTGGGATTTTATAAGATTACGGTGTGAAATATTTATGGCTGTGTGTGCGCTCGTGTTTCTGACTTGCAGTGTGATCAAAGTTGCTTCATTAACCTCACCGTTGGGGCCTCCAAAGGACATTTCCCCATAACAGAATCAAACCGTTTTATTTTCGTTTGTTGGCAGCAATTGATGTTTCAGGCCACTGATTGTTGTGAGCAATATATTCGTCCTCAATCAGATATTGTTTGTTCAGCTTGACAAGTTCATTTGTGGCATTTTCAAAGGCAGCTGGCAGTTTACTCTGCGCTTTGTTTTTTGTTTTTTCCTAGTGATGTATGCTGTTCATAAAGATGACCATCTCTAAATTTGTTTGATTAACTTCTTTAGAGCACAAATTAAGATAGTTGGAGTTTTTAGGATCCAATTAATTTTCTATATTGTGTATATATATATATATATAGCCTACACATACTGTACAGTTGAAGTCAGAATTATTAGCCCCCCTTTGAATTTTATTTTCTTTTTTAAATATTTCCAAATTGATGTTTAACAGAGCAAGGAAATTTTCACAGTAGGTCTGATAATATTTTTTCTTCTGGAGAAAGTCTTATTTGTTTTATTTCAGCTAGAGTAAAAGCAGTTTTTAATTTTTTAAAACCCATTTTAAGGTCAAAATTTTTAGCCCCTTTAAGCTATTTTTTTTTCGATAGTCTACAGAACAAACCATCGTTATACAATAACTTGCCTAATTACCCTAACCTGCCTAGTTAACCTAATTAACCTAGTTAAGTCTTCAAATGTCACTTTAAGGCAGAGGTGGGACCAAGTCATTGTTTGGCAAGTCACAAGTATGTCTCAATTCATTGCCCTCAAGTCCCGAGTCAAGTCTCGAGTCAAGACAGGCAAGTCAAGAGTCAAGTCCCAAGTCAAAGGCCAACAAGTCAAGTCCAAAGTCCTACGGTTAGACTTTTTTCGGTTAGAGTTTTTTCGAGTCTTTTTAACAGAAAAATAAAATGTATACAGATTATGTATGGTTGTAAGATCTGTATTTATAAAACAAACCTTTTTTTATGAAAGAACATTTTTCACATACAAAAAAATACAAATTAAATTTTCTAAAAAAGTGCTGAACAGTGCTGCGTCTCGTCTATACAGCATATTGCACAAGAACGAGTTCCACCACAATAGAGTCCATTTTGCCTCACATCACTCAGAAATTGCAGGTCTACTGCTGTCTAATTCATTAAGTTTAGTTGTGCTATGTTATGATATGTGATCAACTTGTGATTAACCAAAATTACATAAACGACCTCAATGAGGCAGCAGTAGACCAGCAACTCCCGTATGCTGCAATTGAGTGAAATTGGTATTTTGTCAATTGAATCTCGTGTGTGCTGAAGAGATTAAGATGCAAATCCATCTAGCAGCAATGTAAAATGGTAGCACATATTCTCAATGAAGTAGGCTACTTCATACAAACAATAACGTTGTTTTCTTCACATAACGTTGAAGAACTTTCTCTACGCTCTCTACCTTGTGTGATGCTCGTGCACTGATTTCCTCTGTTTGTGGACAAAACTGCTTGCGAGCTCTCAAATATACGCTGCTTGCGCTCAAATTTTCTCACTCTCTCAAATATGCACTGCTCACACACAAATTTTCTTGAGCGCTCTGAGAGATTATATGCAGACTCACAATTTGTGTCTTGTGTTCCCTCTTCCTTTTGTGCGTTTTGATATGATTCATATTGGGACACTGTTTATTAACAATAACCAAAATACTAAAATAGACTTGCATATTAAATTTTTTATCTAATAAACCATAACATTTTTGGCTGTATTTTATATGATGAGATATTTCTAGTTTTAAACACTTAAAGACACAGAGAATAGACCAGTGGCGCCCCCAGAAAATTTTCTTAGGGGTGGCCAGAAGAGGCCACACCAAATCTTGGGGTGACACACAAAAAAGATTTATGAATTAAGTGTAATGTTTTATTTCTGTTTCTGGTAAATGAAATAATGCGGTTTTAATTGATTTAATTAAATACTCTTGAAACATTGCAATTTATTCCTAAAAAGGATCAATAAATTCAAATTCAATAAAATAAAAAAAACCTTATTTAGTTTAAAACACTTTTCATGTATATAAATAACTTTTCAGTTATTTTCACATACTTTTATTGTACAGCATACGGTATATGCCATGTGTAAAATTAATGAAGAATAATGAATTAATTAATAAAATATTACTATACACACACACACACACACACACACACACACACACACACACACACACACACACACACACACACACACACACACACACTATACAGACTCTAATAATATAATTGACCCATATTCCTTTTTGAGCCTCACTATTACCTTAGGGTAAATAATAAATTGCCATTGCTGTCCATATTGAAGATGTGTGCGTGCTGTCAATGACGATCGGGGAGGGGTGTGGGGAAGTGAATCAGCTACGTTAGTGGCACCAATCAATCCAAAATAATTTAGTGGCTGTTATTTATTTATTGAAATATTGTGTATTTACATAAGTACATTTAAATTAATAATGTCAACAGCAAAATCGTATTGGGGTGGCCACAGGGGTGGCTAGAGTTTACACAGGGGTGGCGTTGGCCCCTCGAAGGCGCCCCTGGAATAGACGTTGGATGTAAAGAATACATTTTATTTTAAAAACATTTATTAAGGGGGGGGGGGGGGTAGCAGAGGGGTGTCGCGGACGAAAGTGAGCGGGCCGGGGGTGTCGCGGACGACAGTGAAGAGGTTTGGGGAGTCGCGGAAGAATGCGAAAATGAACAGCGGATGGGGAGAAGCGGGGGATCGGTAAAATGAGGTGCCCTGAACAAAAGACCGAATGTACGCGCAGCGAGAGAGACCGAATGTACGCGCGCGAGAGACCGAGTATTGGCGCGCTAGTATTGGCTCGGTCAAATGACTGTATAAACTAGGCTCGGTCTCTCTGCGTTCGCTTGACTTTTGTCCACTCCGGCTTATAGTAGTCACGTTGGACGCTTTCGAATCAAAACAATCTACGCTGCTTTGATTGGATGTCGTGCCGAATGCGCGCATGATCTCTATCACACACACGCACACAGACAGAGAGAGAGAGAGAGCGGTCCGTGTCAACATACTTTTTATCTTTGGGCTTTTAATGGGAAGCAGCAAGTCTTCACAAGTCAATGGGCGCAAGTCCAAGTGAAAGTCACGAGTCATTTATGTCCAAGTCGAGTTGCAAGTCCTTTTATATTTTGTCAAGTCGAGTCTAAAGTCATCAAATTCATGACTCGAGTCTGACTCGAGTCCAAGTCATATGACTCGACATGACTGTATAGAAGTGTCTTGAAAAATGTCTAGTCAAATATTATTTACTGTCATCATGGCAAAGATAACATAAATCAGTTATTAGAAATTAGTTATTAAAACTATTATGTTTAGAAATGTGTTGAAGAAATCTTCTCTCTGTTAAACAGAAATTGGGGGAAAAATAAACAGGGGGGCTAATAATTCTGACTTCAACTGTGTGTATATATACGTATATACAGGGAGTGCAGAATTATTAGGCAAGTTAAAAATAATAATAATAATAATAATTCCTTACATTTATATAGCGCTTTTCTGGGGACTCAAAGCGCTTTACACATAGGGGGGAATCTCCTCATCCACCAGTTGTATTTTTGAGGATTAATTTTATTATTGAACTACAACCATGTTCTCAATGAACCCAAAAAACGCATTAATATCAAAGCTGAATATTTTTGGAAGTAGTTTTTAGTTTGTTTTTAGTTTTAGCTATTTTAGGAGAATATCTGTGTGTGCAGGTGACTATTACTGTGCATAATTATTAGGCAACTTAACAAAAAACAAATATATACCCATTTCAATGATTTATTTTCACCAGTGAAACCAATATAACATCTCAACATTCACAAATATACATTTCTGACATTCAAAAACAAAAACAAATCAGTGACCAATATAGCCACCTTTCTTTGCAAGGACACTCAAAAGCCTGCCATCCTTGGATTCTGTCAGTGTTTTGATCTGTTCATCATCAACATTGCGTGCAGCAGCAACCACAGCCTCCCAGACACTGTTCAGAGAGGTGTACTGTTTTCCCTCCTTGTAAATCTCACATTTGATGATGGACCACAGGTTCTCTATGGGGTTCAGTTCAGGTGAACAAGGAGGCCATGTCATTAGTTTTTCTTCTTTTAGAACCTTTCTTGCCAGCCACGCTGTGGAGTACTTGGATGTGTGTGATGGAGCATTGTCCTGCATGAAAATCATGTTTTTCTTGAAGGATGCAGACTTCTTCCTGTACCACTGCTTGAAGATGTGTTCCAGAAACTGGCAGTAGGACTGGGAGTTGACCCGACTCCATCCTCAACCCAAAAAGGCCCCACAAGCTCATCTTTGATGATACCAGCCCAAACCAGTACTCCACCTCCACCTTGCTGGCGTCTGAGTCGGACTGGAGCTCTCTGCCCTTTACCGATCCAGCCACGGGCCCATCAAGACTCACTCTCATTTCATCAGTCCATAAAACCTTAGAAAAATCAGTCTTGAGATATTTCTTGGCCCAGTCTTGACGTTTCAGCTTGTGTGTCTTGTTCAGTGGTGGTCGTTTTTCAGCCTTTTTTACCTTGGCCATGTCTCTGAGTATTGCACACCTTATGCTTTTGGGCACTCCAGTGATGTTGCAGCTCTGAAATATGGCAAAACTGGTGGCAAGTGGCATCTTGGCAGCTCCACGCTTGACTTTTCTCAGTTCATGGGCAGTTATTTTGCGCCTTGGTTTTTGGTTTGGTTTTTCCACACACTTCTTGCGACCCTGTTGACTATTTTGAATGAAACGTTTGATTGTTTGATGATCACGCTTCAGAAGCTTGGCAATTTTAAGAGTGCTGCATCCCTCTGCAAGATATCTCACTATTTTTGACTTTTCGGAGCCTGTCAAGTCCTTCTTTTGACCCATTTTGCCAAAGGAAAGGAAGTTGCCTAATAATTATGCACACCTGATATAGGGTGTTGATGTCATTAGACCACACCCCTTCTCATTACAGAGATGCACATCACCTAATATGCTTAATTGGTAGTAGGCTTTCGAGCCTATACAGCTTGGAGTAAGACAACATGCATAAAGAGGATGATGTGGTCAAAATACTCATTTGCCTTATAATTCTGCACTGCCTGTATACTGTATATATATATATATATATATATATATATATATATATATATATATATATATATAATTTTCTTCAATAAAATAGTATTGTTCTTCAATGATGATAATAATAATGCTAAAACACCCTGACCACTTATTATATAGTGCACTTATTTGCACTGCAGATAAAGCCTTAATGCAGAATGACGCTTGATTGGAACATTCTGTGACATCCTGAAACAAAAAAAAAAATATCAATAATAAAAATGTTAAAATCGGTCTCTAACGCTCCTTCTGCAATGGTTCAATTTCTCCTCATCAAGTATGTTAATAATACATCACCAAATATTTGAAGAATTAGCATGAAAGAGGGACACATGACTACACGCACACCTGTAGCTGTGTGTAGTGACTGCTTTGATGCCATCTGTGTGCCCGCTCTTCATTCTGCTCAGTCTCCAGTCTCTGGAATTTACACATCCGCTGTCTTCTCTTCTTCTCTGACATGTACACACACACACACGCACACACGCACACACGCACACACACACACACACACACACACACACACACACACACACACACACACACACACACACACACACACACACACACACACACACACACACACACACACACACACACACACACACACACACACACACACACACCCCAAGAGCTCCTGGCTGGCCTGTGTTCTGTCATCCATCCATAAACGTACACATCCATTCACCCATACACATTCATCCATCCACTCCTCATTACTTCCTCATTTCTGCCTGCTTTCTTTTCTTGCTTCATTCATCATCTCCAGTCAGTAAGATGCCTTTATTTCTTGCTTTCTTTCTTTCTTTTCTTTCTTTCTTTCTTTTTTTTTTTCTTTCTTTCTTTCTTTCTTTCTTTCTTTCTTTCTTTCTTTCTTCTTTCTTTCTTTTGTTGGTTTGTTCCTTTCTTTCTTTCTTTTGTTTGTTTGTTTCTTTGTTTGTTTGTTTCTTTCTTTCTTTCCTTCTTTCTTTTGTTTCCTAATATCTTTCTTTCTTGTTTGTTTGTTCCTTTCTTTTGTTTGTTTGTTTGTTTCTTTCTTTCTTTCTTTCTTTTGTTTATTTGTTCCTTTCGTTCTTTCTTTCTTTCGCTTGTTTGTTTGTTTGTTTCTTTCTTTCCTTCTTTCTTTTGTTTCCTGATATCTTTCTTTCTTGTTTGTTTGTTCCTTTCTTTTGTTTGTTTTTTCCTTTCATTCTTTCTTTCGTTTCTTTCTTTCATTTCTTTCTTTCTTTCTTTCTTTCTTTCTTTCTTTCTTTCTTTCTTTCTTTCTTTCCTTCATTCTTTCATTTCTTTCTTTCTTTTGTTTCTTAAAGGGGAAATGAAGCACTCAGTCAAGTTTACCTTATTTTGTACATTTTATTCCACTTTAATGAAAATATAATAAACAAACTCGATTAATGTAACCATTTAGCAGAAAACGGCATGTTTTACTGTAGATTTTAGACCTAGGGCGCCGCCATCTTGGAATATCGCTGTCTCTGACGTCACGGGGTTGGTTTGCGGTGATAAGCTGAACGGACACAATAGAAGTAAAGGAGTGAACGCGGAGACTGGACAACCTAATTTAACCCAATGCGTGAAGTTGTGGGCGTGGAGCTGCTGCAAATACAAGCATCAGATGTGTGTCTAATATAAAAGTATATAAATGTATTCTACTTTCCTTTTTTCCTCCTTTAATCACCGATCATTTGATGCGCTTTGATTCACTCTCTGTATTACTCTGCCTGACTGCCTGTCTGGGTTTCAAACGTGACTGTAACGGACTAAACACGGACACTGAACAGCTTAATTTAACCCAATGCATGAAGTTGTGGATGTGCATCACAGAGCTGGTGAAAACACAACAAATACAAGCATTTAAGTGTCTTGAGTTGTGTATTTTTCTTTTGATAATACCTCTCGTTTGATGCGCTGTGATCAACTCTTTCACGCTGCTCCAGCACTGCCTGACGAGGGGATTTACATTCAGACTAATGCAATGATTTAAATCATACATGACTTCACGTTTTACTAAGTCACGTCTATCTGGATTGTCAAGACATATTCCCTCTTCAAGTCCATAGACTCGATCTCTCAACATGTATGAAGGATAAAAACCTGCCATAAGAAACACCGCGCTGATCTGAGTTTGGTTTAAACACGAGCAGAGGCGAGGGGGTGTAGCGGTGAAAAGTGAAAGTACCCGCCCCATGACGCTTACACCGGACCTAGTTGAAAACCACAGTATTGGGAGAGTGAATAATTACTGACGTCATGGGGGCGGATACTTTCACTTTTCACCGCTACACCCCCTCGCCTCTGCTCGTGTTTAAACCAAACTCAGATCAGCGCGGTGTTTCTTATGGCAGGTTTTTATCCTTCATACATGTTGAGAGATCGAGTCTATGGACTTGAAGAGGGAATATGTCTTGACAATCCAGACAGACGTGACTTAGTAAAACGTGAAGTCATGTATGATTTAAATCATTGCATTAGTCTGAATGTAAATCCCCTCGTCAGGCAGTGCTGGAGCAGCGTGAAAGAGTTGATCACAGCGCATCAAACGAGAGGTATTATCAAAAGAAAAATACACAACTCAAGACACTTAAATGCTTGTATTTGTTGTGTTTTCACCAGCTCTGTGATGCACATCCACAACTTCATGCATTGGGTTAAATTAAGCTGTTCAGTGTCCGTGTTTAGTCCGTTACAGTCACGTTTGAAACCCAGACAGGCAGTCAGGCAGAGTAATACAGAGAGTGAATCAAAGCGCATCAAATGATCGGTAATTAAAGGAGGAAAAAAGGAAAGTAGAATACATTTATATACTTTTATATTAGACACACATCTGATGCTTGTATTTGCAGCAGCTCCACGCCCACAACTTCACGCATTGGGTTAAATTAGGCTGTCCAGTCTCCGCGTTCACTCCTTTACTTCTATTGTGTCCGTTCAGCTTATCACCGCAAACCAACCCCGTGACGTCAGAGACAGCGATATTCCAAGATGGCGGCGCCCTAGGTCTAAAATCTACAGTAAAACATGCCGTTTTCTGCTAAATGGTTACATTAATCGAGTTTGTTTAATATATTTTCATTAAAGTGGAATAAAATGTACAAAATAAGGTAAACTTGACTGAGTGCTTCATTTCCCCTTTAAAGGGCACCTATTTTACCTCTTTTTCAAGATTTAAGAGAAGTTCCTAATATCTTTCTTTCTTTCTTTCTTTCTTTCTTTCTTTCTTTCTTTCTTTCTTTCTTTCTTTCTTTCTTTCTTTCTTTCTTCTTTCTTTCTTTCGTTTCCTAATATCTTACTTTCTTGTTTGTTTGTTCTTTCTTTCGTCTTTCTTTCTTTCTTTTGTTTATTTGTTCCTTTCGTTCTTTCTTTCTTTCTTTTGTTTATTTGTTCCTTTCATTCTTTCTTTCTTTTTCTTTTTTTTGTTTGTTTGTTTTTTCTTTCTTTCTTTCTTTTGTTTGTTTGTTTGTTTCTTTTGGTTGTTTGTTTCTTTTGTTTGTTTGTTTTTTCTCTTTCTTTGTTTTGTTTGTTTCTTTGTTTGTTTGTTTGTTTCTTTCTTTCTTTCCTTCTTTCTTTTGTTTCCTAATATCTTTCTTTCTTGTTTGTTTGTTCCTTTCTTTCTTTTGTTTATTTGTTCCTTTCGTTCTTTCTTTCTTTCGCTTGTTTGTTTGTTTCTTTGTTTCTTTCCTTCTTTCTTTTGTTTGTTTTTTCCTTTCATTCTTTCTTTCATTTGTTTCTTTCTTTCTTTCTTTCTTTCCTTCATTCTTTCATTTCTTTCTTTCTTTCTTTCTTTCTTTCTTTTGTTTCTTAAAGGGCACCTATTTTACCTCTTTTTCAAGATTTAAGAGAAGTTCCTAATATCTTTCTTTCTTTCTTTCTTTCTTTCTTTCTTTCTTTCGTTTCCTAATATCTTACTTTCTTGTTTGTTTGTTCTTTCTTTCGTCTTTCTTTCTTTCTTTTGTTTATTTGTTCCTTTCATTCGTTCTTTCTTTTTTCTTTCTTTTGTTTATTTGTTCCTTTCATTCGTTCTTTCTTTTTTCTTTCTTTTGTTTATTTGTTCCTTTCATTCTTTCTTTCTTTTGTTTTTTTTCTTTCTTTCTTTTGTTTGTTTGTTTTTGTCTTTCTTTTTTTGTTTGTTTGTTTTTTCTTTCTTTCTTTTGTTTGTTTGTTTGTTTCTTTTGTTTGTTTGTTTCTTTTGTTTGTTTGTTTTTCTCTTTCTTTGTTTTGTTTGTTTGTTCCTTTTGTTCTTTTTATAATTTTGTATATTTTTCTGGAATGTTGTTGTTTCCCAATCATTTGAAGTGTGCTGCAAGCAAGTAACAATGTGTATTTCTCACACTTTTTGTGGAGATTGGTGAACTGAAATACATTTACAACATTTTGTTTGCAAATATTTCTTTTCATTTTTCAATATTTTACTTTATTCCTCAGTGTAAATAAAATGTGGCATACAATTTTGACCTTGTGCATCTTAAATTTTATCTGAAAAACAAAATGTGCTACCGTATTAAATGATTACTATTTTTATCCTTTCTGTCTCACTCTCACACACACACGTTTGATTTCTTCACATTTGATTCTCATTTTTCTCCTTGAAAAGATGGAGTTCCAATCAAGGAGAACGAGGGTTTTCTCTCGTCTGTCTGTTGGAAAGAGGTGATGAGTAGAATATCTTAACAGCACATTACTGCTCTCTCATATTCACATCTTCATTCCTTTCAAATGAAGAAAAATTCAAATGATTTTTCACAAGCCGAATCATTTCTATCATCGGTATGCCAATGAAACATTATAGGCCCTTTGCCAGCTCTCTCTCTGTCTCTCTCTCTCTCTCTCTCTCTCTCTCTCTCTCTCTCTCTCTCTCTCTCCCTCTCTCTCTCTCCCTCATACTGTTTTTCTTCTTCTCTTTGTGTCTCTCCGTCTTTATGAAGTGGTTTCTACAGCTGGCCGATCTTTCTTCACAGTTCAGCGCTCGACATTTTAGCTCTGACTCTCTCCATGCTCTTCCTTTTTCCTTCATCCTCTTATTTTCCTCCCTTGCTCCTTCCATCCTCCTCTCTCAATTCATCTTACACACTCTTTCTCTCTTGTTTTTCACTCTCTCTCACACTGCACTTGCTGTTCTTCGACCTTTTAGCTCCGTCTGTGCTGTCTTCAACAGCTCTCCACAGACATCTTGGCTGGAAAGAAGAAGAAAAAAAACATGAGGCTTTGAGAAATTCATCATCACATACACAGGAAAAATGAGTTGAAATAACAGTAAATAGTCCAAATGTCAAAAATAATGCTTTGAAAGTAAGATGATTATACTTTAGAAGGTTGTTTTCATTTCTGTGGTTGCTGCATGTTGCATTCTCTGTAAAATGTAGCTGTGTTGTCTGAAGCCCATATATGATTGGTCATTTTTTTTCGGCGCACAGTTGAACATAACGGTCTTCAAAGTGGACTTCCTTAAATAATATGCAAAAACACAGGCATGTGAACATAACCGTTCATCCTTGTTCAGTTTCTGTACTTTTTCTTTCCAGCAATGATGAAAGATCAATAATAATCAGTCAACCACCTTTGCAGAATCAGGTTAAGAAGTCTTTTATATTGTCTGCCATTACTATATTGAATTAATGGCCGTAATCAAGTATGTATGGTATGTAATCAGATATTAGTTATGTAACTAATTGCTGTTTTCTATTAGTGTTGTCTTACTCTGTTGGTCCATCTATCTATCTATCCATCCATCCATCTATATCCAAATATCCAAATCTATCCATCCATATCCATATATCCATCCATACCGATTCATCTATCCATATCCATCCATATCAATCAATCCATCCATCCATATCCAGTCCATCCATTCATATTCATATCAATCCATCCATCTATCCATATCCCTATCAATCAATACATCCGCCCATATCCATATCAATCCATCTATCCATATCTATGCATTCATATCCATATATCCATCCATATCCATTCATCCGTCCATATCCATCCATGTCTATCAATCAATCCATCCATCCATGTCCATATCAATCCATCCATCCATATCCATTCTTATCCCTATATCAATCAATACATCCATCCATATCAATCAAGCTATCCATTCATATCCATATCAATCCATCCATATTCTTTTCAATCAATCAATCAGATCATCCATCCATCCATATTTGTCCATATCCATATCAATCCATCCATCCATCCGTATCCATATCAATCAATTCATCCACCCATATCCATTCATATTCAAACCAATCCATCCATCTATATCCATATCAATCCATCTATCCATATCCCTGTTAATCAATACATCCATTCATAGCCATCCAAATCAATTTATTCATCCATATCTATCCTTCATATACATATATACATATATCCATCCATCCATATCCATATCAATCTATCCATCCATCCATCCATCCGTCCATCAATATCCTTGTCAATCCATCCATATCTGTATCAATCAATCAATCAATCAATCAATCAATCAATCAATCAATCAATCAATCAATCCATATCCATATCCATATCAATCCATCATCCATCCATATCCATCCATATCCCTATCAATCAGTACATCCATCCATTCATCCATCCATCCATTTTCTTATAAATCAATCCATCCATCCATATCCATCCATATCAATATATTCGTATCTATCCATTCGTATTCATATATCCATCCATCCATATCCATATCAATCCATCCATAGCATCGTTGGTCAATTAAAGAGAGTACTCTGATTGGATGTTCAGCTTCCAATCAGAGTGTGAAAACAAAAACTTTGACGACACAATCAAGAGGGATCACAAGCTGGCTACCTTGTTGCATTTTGTTTAATTTAGAAAACAATATGGATTTTCAAATTATCACACACATTTGCACAAACAAACCTGTGAAGTGATGTGAAAATAGTACATAACACAGCTTTATTATGGTTTGTATGTGAGCAGCACTAGTTCTGGTTTCCCTTTGTCAATGATAATACAGATTCTGCTACCTGCAGGTATGGAATGATACGTGCTCTCATGCAGATGCAAAGCGTTTGTTCCTGTTTCAGTCAGCTGTCATCTGTTTATTGTGTTCACATGCAGCATTTAAGTCTTGACACTATAGACACTATAAATTACCCTAAGCCTTCTCCTTGGTCTGTAATCCATGGCACAAAAAATGATTAAATATCTCATGTATTGGACTGCGAAGTCAAGTATATTTGTGACATGTTTTTCTGCTGCTGAAGATGTATTTCACATGTTTGAACAACTAAGACTTGCTTTGTCATGCAGTGAATGCAGTAGGGATCTATTGTTTTGAATCAGGAGCATCATCACATTGAAAATCTGTGTCATTTAATTCCACTTAGAGTGTAAGATTATTTTAGAGTTTTAAAGTGCTTTTTTGAAGAGGCTAGTCCATAAATTCTTTTCTTGTGGCTGAGGTCACACTAACTGTTCTGACTTCAGACTAAAGCTTGCTTAACAACATTAACCAGCTTTGTATAATCCACTCTCTTCAGACACTTGTGCTAATAAAACAAGCAGTAATAATAGCTCAAGTATGACCTTCAACACGTTTTTTTGTTCCAAAAGGTTTCAGGCCTTTTTTTTTCTATAATTTGGAAGTCAGTATGGACCACTAGCAGGTTTATTCTCATACACTGTTCATGTATGTCCAACAGAAATTTTTGGAGGAATATATAATGATATGAACTTCAGAACTACGTGCATTATGGAGGGAGTAAAACATCTGCTGCTGCTAAACATTTTCGGAAAGGGATAATAAATAATCCTCCATTGTTATAAATTAAACCCCAACAGCAAGCAAGCAAGCGTTTGAATAAATAAATCAGTCAATCAGGGGACATGAAATATTGATTTAAATTGATATTAATTTATTATGAAAGAAGAGACTACAGAGAAACACATTTGTGTAGTCAAGACCCGCTCATCTGAGTCAACTTTTAGATGAAAACGTATACAAATGTAATCCACACTAGCATGTTGCTATCCACACTGAAACTTACTTTGCATGCAAAAATGTTATAAAAGCTCATTGAGATGACGCCAAGAGATAATAATAGTTCTCAACATATTCTTCTGACACTGTCATTAGCAAACTATCCCAGCACTTACTATTGTGCTCAGGTCACACCGTTCTCTGTTTAAGCTAAAATGCAGTTGACAGTATTTTTTTTTTCATGAGTGTAATATGAATATTGTACAACATAACATTTGTCTTTTGCAACACTGCATTTTTTTAACAATACAGTGCAATTTAAAAGCACATATGGGTAGAACCATAGATATTTACTCTGTAAAAAATGTATATATGTTAATTAAAGATTTCAGTATTTCATGAATCAGTTTTTTACATTTATTTATGGTTATGAATTGCATTTTGGGACCTTGATCTCTGCTCTGTTTACTTTTGATGTTGAAAATTAAACTGTTTAACAAAGTGACTTTTGAATAGTTTGAAACACTGTACTGTATACTCACCGGGCACTTTATTAGGTACACCTGTCCAACTTCTCGTTAACGCAAATTTCTAATCAGCCAATCACATGGCAGCAACTCAATGCATTTAGGCATGTAGACATGGTCAAGACGATCTGCTGCAGTTCAAACCGAGCATCAGAATGGGGTAGAAAGGTGATTTAAGTGACTTTGAATGTGGCATGGTTGTTAGTGCCAGACGGGCTGGTCTGAGTTTTTCAGAAACTGCTGATCTACTGGGATTTTCACGCACAGCCCATCTCTAGGGTTTACAAAGAATGGTCTGAAAAAGAGAAAATATCCAGTGAGCAGCAGTTCTGTGGACGCACAATTGCCTTGTTGATGCCAGAGGTCAGAGGAGAATGGCCAGACTGACCTCTAGCTGATAGAAAGACGACAGTAACTCAAATAACCACTCATTTACAACCAAGTTATACAGAAGAGCATCTCTGAATGCACAACACGTCGAACCTTGAGGCGGATGGGCTACAGCAGCAAAAGACCACACTGGGTGCCACTCTTGTCAGCTAAGAACAGGAAACTGAGGCTACAATTCGCAGAGGCTCACCAAAATTGGGCAATAGACGATTGGAAAACCGCTGCCTGGTCTGAGTCTTGATTTCTGCTGCGACATTCGGATGGTAGAGTCAGAATTTGCCGTCAACAACATGAAAGCATGGATTCATCCTGCCTTTCAAAGTTCATGCTGGTGGTGGTGGTGTAATGGTGTGGGGGATATTTTTTTTTGCACACTTTGGACCCATTGCTACCAATTGAGCATCAATGCCACAGCCTACCTGAGTATTGTTGCTGACCATGTCCATCCCTTTACCACAGTGTACCCATCTTCTGATGGCTACTTTCAGCAGGATAACACGCCATGTCATAAAGCGCAAATCATCTCAGACTGGTTTCTTAACACATGACAATGAGTTCACTGTACTCAAATGGCCTCCACAGTCACCAGAGCTCAATCCAATAGAGCCCCTTTGGGATGTGGTGGAACGGGAGATTCACATCATGGATGTGCAGCTGACAAATCAAACCAAAATCTCTGAGGAATATTTTCAGTACCTTGTTGAATTTATGCCACGAAGGATTAAGGTAGTTCTGAAGGCAAAAGGGGGGTACTAGTAAGGTGTATCTAATAAAGTGGCCGGTGAGTGTATATCACTATTAAAAATGGCAATAAAAATCACTTTTCAACACCACAATTTGTTGGGGGATAGATCAAAGTCCCATAATGCAAAAAAGTATACAAATACAACATTAAAATCTGTTAGTTCACAGATATTTTACAGATATCTTGTACAATATGCATCATATGACTAAATATTTGACATTGTTTTCAAATAACACCATTTTCACAGTCCATGCCAAAGTTTTTGCCACACTGCAGGTTTATTCTCACAGGACAAAACATGCTCAGTGTGAATGAGAGGCAAGAATATAGAGGGAAAAGGTGTATTCAAATGTTTCCAGATAAATTTAGATGTAGCCTGAGACCAGAAGAGGGACGACTATGAGTCAGGAACTTGATCATGAAAAATTGGGTCCGAGTCCAAGATTCTTGAATTTGGAAGCATGTAGACTACATCATGACTCAGACTCGACCCTCTTCTGGTCTCTATCTTGACTCATGATGGAACACTCTTCTGGTCTTTGCCTTTATCTGAATCAACTGCGCTGGAGTGGTTTGAGGACAGTTGCAGTGAGTGGTGAAAAGGGTCAGAGGTTATTGCTCAGGCTAGTGTGAATTATCCACCATACACTCAATACTCTGAAGCAACTATAAAAGATCTGACCAGTGGAATGTTCAGGTTAGTACTCAAAGTGGACCGGTTTCTCACAGAAACAGACACAGATGATAACTAGGTGTGAATGGACGAATGTGGCTGAGATCATTGATATTATGTGCAATTATAGAGTCTGTATGCTTCAAAAAAGCTTTGATAACCCATCCTCTCTCTTTCTCTGAATTTCTCTTTCCATTACTTTTCCTTTTGATTTGTAGACATGTAAAGGAAGCAAAAGTTCACAGTGTTAAAATGTATCAAGTATTTTTTTTCTTCACATTTTTTCAATATTTTCAGTGATCCAATCACAGGAAGCTGATGAAACCAGTGTAGTACACATCATTGTTACATATTCAGAAAAAATAACTAAATTAACAGTATTTTGAATTCATAAGAACATTTATTTGTGTTATCTGTTAAGTAAGAAATGGCAGCTTTCCTTTTATTTACTCTACTTCTTATGTGTTGACAGTAAGTTGCATGTGTTATGGACTAGCATTTAGTCATCTCACTAAATAGAAACAGATTTTGCATTCATCTGACAAACTGTGAATTGTAAACTCCCAATATCACGCAAAGCTGCAAAATTAATAAATTGATAAATGACAGATATTTTCTTTATGTATTTGATCCAATTTTAAAAGCAAATTTAAGCAAAAATGCTTTTAGATAAACATTTGTTCAATAGTTTCCCAGTTCTAGGTTGCGGCTGGAAAGGCATTCGCTGTGTAAAACATATGCTGGAATAGTTGGTGGTTCATTCTGCTGTGGCAACCCCTTATAAATAAGAGACTAAGCCGAAGAAAAATGAATGAATGAATTTGCGCAATAAGTTTATTTATTTTTTGAAATATTTGCTACAGTAAGTAATGTTTAACAAAGCAAGGACATTTTTTCAAAATAATTTCCTATTATGTTTTTCTTCCCAATGCCTTATTTATTGTTTGGCTGGAATAATTTTAAGTATTTAACTTTTTCTAACTTTTATTGGCAACAGAACAAGCCATGGTTGTCTGATGGCTTACTAGTTAAACTAAGTAGCCTAGTTAACCTAATTACCCTAGATAAGTCTTTAAATAGCACTTTAAACTAAATTCTAGTATCTTGCAAAATAACTAGTAAAATATTATGCACTATCACCATGAAAAATGACTTGACTGAGGTTTATTCACTTTCACATGAAAGGGCTATATTTATTCAATTCAATTCAAGTTTATTTGTATAGCGCTTTTTACAATAATTATTATTTTAAAGCAGCTTTACAAAGGGTGCACATTACTGCATTACAATCAGATTAAGTTAAAGTTACAATCAAATATAAGTTAGTATAAACATAGTTAACCTGCAATTTGTATGTGTACTTGTTTAATGAAGTGTATTAAGTATATGAAGTTATCACGGAAGTCCTTGATGATTGGGATCATCTCTTTCTTTGTATGAGTCGTCCTCGAAATCCTCTATGGTTGGCATCATCTCTTTGTACAGTATGTGTGGTCTTTGAGGTCCTCGATGGTTGGCATCATCATATCTTTACCAGATATATAACTTTTTATCATATTAAAAACAAATAAACAATACAAGCACAAATGAGAAAAAGAAACAATACAGTAGCATAGTCATTGCTTTCAATGAAAAGTTACAGACATGAAAAACTTGTAATATACTTGATATTTCTTAGGGAGTAATCCGGTATCGCAAGTATTTTCCCTAACACTGCTTAAGATGTATATTACCATTTTTCTACTGGTTTAAACATAGAAACAAATGTGTCTTGTTGTAGTTCCATCTTATTTCATCACATTTTTCATTGTTTTGCAAGAGCTCAGTACAAAACGCACACAAGAACTATTACTTAAATGAAAAAAGAACTTCCTTATGGGGCTTAGAAGTGAAAACAGATATAGATGCAACTACAAATCGCATCATAATCTATGTACATTTGATGCAATGTAGCAAAGCTTCATTAAGTACTTTACATGGACACCAATAATGCGATTTTAATATGATTAAGACAATACTCTGATTAAGAGTCTACCATGTAAATCGTGATTTTTGATTAATTTAATTTGATTAAGGTCATAATTGAACTAAACATAAATCTAATTAAGACATGTGAAGTATGCAGAATTTAATCACATTATTGAAGTGCAGTACAGACATGTAAACACCGCAATCAAACTATTACCGTCATGTAGAATTTTCACCACATTTTGCGACAGGATAGTCTATACAAACATGGCTGTTTGACACTATTCTCTGCATCTACCAAGTCAGAGAAGCACCACAGATACCTGCATCTTGAAATACAGAGTTTTTTTTTCCCCACATGGTGTGCGATATCAAATTCCATTAAAACTACACAGTTGTTCATACATCCAGCAGTTCTTCACATCAAATACCTCAGTTTGTCATGTTTTGGGCATGCATGAAATGTTCCCGAATGAAAGTGAAAGTACCAAACTGCAGTTAAAGTCGACAAAGTCAAAATGAAACACCCAAAGTTACATAAAACTTCTGAGGAAATGTGGATAGCGTGGTGACACAATGATTTTAATCAAATTATGTGCTGTAACATGTAAAACAGGATCATGAAAGGAACATTCAAAAAGCAACTCATGTAAAACACCTTAATCATATTATTGTCTTATTCAGATTAAGGCAAATACTTTGATTACTGATCTCCATGTAAATGTAGTCACTGTCTTGTTTTTATTCTCACAATACATCCCATAATGATCACACATTCGGTGAGTAGATGAAGAAAAGGCGGTCTTTCGTTTTGAACACATTTGACTACATGGTCATTTACACTACAAAAGTAACCCAACTAAATGTTTTTAGACAGGTGGTTGAAAGAACCAAGTAAAAAAAGTTTTAAACCCTATTATTACTGTCTTATGATGATACTGGATTTTTCAGGATGATACATTTTAATGCCAGATGTAAACATGGCCTTAGATCACGGTCAATCTAAACACTTTCCCTAGGCACCAGAAACCTTTTTGTCAGGTCAGTTTAAATAAACTTCATTTAAGTGTTTTATATCCACTATTAACGTCACGTCATGTTTAATATGAGTACACGTGCACGCACGCAGTCAAAGGGCATCATATCTTTTTGGCTTGGCCTTGCCTTTAATCAAATTTAGCACATAATTGATTTTCCAGTGTGCTGACTCCTACAGTACAGCTCCTCTGTGTTCTCCACCTCTGAAGCCAGCGCTTGAATAATTTATGCTGAAGAGAGGAGAGAGATAGAAGCTCCTGGTCTCTGTGAGCAGGCCCGGGGTCGCAGAGGGCTGGAACGTCTCTCTCTGAGCTCATTTATATCGTATGTGACCTCCTCCAGACATGCAAGTGCAACATGGCCACTGGATAACAGATAAACTGAATGTATGGCTGCCCAGGGGAAAGACAAGAGGGAGTCTATAAGAGCCGTTGTGTGGTGGAGGCGGAGAGATTTAGTTAGTTTATTAACCCAGCAGCTGGCTATATGGCAGGCTATTCGTTTGTTTTTATAGTGTATTTTTGCAGTCAGATGTTGTAAAAGGTATGATGAACTGACTTTTCAGCTTTGTTGGTATTTTGGCATGCTCAAGACCTGATGATTACAAAAATAATTTCATTTTTAAACTGTATTTCTACAATATTTAAAACATTAAATTCTAGGATTCTAGGATTTTTTTAGGGGGGCTCAGCCCTACTTATAAAATACATTTATAAGTAAATTTATAATAAATTGCTATAAAAATTAAAGCTGTTTAGCTAACATGATAGGGTTATATACTAACTTAGCTGTGGCCTATTCTAGGGATGTCCCGATCAGGTTTTTTTGCCCTTGAGTCTGAGTCATTTGACTTTGAGTATCTACCGATACCGAAACCCGATCCGATACTTCTGTAATACATAAAAAAAAGTAAATAAAGAGCGAAGAAACAGATCCAGGATGTTCCTTATTCTTTATTTAATTAAATTTATTTCAACATTCAACAACTATGTTAACAAACAGAGCACTTCTGTGTGGTAGCTTGAACAATCAAGTAATAAATAACATTAATTCTACACTTTTAGACTTTAGTGCAACAGTTAATATAAAAAAAAATTGAATGTAAAAACAAATAGCACTTCAACCTAAAATACAAGGTAAGCTATGGCAATGTTGTTGTAATCAACTTTATAATACCTCCAGACCGCAGACATACTTGCGCTTTCCGCTTCAAGCTGCTTCCGTTTTTTACTTTGCTGGCATTTAACCAATAGCGTCTCTGCAACAAAGTGATGTCATGCCGCACGCTTTGCTGTTTCTATGTGAAGTCAAGAAAGAGGTCTAACTTTGTGCCACCGCATAACTATAGATGTGTTACATATACATATATTCAAGTCCTGATCAGGAAGTAATGTTAGATTCCGATCGAGTTTGACCGGGCCGATTTCCGATCACGTGATCGGATCTGGACATTCCTAACCTATTCCACTGTAGTGCATAAATATGTACAACATTTAGAGTACTGAATGAGCCAAATAGGTCTTTCTGATTACACACACCTGTTTACTGTACATTTGTCAGGTCAAGTTCAAAAGTCCTTCTATACTCAAACATTTTTGTGGGTCTATTTATTAGTTTTTTCCATAAATAAAATCACTTTTCTAATTCAAAATGACATAAAAATGAACAAATTAAAAACGTGCAGATTAATTTACATATTTCACAATGTAGGTCATTATTAAATACAAATAATTAAATTGTATATATATTATATATATTTTTTTTTTTCACTCAATAATAAACATTATGCAGTTAAAATTAGTTCTTTAGTAAGTCTTTAATCATTTCTGTGCATGACTGTATGATGCGCTCACAAACTAGTGTACAATTTATGGAGATCAGGGGGCTAAGTAGAATTTTTTTTGGTGGGGGGGGCAAATGCTTTTTAAGAAATGGCCATGAACTTTTAAGAGTTGAGACAATCTGTGGTTAATTTTTGTCTATAGTATACAGTTCAGTATATGCAATTGCATTAAATGGTTTAGAGTTGACTACTGTAGGTTTTGTTAACTATTTTTTATGCTTTTGAAAGCATCTTATATGCTCTCCCAGGTTCCATCAATTTTCCATGAATGTTTTTATGGAATTCCACTTTGGAACGCTATGTGGCATGGTGGCTAGCACTGTTGCCTCACAGCAAGAAGGTCACTGATTCGAGCCTCGGCTGGGCCAGTTGGCATTTCTGTGTGAAGTTTGCATGTTCTCCCCGTGTTTGTGTGGGTTTCCTTGGGTACTCCAGTTTCCCCCACAAGTCCAAAGACATACACTATAGGTGAATTGGATGAGCTAAATTGGCCATAGTGTGTGAGAATCAGAGTCTATGAATGTTTCAAAATGCTGGGTTGTGGCTGGAAAGGCATCCGAAATCAAAGTAAAATGGATGAATGAATGATTCTGACATTTTTGATCAAGTTCATGGGATTGTAAAAATATTAATTTCTTTGGAAAGAAACATTTTTAATGTTCCCAGACGTGTGAATATATTGAGCAGGACAGAATAAGAAGAACACTGAATAGTCTTAAGTGTGTAAATTAAATATTAGCTGACACAATTACAAAATGTCTAAGAGCTAACACACAGACCCAATATGCTGATACACATCGGTCTTCTTTCTGAACTGTTTCGTTTTATTTAAGTCATATTAAATGAAGTTTTATAAACCAATTTCGAGAGGAGCATGTGATATGATTGATCGTGGCTGGTCTCGCATCAATAATCATTGCGAGTCTAATCAGATATCATTGCTAGACCAATCAGATGAATTCTAGTCTCTGATAAATAAACCCATTCATCCTATACCTTCCATCTTCGTTTTGAAGAAACCCCCCATCCACCCTATCTCCTCCTCTCCTCTTTTAACAGAGGGATCTCTCGAGAACAGCATGCCAAATCTGCAAATTAAATCAAGCAATAGCTGAATGTGAACTCTTGAACTGTGCTTAAGTGAATATTTGCCGCACGCACTTAGATAATTATTCAGTAAAATTCTGTTTTAGAATTTTTATCATCTATTGATGTAACAAAAAAAACATTTTGTAAATAACTTTGTTTGTTTAAATGTTTTTTATTGTATTTATTACATTTGTTTTATTCTGAATTGTTTTTGCCATGAAGATGTGAAATGAAGCCAATAAAACAAAAGATAAAATACAATAAACTTTACAATACAATACACCAAGTAAATTGTGCAGTATTTTGAAATGATCTTGTTTGGATATGTCTGTTCAAGCTGCAAAAGGAAACACAAATTTGATATTAGCGCAGTATGTGTGAACAGAAAATAGCAGGGGTAAATTGAATTGTCTTTTTTTCTTGTTCTTTTTTGTGTGAAAACACCTTCATGATGATGGTTGAACTTTGCATTTAATCCACAAATCTCTTGCATCCCAATCTGTGTAAGTATGGTCTACATCAGGGGTGTCCAAACTCCTGGAGGGCTGGTGTCCTGCATAGTTTAGCTCCAACTTCCTTCAACACACCTGCCTGGACTAGGGCTGCGTCCGAAACCGCCTACTACTCAGTAGGTACTGCATTTTATTTAAAGGTACTACACGGCCATTAGAAAAGTACGTTCTATACAGTATGAATGTAAGAAGTATGAATGGAATTCGGACGTTCTACATTCGCCATTTTGTTATGGTCACGTGACCTACCTGCGTCAGTTGCGTCGATTCACTCCCATTCATGAATTCTCTCGCGGAGCATCATGGGATAGCGCAGCGTGCATGGGATGCGCACTTCAGAATCTCGCCGGAAGTAGTAAGTCATCCGGGTACTTTTCGCATACTGATTTTCGAATTCTATGAATTCGGACATACTACTCGACTCGCATACTGATTTTAGCGTACTTTATATGGAAGTATGCAGTTTCGGACGCAGCCTAGTATACCTAAAAAGAGCTTGATAAGCTGGTTCAGGTGTGTTTAATTAGGGTTGGAACTAAAACATGCCAGAGTTGGCATAAAACAGAGTTGGTTAAAACAGGCCAGAGTTTGGACACCTCTGGTCTACATGAATCCCAGATTTATTATTTCACTCTAAAAACATATAAACATTTCAAGCTGCCAGTACATATTAGACACTACAGCTGAAATTCACCTGAATGTTATTCTTCACGATGTGTGTATTTTACATGTGTGAATTTACAATCATATTTCAGAAGAAAGCAATTGTAAATAACAAGACCAGCAAAAATAAAGTTACAGGATGTTTGTTTTTGTGTGTCCAAAATATTGCAGTAATAGTAAAGTATAGCCATACCAATTACTTCTTCATAAAAGATGGAAAATGCAATATATTGTTGGTGTGAAGTAGGAGGTTTGCTCTCACACAGATTGTTTGTCGCTCTGGAGTGTTTATTGAAATGGATTTTTTCCCTCTCCTGGTTTGTTTCTCTGTAGGTGACTGAGGAGGTGTGTGACACTGAGCTGCTGTCTCTGCTGTTGAATGCTGGGATGTTGATCAGCTGTGTGGACACGGCTGTGTATCCTTCCCTGGTCTCTCATATGTTGGCTCAGGGGGATTGGGATGTGGAGAAGGCGGCTCATGACCTTCAACAGGCCGGACACAGCGCTCTGGCCGGCTCCTTGCTCCTGTCCCATCGCGGATCTCACCTGGGACAGTTCACGTTCAACAGCGCTCTTGCCGTCGTCCGGAAATGGCTTTAAGGAGTAAACGTGGGTACAGACTCACTGGGAAAAAAAAGTCTTGTTTCTAGTCCAAACATCTAAAAACTCTCAAATCAAGAAGCATTTTGTTGATAAGTAAAAAATAATGTTTTGTTTTCAGAAATTAGACAAAGTCAGAATAATTTTTTTTCCTTAAAACAAGCTAAATAATCTGCCAATGGAGTAAGTGAAATAATATTGTTTTCGTTTGAAAGTGTTTGAAATAAGAATATTTTAATTAACCCACTGGCTAATAATTTAACTTTTATTTATATATATATATATATATATATATATATATATATATATATATATATATATAAACTGATTTAATTTTGACTTAAATCTAAACAAAAAAACTATTTTTTTAACTTCAAAATGAAGTTAAACATAAGTCAAAATTAAGTTTTTCCTTAAAACAAGCAAAATAATCTGCCAATTGAGTAAGTAAAACTAATCTTGTTTTCATTTTGTAAAACTTAATTTTAATTGACTTAATTTTGACTGATTATTTCTAAAAACAGAACAATATTTTTTACTTTAAAATTAAGTTAAAATAAGTCAAAATTAAATAATTTTTTTTCTTAAAGCAAACAAAATAATCTGCCAATGGAGTAAATCACATAATGTTTTTGGTATATATATATATATATATATATATATATATATATATATATATATATATATATATATATATATATATATATATATATATATATATATATATATATATATATATATATATATATATATAAAGACTTAATTTTGACTTATTATTTCTAAAAAAAAAAAAAAAACAATATTTTTAACTTCAAAATAAAGTTAAGCATGAATCAAAATTAAGTGAGTTTTTATTTAAAAAAAAATATAATCTGTCAGTTGAGTAAGTGAAATAATCTTGTTTTTGGTTTAAAATAATTTGATTTTAATTACCCCACTGGCCAATCATTTAGATTATATATATATATATATATATATATATATATATATATATATATATATATATATATATATATATATATATATATATATATATATATATATATATATATATATATATATATATATATAAACTGACTTATTTGGATTTATTATTTCTGAAAACAAAACAATATTTTTTACTTCAAAATTATATATATATATATATATATATATATATATATATATATATATATATATATAAAAATTGACTTAATTTTGACGTAGTATTAAAAAAAAAAAAAACAATACAATTTTTTGCTTTAAAACTAAGTTAGAATAGGTCAAAACTAAGTTCATTTTTTATTTAAAACAAGCAAAATAATCTGCCAATGGAGTAAGTGAAATAATCTTGTTTTTGGTTGGAACATACAGTAAGACTATTTTTACTCCACTGGCAGATCATTTAGCATTTTTATATATAAACTGACTTAACTTTGACTTAACTTTGACTTTTGAAAGCAAAACAAAATTTTTTCTTCAAAATGAAGGTAAAATAAGTCAAAATTAGGTGAGTTTTTCCTTAAAACAAGCAAAATAATCTGCCAATGGAGAAAGTGAAATAATCTTGTTTTCTGTTTGAAACAATATGATTTTAATTATCCCACTGGAAGATAATGTAGCTTTTTGTATAAATAAACTGACTTAATTTTAACAATATTTTTAACTTTGCTAGAAAATTCTTAAGGATTTATATATTCCTAAATCAAGACATCAATACAAATTTGGACTAGAAACAAGACAAAAACTCAATTTAAGAAAAGCATTTAGTTTGCGGTGCTAACATTATACGTGTCCCTCCGAAAAATGTTTTGGATGCCACTCAGATAATAAAAGAAAGTAGTCAATCTCAGCCGATTATAAAATGAACATTGGCTCCAAATCCAGAAAGCAAATAGCAGTTATAATTAGCCTATTCAGACAGTGTTTGTTCAGGACTTCTTCCCGCTGGCAATGGACTCAAATCACCTTCCCGTTTCTCTCTCTCTCTCTCTCTGGTTGTCGGTTTCTCTCTCGCTGAGTGAAGCTCGGTGACACGGGTGTAATTACATTACTTCAGCTGTTTGGTCACGCTAGCCTGCGCTAATAATCATTACAGGCCAGAGTCGGAATTGAAAACGCTGCATGTGTGCTGACAGAGTGTTCCGCACGTGTATGTATGTGCGGCTTCACGCTTGGTCGTTTCAACACGTAACTTTCTGCTCTTTTCTTGTGTAGGGTTATGAATTATTTTTGAAGAAAACAGATTAGGCCCTTGAGCAACACTCGCTGCGTGATTGTTTTAACACACGGACGCACTACAACCTGTGGTTTGTAATATCTGTGTATCTTAGACGAACTGTAATCAGGAAAGTTCAATAAAACATGAATTTTGCATTTGGCTTTAATCATCTCGGAAAACAGGGTTTGTTTGTATTAGGTTTTGGTGCACTGCACACTTGGGGCAATGAAGTATCAACAATAGAAGAAAAAATAATCATAAAAGACAGGTAATATGCAAGCACCCATCCATGAGTTTAATACATAATACATAAATGAAGTTTAATAAAAGTAATTCAGAGGCTGTTTTTATGCTTTAAAATCGCACCCGAAATACCAGGAGCTTCTCTTGTGTTAAATAAAAATAATAATAATAATGTGTTTCCAGGCAGTCCAGAACAAAACTATTATTATTATTGGTGTGTTTGCTGGGCTTATTTCTTAAACCTATTTCCCTAAACACTATAGTAAAGTAGTGAACTTGTTCCACACTTTTGGTCGTGCAGCAAACATGAATTGGTACCATAAATTGTGTTAGTACCCAAGAACATTCAAGAACACCTAGTGCAGATATACAAATTACTTATTCAAGAGAAAGCTTTATTCACTGTATATTTTGTATTATGTGGTGTTGAATGAATGAATGAATGAATGAATGAATGAATGAATACATGTGAATGTTCTTTATCATTGTACTTTCACTTTTATCTTGAAACTCTCTTCCATACGAATATTCTGGCAACCATATTAGTCAATATTACCACCTACCATATTAATACTGTGTATTTCTAAAGATATCCCCATTATATTACAATGAAAGAAGAAAATTCAGTGAAATAGTTCAGCATTCTAAATTAAAGGGCCATCTGTATTGGCTGGGCTACGGTGACCGAGAGAGCTTAACGTGCTGCAATTTAGGAAAATGCCAGCAAATTAAGAAAAGATCTTCATCCGTTTAACAGCATACATGCTGCAAATTCTCACAACGCAAACACATACAGTACGTAAAAAAAATGTGCTGCATTTTCTCACAACACAAACAAATTAACAAAACGCACTGCATCTTCTTAGAACACTTGCAAAAAGATTGGAACACAATGGAAATGTTTCAAGGCGACCCTAAATCATGATGGACGCTGCTGTGCCGTGACTATAAATCAGTGAAGTTGTAGGTGATCTTTGAAAGGTGAGTTTTTTTGTTTGTTTATTTTAACATTCTGATTCCCTTGTCTTTTGTATTTTATTAAACTAAATAACCATAACCTAAATAGTCAGGTCTGTCACGTTTTAGGGTCTCCTTGAAACATTTCCATTGTGTTCCATGCTATTTGAAAGTGTTAATTTGTTTGCTTTGTGAGAAAATGCAGCATGTTTTTTTTTTTATGTGTTTGTGTTGTGAGGATTTCTGTCAAACGGATGAAAATCTTTTCTCAGTTTGCTGGCGATTTTTGTAAATGCATGCAATGCTGCTTGTTCAAACTACTTATTTAAAATGAGCTGAATCAACACAATTGGGTGACAGCCTAATTGTTTCATGTTTAGTCCACCTAAAATTGAAAAAACATTTAAGTAAACTCGATCAGTTTGTGTTGGGACAACATAAAGGAATTGTGTGGAACTCAGCATTTTTTACAGTGTAATCATTTTTAAAAGCGATGCTTAAATTTCATAAAACTTGTTTACTTACTTGCTTGTTTATTTATTACACTTATAATTTGCTAGATATAACCATTTAAAATTGTGTTACACGCTTTGTTGACTCCAGGCATGTATGTGTGGAACACATTCACAGAAGGTGTATAAAAATGATGTTAGTTTATTTTAAGTTAAACCAATGTCAAAACAACTTTGGTAAAATATATTTAGCATTTCCTCCATGACTCACAAAATGTTGGGATGGAATTTTGCTGATAAACATGAATATGTATAACTATTGACAAACCATTGCGGCATGAAATATTGATTACTATTTTCATTTGAAGGTAAAAATTTATGCAAGCAAAATAAATTTAGGTTTTTTTCTTTACTTTCAGAGCAATATGCATGTTGTTTCAATATTAGAAATAAATATGCAGTTTTCATAGATTTTGGAGCATTTGAAAGTACATTTATATGCGTTGAATTAAACTTCACTTGCTTAATACAGTTAAATCTCATATTATGTTATTGTGTACATTTAATAATGTATTCTAATCTGATTTCTCGTAAATAATTGGGGAAATATATTTAAATTAAATGGGTTTAAAGACATATCTCACTCAAAAAAAAATAAATAAATAAATTAATCATAATTTACTCATCTTCCAAGCTTGCTAAACTGACTTTCTTGAACTCAAACGTAGATATTTAGAAAAATGTTGGAAACATTTTATTTCTTACTATGGATGTCAATGGCTACAAATTTCCAACGTTCTTTAAAATATCTCCCTTCTTTTTTTTTTTATCTTCTTCGGATCAAGTTCAAATAATTGATGCTTGTTTATAGGGCAGCCCCTGGCACTGCACCCTCTTTCCTCCACCTGCTCCCGAAGGTCTACCTCCAGGAGCCTCCGATCACGGTGGGAGCACCACCTTTGCAGAGAAGCTATAAGTCACTTTCCAAAACCTTTTCATTCAATATTCCTCACTGGTGGAATCATCTTCCCATTCCCACACAGACTGCGGATTCACTAGTATCCTTCAAATGACAACTAAAAACCCATCTCCCCTGAGAACATCTGAACCCCGGTAAATAATACCAAAACCACCAGCACTTTCTCTCTCTCTTTTAAAAAAACTACTCTAGCACTAAATTCTGTGAGCACAAACAAGTTACTTTGACTAACTAGCACTACTTCTTCTTGTTGAATTGCTGAATGCCTTCTCAATTGTAAGTAGCTTTGGACAAAAGTATCTGCTAAATGTAAATGTTTTCTGTTCATCAGTACAAAGAAACTCATAGTTTCGAGGTTTGAAACCTCTTAGGGTTACATTATTATTTCTTGTCAAATTATGCATTTAGTAGTGTCATTTTCACATTCACTCATTAATTTAAGCTGCTGATTAGATACAGCACGGGTTTTTAAATTAGGACTTTATTTATAAAAATAATTGATTCTTCATTTTGAAATACCTGGAATGGAAAAAATGATTAAATAAATGTAGATTTATTTGGTGGTTCATTCCGCTGTGGTGACCCCTGATAAATAAGGGACTAAGCCAAAGAAAAATGAATGCATTTTGTATTTACTTTTTGATACTTTGATTTTACATTTACTTTGACTTCTTTTTGCAGTATTTTCTTATTCAAGCAGATAGCTGCATTGAAGCATTGCAAATATGGCCGCCAAAGTGAACTAACTCTACTTGAAAGTGAGTTTGCTTTTGCACAGACCTGCGCCTGCATCAAATATTGTTAAAAAACAATTGTCTGAATCAAATTGTTTTCATTGCAGAAGTCTAGTTCAAACGTCAAATCCCTGCTGTTGCACTCCTGCCTGATCTCAGCTTTATCTGCAGGCTGTAAATTGGAATCTCACCCCCAAACAGAGTCTTTGTCCAGGCAGAAAGATACACAACGCAAATACAAGATACTGTAGCATCAACACCCACAGAGTCATTATCTTTCTTTATCATGACTCATAATTGTAACTGATGTTGTTTCTGCCACTGTTTGAGTTCTAGCGCAGATTAATTGCCTGTACCAAATGTGTGCGATAACACGAGGCAGCGCTGGCCAAATATATTCAGAGATTCAAACAGGAAACAATTAGCAATGCTTATCGAACATCGCCTGCATTACCTGCAACTGTTTATTCACAGCATGCATCCATTATGGTGCGTTTAAACCCTTGTAAATCATTATGGACATTTTTTTTTTATTTATTTATTTAATAATTTAATCACTATGTTAATGCGAACAAGATATAATTTGGCAAAAAATGTTTGTTTTTAGTAAATGTTTAATATTTCACCCTCATTTCCTTTCATAAATGCATTTTTACACTAGGAACAAACATAAGAAAAGACATAAGATCTTCCCAATGAAACCAATTTCATCAATACAATATGCAATTGAATCAAAAAATGCCCAGCATTCTTTGTTAATAACTTCCATTTTTAAGAAAATTGATGGAGTTTTTGTGATAATTTGTGATATTTTTGGCACATTTTTTGGTTTAATCTGTAAAGCAAGTTGGATGTTTTTCCATATTTCTGCTTTTGAGCAATTCAGGGCAAATTAATTTAAATGATGTATTTATAATTATGTTGGTGTGTTGGTATTGATGTCAGTGTTTGTTTTGTACATACTGAGAAATGTATATGTGCACGAGTGGTAGTTGTTGCTTTTTTTTTATGTTTTTTTTTGTTTTAATTCGACTCTGCACAAAAAAAAAAAAAAAAAAATGTTTCAAATCATTGATTTATCCAAAAGTGTAATGACCCCCCCCAAAAAGTCTTAGCCTTTTAGAACATTAAAAAGGATTTTATTTAATTTTATTTAAAAAAAATTTTTTTTTTTTTTATTTATTGTTTTTATTCATTCATTTTCTTTTCGGCTTAGTCCCTTTATTAATCTTTATTAACTTTATTAGTCGCCACAGCGGAATGAACCGCCAACTTATCCAGCATATGTTTTATGCAGCAGATGCCCTTCCAGCTGCAACCCATCACTGGAAAAAATTCAGACACTCTCACAGACATACACTACGGACAATTTAGCCTACCCAATTCACCTATAGTGCGTGTCTTTGGACTTGTGGGAGAAACCGGAGCACCCGTAGGACATCCATGAGAACATTGGGAGAACATGGAAACTCGAGCCGAGGCTCGAACCAGCGACCTTCTCGCTGTGAGGCGAACGTGCTACCCACTGTGCCACCGTGCAGCCTTTTTTATTCATTCATTTTGTTTTCGTCTTAGTCTCTTTATTAATCTGGGGTCACCAAAGTGGAATGAACCGCCAACTTATCCAGCATATGTTTTACACAGCAGATGCCCCTCCAGCTGCAACCCATCACTGGGGAACACCCATACACTCTCACTCACACACATACACTACAGACAATTTTAGCTTACCCACTTCGGACTTGTGGGGGAAACCGGAGCACCCGGAGGAAACCCACGCGAAGAAAAGGAGAACATGCAAACTCCACACAGAAATGCCAACTGACCCAGCCGAGGCTCGAACCAGCGACCTTCTTGCTGTGAGGCGACAGCACTACCTACTGCACCACCGCGTCGCCGCAGCCTTTTTAATATTTTTATTTAGAAATTTTGAATTAAATTTTTTTCATTTAATTTTTATTTAATTTTAATACAATTTTATTTTATTGATATTTTTTATTTTATTTTTATATTTTTTATTTTATTTTACATTTTAATTTTTTATAATTTTTGTATTTTTATTTTATTTTTAGATTTTGGATTTTTTATATATATGTTTTGATTTTTAAATTTTATAAGTTTTTATTTATTTATTTATTTTTTATTTTATTGTAATTACATTAATTTACTTTTTTATTTACTTTAATTACATTTTGCATATTTTTAATTAAATTAATTTTATACTTAATTTAATACTTCATTTTATTTTATTTTATTAAAAAGGCACAGTGCCATAATGTAACAAATTGTGTTAAAATCCCCCCATAAATGTCTTTAGTGGTTATCACCAGGACTGATGCTGGTAAAGATGATCTTGTCAGTTAAATATTGAAATATAATACATTTGTGCTTTTATAATTTTTAATGTTTGACCTCAATAGACCTACTCATATGGGGTCATACCACCAAAAACATAAATACATTAAAATATTCATCCAATATTATAGCAGATAGTTCCCCAGAAACTGCCAGTACTGCACAATACACCCTATTAGAGGAATTGAGTACAGTATTTGCAAACGTAATCCTGAAGAGTCTCCGTTTGTCTGAACTTCTGAACTCTGCTCCACTGTGGATCCACGCAGAATTAAACGCAGACAGATATACACACACACACACACACACACATACACAAATTGCCCTGTGGACCTTATTACACATCAGCAAATAAAACCAGGAAGGGGAACAGAGGCTGTGTGATTGTGTTTTGCAAATAGCTTTTTACACCATCATTCTCCACGGCGTGTGGCTGCGCGAGTGTGTGTTTGTTGGAGATAATAATTACACCGTAGCTTACAGGTAGACGGCACCTCATCATTAGGTGGCTGTCAACTCTTTCGACGGCGAGAGGCAGCGTTCATTAATTTGGCACACTTACGCCGTGCATAATGATAATAACAGCCTATGAGACGATGAGGCTGACAGCCTTGTTTTGCATAAATATGAGATTGCGTGTGACTTACAGTCCCAACAGAGATGATTGAATAATGGGCCGCAATTGAAAGCGTTAGCTCACTGGAAACAGCCACTATTTGTTTGTGAACCTCATTAGGGTTAGCGAAGACAATTATAACTGCGACTGCCAGTTTTTTAGCTAAGCCGTATATTTCAGGCAGCGTTTTTTTTTTTTTTCTTCTTGCGGTTAAAGACTAGCTGCCATCAGTTGTGAAGTGTGATGTATCTCTTGGAGCGATCCGAAAAGGTAAGCAGGTTTTAATCAGTTTAACTGACTGTCAGCTCTATGTAATATGGCTCAATCGATGTTAGCATGCCTGTGAAGGTATTAGAAGATACAGAAAGATGGATTACTGGTGAAGCCACTTTTTTTTTTTGTATGAGATTACATTAATGGCATGCTGTTGATAACCACAGAAAACTATTTTGACTTCTTTCAGTATGTTAAATTCATGTCGAAAGGGTGCCGAAATCATGTTGAATGGTTTGTTTTTACAACAAATTCTTATCCTTATTTACTCACACTCCTGTTGTTCCAAACTAGGGCTGTGTGATTTGGGGAAAATATCTAATTGCGATTAAATTTTTTAAATTAATTAATTAATTAATTTATTTATTTGTTTTTGACAGATATTGCTAATTGATTTTTACGATAAAATTCAAACTTCAAGCTGACTTTATTTTAATTCAAGCTTCTGCTCAATAATCTACGCCGTGGCAACAATTCTGCGACAGCTAGTAAAAATGACCTGTTTTTGTTCGGTGTCTGTGACTTTGCAACCTAAATATTTCCATATTACAAATGCTGTTTTTCTTTGATATTAGTTTGTATATTAATGCTTTTGAAGCATCAGACGCCATTATCCCACTTGTCACCGCTTTGCAGTTTGTTTTGTTTTCTTTTTTATTTTGGGCGTAGTTCAGTTGCGCAATTCTGATTGGGCAGAACGAAAGTGTGCTTACTCAATTGGCTAGTAATAAAGCCCCAGTCAGGTCACACGATTTCAGGACAATTTCCTTGACGAAAGTCGTAAATGACAAATGTGTACACCATGACACAAGATTCAGTCGCTTCTTCTTGTGTAATGTAGTATAGTTCACGAAAAACGATACCATGCCTGCGATGCCTCACACCACTATCGCAGAAAGTCTAGCATGTTCAATTTTCTGAAGCATAGCAGACTGGATTTGAAGCACTTCACCTCAATAGCTATTCGTTATTCTTGTTTACGTACATATAAACACAGTTGAGGTTAGAATTATTACCCCCCCTGAATTATTGAATGTTTATTTTTTCCTCCTGTTTCTGTTTATCGGAGAGACGATTTTTTCAACACATTTCTAAACATAATAGTTTTAATAACTCATCTCTAATAACTGATTTATGTTATCATTGCCATGATGACAGTAAATAATATTTGACTTGATATTTTTCAGAACACTAGTATTCAGCTTAAAGTGACATTGAAAGGCTTAACTAGCTTAATTAGGTTAACTAGGCAGGTTAGGGTAATTAGGCAAGTTATTATATAACGATTGTTTGTTTTGTAGACTATCCAAAAAAAAAAATAACTTAAAGGGGGTAATAATATTGACCTTAAAATGGCTTTTAAAAAATTAAAAACTGCTTTTATTCTAGCCGAAATAAAACAAATAAGACTTTCTCCAAAAGAAAAAATATTATTGGAAATACTGTGAACATTTCCTTGCTCTGTTAAACATCATTTGGGAAATATTTAAAAGAGGAAACAACAAAAAATCAAAGGGGGGCTAATAATTCAGACCTTAACTGTATATATTTTATATTGCAGCCTCTTACGATTAACTAATAGCAACGTTTCAAATTGCGATTGCGATTCAATTTCGATCAATCGCACAACCCTATTCCAAACCCATAAAAAAAAAAAAGTTCATTTCCGGAATGAAATTGAAGGTAATTTTATTCAAGTTTGAGAGATTTCTGTCCCTCCACTGAATTTATTTTCACCCAAACCACTTTGACAGTTGATTCAATTCACTGAATAATATGAATAAAGCCTACATTAAATCTGCTCATTGTGTATTTTCAGAAGGCTTGGATTCAACTTCTTCATTCATAAAGATTTGTTTTGAAGCTTTTTGAAGCATTTGTGATCAGACTTTCAATGGAGGCACAGAACTATCTCAAGATTTTATTAGATGTATTATTTGGGTTATGAAGATGTACAAATGTCTCATGGGACATTTAGTTGGATAACAATCATGTAGAAGTACATAACCCTAACTGTAAGCCTAAACTTAACAAACTGTAAACAAATCCCTTAATTTTGATTGACTAATATGAATTCTGTTCCAGGATCAACATAGATGTTGATGCAGGAATATGTCCTACTTGGGTAAATCACTCTAACCTTACTAAAATAGTCCAAAGTAACCCTGTTAGCATATGAAAAAGTCTATTTGATCTGTGTATTTACATCTGGTAGATATATTTTAAGGGCATTTGCTTATCACAAGCCTATGCAATGTCTCATGGCGTATGTTGAATAGACATTTAGAATTTGATTTAATGGCTAATATGGATTTGTACAATATCATTTGCACATTTTAGTATGATTTGCTTCCCCCAATAAGATGTAGATTTAGAGGTGGGAGGCACAACTCCTTTTAAAAATCATATGTTTCAGTATGAATTAAATTGTATGAAGTCAACACTTTTTTGACCATACATGAAATAGTTACGTTTCCTCGTGAGATCAGGTTGGAACTTTGTATAGAGTTTATGTTTTTTATGACCCAATGTTCTTTCAATTTTGTCCTCCAGACATGCTGTCTGGGAAGCAGCTTTATATTGGTCAACGTTGACATTTATTTAGCAGATGCCATTATCCAAAGCCACTTACTAATGAGGACAATCAAGGGAAGAGCAACAATACAGTATGTAGAAACTTCTGGTGAACAAATTCACACATTTAAAGTTGAATCTTATGTGGAATCCATGTGAGGAGACCTGTTTTGCAGTGAAATTTCAAATGACATATTCTAAGGAGATGACCACATTTGGCTGACAGAGTTTCACCAAGAAAAGGTAATTTGTGCACCACTACAACTGTCCAACAGAGATGCTATACTGTATAAATGTTCCAACGCCTTGCTTCATGTCAGTAGTGCAAGATCTGTTTTGTGACTCATCGTGGCACGTCTCTTGTAGACAATAAAGTATGTGTCCACTATATGCATACTATATCATGAGAGGAAATGTAAACATAATAGTACAGTATGTCTGAATTCAGAGTGTTCATAAAACAATAGATGAAAAGTACCCAGTTTACCTATGACTTCTGCCACGATTCTGAAGCATGAAGGTTATTGAAATTCATCTTGTGAGCATTCTAAATGAGAATTTCATAAGGACATTGAGACACTTGTTGTCACATAAAAGTAACAACATGGCATATTAATTAAATTTATATACAGATAGAGCAAAGTTTCATTTCAAGTGTAGTATGTGTACTGTATAGTATGTGATTTATGACAGTGTATTGCTTATTATCCACCCAAATTTCAACATGAAAAGAAACAATTTCCTGTCATTGCACATTTATTGCACATTCTAGATAATAAAATGCAGTAAGACACAAAACAAATTGTGCTTATGATACCAAATATCAGTTTGAAATATAAGTAATCATATCAGATTGTTTTTGTACATTTAAAATAATCAGAAACTGCTTCAGGAAGCCTTGCATGTTTAAGTTAAAGGTGTCATAAAGTGCATTGATTCAAAATGTTATATTGTTCTCCGATATCCACATAGTAGGTATGTGGCTTAGGTACAGTTGAAACCAGAAGTTTACATACACTGTATAAAAAGGCACATAAACATTTAAAAAAAAAAGTCAGATGTTAATGTGACTAAACTTTTTCTCTTTTTGGTAAATTAGGATTATCAAATTTGCTTCTGTTATGCTTAATAGCAGAATAATAAGAAAGATCTTTTTTGAGAAATTGTTATAACTTTTCAATTATATAATTGTTTTCAATTATAATTGTTATAAGTTTACATACAATAAGATTATTATGCCTCTGAAAAAGCTCAGATGATGGTGTTTCTGATTGGCTAATTGACAACATTTGAGTTAATTGGAGGCACAACTGTAGAATAGTATTTAAGGAAAAGCTCAAACACACTGCTTCCTTATGTGACAACATGGGAAAATCAACAAGCCAGAATCAACAAAAACCCAAATTACAATTAGCTAAATTACACTGGGAAAAAGAATCATTTTTGGAGACATGTCTTGTGGTCTGATGGAACTAAGATCGAACTGTTTGGCCATAATGACCAGTGTTACATTTGGAGGACAAAGGGGAAAGCGTACAAGCTTAGAAACGCCATCCCAACTGTGAAGTATGGGGGCAGCATCATCATGTTGTGGGGCTGTTTTGCTGCTGGAGGGACTGGTCCACTTCATAGCATAGATGGCATCATGAAGAAAGAACATTATGTAGAAATACTGAAGCAACATCTCAAGACATCAGCCAGGAAATTAAAACTTGACCACAAATGGGTCTTCAAAACAGACCATGACCCTAAGCATACTGCCTAATTTGTTAAAATGTGCTTTTAGGACAACAGAGTGAATGTTTTGGGAGTGGCCATCACAAAGCCCTGATGTCAATCCTATAGAAAATTTGTGGGCAGAGTTGAAAAAGCTTGTGCGAGCTACAAATCTGACTTAACTACACCCATTCTGTCAGGAGGAATAGGCTAAAATTATTGCAAACTATTGTGAGAAGCTTGTGGAAGGATACCCAAAACATTTGACCAAAGTTATACAGTTTAAAAGCAAAGCTAACAAAATATCAAGGAAATGTATGTAAACTTTTGACTGTCTAGAAATCAATAAAAAATTCTCAAAAAAAAAATTCACTCATTATTCTGGCATTTAGCAAATGTAAATAATTTAGGTAATCCTAACGGACCTAAAATATTAAATGTTTAGTATGATTTACCATCAGACATTTAAAAAAAAATGATTATGTTCCTTTTTTAAAGTGTATGTAAACTTCTGGTTTCAACTGTAAGTGCAAACATTCTGCAGAAATGGTTTTATATGCTTTCATATAATGCTTAAAACCACAGGATTTACATGTAGAATTAAAAGCACACAGCACTCTAAAATAAACATTTATATTTAGCAGTTTACATGTTTTTGTTACCTCATTGCAAACATCAAACAAAAAAAAATCACAATATACTCAATTAAACTAACAAAAGATACAGTTAAACAGGCCTAGATACATCAGAGTGGCACTAAATAATTTTATTTTACGCCTTTCTTGAATTTTGCATTCTAACAACACACTGTGATGAGATGAGATACTCCTTGTTCCAGTATCTGAGAGCTCTATAATGCCACTCCCGTTTTCAAAATAAAAGTCCCTCATACATGTATTATACTTGTACTAAGTTAGATCAACTTAAAAAATTAGGGGGGAAAGGATCATAGTTGTAATATCATCGAGAGACATTGTGGCCAATCAAGCGCTACCTGGGGTATTACATTTACATATGCATATTAATGACCATATGTGGATTGATAGTTGGTGTTTTGCTTCGATTGGTCAGTTTTTTACTGGGACTTTACACTCACTGGATTTACTGGTGTTTGAGGCTCACTGTAACAATTTCCATATACTGATTATTTAGCTATGCTAATAAGTATATCCAGATTTTCTTTTTATGGCACCTTAAAAAATTTGGATAATGATTTTTTTTTTTGTTTCTTTGAGTCACTTCATTCAGTCTGGTGTAAGCAGGTTGTAAGTGTGTCCCCAATCTTTCAGCGGGTTGTAAAATGTTACAAAATAAACTGTAAAATGATCAGTTTTTTGAAAGTAAAACTACTAAATTACATTTGTGAACATGAGATTAATCTAATCAAACCTCTTACTCACCTTGTCTACCGGCTCCTGGTGTAAAACCATTAAACCTGTTAAATTTCTCACAACTGCAAGGATACCAGAAAAGGATGTGACATTTACAAAGCAATGTTTGTATAAATTCACCCACAGCAACAGCATCCGTTTCTCATAATTAGACTGTGGAATAGAACATCTCTTTTTCATGGAAGATAAACACTTCACATTTCTGCTTTTAAAGCCTAAAGCCATGTCCTGTAGTTTTACATCATAAGTGCATTAGTCATGTTTGTTTCTGCAAACTGAGGGATGAAACGATTGTTTGTTTTAATTGACAGCGCATCACAGATTTCGCAGATAAGAATTTAACTTGTTTTGAGCCCAGAACAATCCTTTAACTTCAGATGCGTTCTTCTTTTGATCTTAGGATGTGTCAGATGTTCTCTTTGATACCGAATTTTGAGGAACAGGCATCTTTTCAGGTATGCTCTTGCAGATTTTATTAAAGCAGCTTGAGGTGAGAGGATGTTCATGCAAGCGTAACCTGTGGAGAGTGGGCTTTGACAGCAAGATTAGTTTGTCTTTAGAATTGCCTCTATCTCCATTCCATCTACTCGATAATTATTCCACAATTGCTTTCTTCGTCAAATTATTCACTCAAAAGCCATTGTCAGGATTCAGAGAAAACACAGAATGGTTAAATTGTCGTGTCAGAGGTGAATAAGTAGAGGTTTTCAGCTCGAAGAGAATCGCAGGGAAGCTAAGAATCTTACTAATGCAGAGGGTCTGTAGAAAGGTTATCGTTCCCTCTCTCAAATAAGCTGTTTAACTCCTCTCTGCAGGGCTGCTGTGCACTTTTGCGGAGGAAAACAAGTGTGAGAGGAAATAAACAGAAAGCTGACTGGAAATGTGTTGTGCGAATAGCGTTAATTTGATGTTTCAACTTGTTGTACTTTGCATCTTTTATCGAAATGTCATTGCGTTTAATTAGTATTTCCTCATGTGAAGTTTATTTTAGTCTATTTGATCACATTAAACTGCATTGGGTGCCATGTAATCAGTTGTATTTTAGAGAATATTCATGACGAGATGTTGATTTAATTGAATGCTACATACTACAAAGTACAAGTGTTTAAAATAATGTTAAACATTTTTCATTTTGTATATTACCAGTTACTTTTTTTAACAAATAATTTAAATGTGATTACGCACTTGTGGCTGAATGATGGATTTTTGGAAATATATTACCAGTTATTTTGGTTTTGCTAGTTTCTAAATGAAGGCTAAACTAAACCAACCGTTCAGTGTTTCCAAACAGCACACAATTTTGTTTCATTCTTTGCTGCACAAATTGTTTGAGTGAATTATTCAATGACTCACTCATTTCTGAATGAATCATTTTGACGTATGTTTAACGTATTGTCACAGCCATGGCATTGAGGAGGGCGAGCGATCTAAAATGCAAACGGTTCAGTAGACTGTGGTTAAACGCCAATATTAGAATAGTCACTTCCCTTAAGTAGGTGCCACTGCATTCACAGGCGAAGGAGAAGAGGAACATCCACGAAGGAGCACTGGAGAGTTCAAAGGAGAACATGAGGGGGACCATGCGTCTTTGATTCCAGCTGCTGACTGAGTGAGTGAGGTGTGTATTTATGGTGACTGGTGATCAGTAATCAGGTGACAGTTCACATGTGTGGTGTTTGGTGGATGGTGAGGGAGAGCGGTGGACTGGACTGCAGGAACGAGCCGAGGGTGTGGTGCGTATTATGTTACTTTTAGTTAGTTGCAAATTATTTCAAAACAGAACCAACCTTCAAGCATTTCTATGCAGCACATTATACACTGTAAAACATGATATGACACAAAAGTTATGAAAACAAATGTTGTTATGTTCATATGAATTATTTTAGTTATAGAAATTTTAACATAATCAATTAGCCTGTTAGACTGATCCTTTGATTAAACTAAAATGCATTTAGGCAGTAAGATTTTTTACAGTGTAGTAATGTTTTATTTCTTGTTAAACAAACCTTTTGTGAGAATGATTCAAAGTCTGAATTAATCATTTATAAAATATTATCAGTACTATTGTTTTTCATACATCCAAAACAGAACAAACTATCACATGTTTGCAAATAGTGTAGCACATCATACATTGCGTTCAATTTGGTTCTATCCCTGTGCCCTTATCCAGGGGTGACCAACTCTGTTCCTGGGGATCTACCTTCCGGCAGATTTCAGTTGCAACCCATATCAAACACACCTGCCTGTAATTATCAAGTGCTGTTCAAGTCCTAATTAATTGGTTCAGGTGTGTTTGAAGAGGGTTGGAGCTGAACTCTACAGGAAGGTAGATCTCCAGGAACAGGGTGGAGCACCCCTTCCCTAATCCATTCGAAGTTAAGCCTAGTTTATACTCGGCGTGTTCGCTAGTTGGCTTGAGTGCACGCGGCAAATGTGACATCATCGATGTGTTTGTGAAGGTTCGCATTGGGTGCGCACTGCACGATTTCGGCTGGTGGAGCGTACAAAATTTTGTGAAACTCAAGCAAGCAGTTCATGTAGTGCCGCATTTCATTTGAGTTGAATATGAACTCAACTCCAATGGCACAGTAGGTAGTGCTGTTGCCTCACAGCAAGAAGGTTGCTGGTTCGAGCCTCGGCTGGGTCAGTTTGCATGTTCTCCCCGCATTTGCGTGGGTTTCCTCCGGTGCTCCGGTTTCCCCCACAAGTTCAAAGACATGTGGTATAGGTGAATTGGGTAAGCTTAAATTGTTCGTAGTGTATGTGTGCGAATGAGAGTGTATGGGTGTTTCCCAGTGACGGGTTGCGGCTGGAAGGGCATCCGCTGCGTAAAACATATGCTGAATAAGTTGGCGGTTCATTCCGCTGTGGCGACCCCAGATTAATAAAAGGGACTAAGCTGAAAAGAAAATGAATGAATGAATGAATGAAACGTACGCCTATACAGACATCTTTATGATCCGTCCATGCATGATCATTGGGATAACCAGATGACCAATAATTCTTGGCTAGAAATTGCAACAGCTGTGGAAAAGGAAGAAAGTTTTTGTAAAAGTTTGGAAAAACATGAGGGATAAGTTTGTTAAAGCTAAAAGAAGCCATGGCAAAAGTGGAGACCCAGGTGGTTTTAATAGACCAATACAGAAATATGTTTTTCCACCATGAATTTAAACAATTTAATAGTTACAAAACTATAATTAAGGAACAAATTATTTATTTGATAATTGAAAAAGAATAATTGAACCTATTGGTTTACAACATGCCCTGTTTTTCTGGGCTTTATTGGTGATAATGGTCAGAAATGTTGGACTGTTATTGCCTTTTTAGAATATAAGTACAGAACACAAACTAACCAGACAGTAATGTGTGAATTGTGGAGTGGGCTAAATCTAATAAAAATATCTATTTTTTTAGTAAGTGTACTTTTTTTTTGCTTTTATTACCATAATAACAAATATATTTGTAGAGTAACCCATGTCCTGTTGTCATTAATATGTTAATAAACTTTAATAAGAATTGTCTGAAATATGAACAAAAGCAAGTGATGCAACAAAGTTTGGTTTAAAATTTTCTTGAATGATTAAAAAAATCTTTAAACTCATAAAAATAATTTGAAATAATTATTACAAATTATAAAAATAATTAGTTCAAAAATCTCTGAGTAATAGTTCCGGAAACTTCCTACTTCTCTGTTTATCCGTCTGATTTTACGGTCGGCCTCTTCTGACCACCACATGTCGTTTAAAAGAATATCTTAACGGCGAACACATCAAGCGATGCAGCGCCAGGCGAAAGTTTAAATCGGCCTTTACCGATTATTCAGCCTTTGAGGGATCTGGGCATAGAGATGAGCCCTTCCAAATGAAACACAGTTGTGACACCCAAACAACTTCCCTAGCACAAAGAGTTATGTGCACCCAAAGTGTCCATCAGTTCAACCATTTTGAAATCCTTCAGTCAAAATATCCTTCAGAAGTGGCCAGTTTGGAGCACTTTGTTTTGGAATGGCAATTGATTGTTTTCACTCTAAATCCCCTTAAAGGGTGATGCATCCCATTTGGAACACACTCGTACTGTTTTTTTTTTTCTTCTTCTTCCTGAATGAATAGTTTAAACATGATTCAATGACTTGCGCCTTGCCAAATGAATCATTTTTGAAGAAAGTTTGTCGCCACCTACAGGAATGAATGAATAATTATATTAACATGCAGGAAAATGTATAAAACACGAGAACTAATGACTTTATAAAACTGACAAGTAAAAATGTAAGTTTAACTAATTGAAAGCTAACATTTTATTAAATAAACTACATCGGTTCATGCTTTTTTATTTTTTGTTCAATGTCAGCAATGCCACAGACAAGCAGGTAAATTCCTCAAAAGGCTTGTGAATATTGAGAAATGTTGTTGCTTTGCCCTCACGTGTCCCTGTGGGTGTACGTCTTTTTCTTCGAGGATGTGTTTACATCATTTTCTACACACATTTGCTGTCAGACGTTTGACCCCCTCCAGAGACAAAGAGAATGAAAGGATGAGAGGCACTAGAGTACAGGGGAAGAGAGATGAGAAAGACCAAGATAAGGGTGAGAGAGAGTGAGAAAGGGCTCGTGGGATGAGACGGAAACCACTTGACAAGACATGAAACAGTGGAGATTAGAGAGGCTGAGAGAGTGCGCAGCAGGTCTTCACAAGCTAATACACATACACACAACTTTACACAAGCACTACTCACGGAGATACCTTAGATTGTGCCGTTCAATGGTTTGCTGATTCTCTTGAGAGATTATTTTCTTTTAGCACAGTTTGTAACACATTATGTAATCGTACTGTTGGTGCTCACTCATTGTTTACCATGTTTGAAAATGTGGCATATAAAAGATTCAAGGATTTATCAGTGTATCAACCGTGGACCAGCTGCTGGACTGGGATGGAAAAATATTGAATGTGTGAGTCAAGATTTTGGTGTAAAAATAAATCATCCTTTTTTTTTCAATTCTTGCTTAGATTTATGTTGAGATTGCAGTTGTTTTATTGTGTGTTTGTGTGTCTCCATTCTTACTTTGCTGGATATCTTTTTTTTATGTGAACTTGTTTCACTGGACTAAGCTCTCATACTAATGTCATGTTTGTACAATTCCAATGGAAAAAAAAGTATGTGAGCCCTTAGAGTTAAAGCCAGTTTGACCTTCCTTTGGCAGAGCAAATGTTTCCTGTAATTGCAGATCAGACTCTCTGTGCTCTGTCTTCGGGCATCACTTTCTTCAGGTAATGCTGAAGTGTCTCATTCAAGTTTAGGTCAGGACACATTTTCGTCTGTTGAGGCAATTCTGTTGTTGATTTACTTCTGTGCTGTAGGTCAACTTTGTTGGGCATCAGCGGTAGACCTGCAAAAAAGTCTTGATTAACTTCTCTGTTGTCCGCTGGTGATAGAAAGCTGTCCAGGCCCTGCGGTGATGGTGCTTTACCACACTTTAGAGGTCTAGAAGTCAGCGTGTGCTGTCTTTTTCTGCAAATGTTGTATTTTTCCCCCACGAGCACCTCAACTTTACACTTTTCTGTCCATAGAATATTTTGCCAATAGCACTGAAATATCCAGGTGCTCCTCTGCAAACCCTTATAGCAAAGATTTTTTTTTCTCTCTTTACTCAGAGAGAATATTCTGTGTTGTTTCAGAAACACTGTTCTGGTTTAGTGTTTTATTAAACAAGGGGTTTCTCTGTTTGTCTTTCATTTTATTTGTCATGCATCTGTGGGGTTTTACTTTCTATGAGAGTTTGAAAAAAATCAAAAATGCTTTTTAAATGTAATTACTGTCCAATCGTGGTGGGGCAATTAGTGCATTTATACAGTCAAGGGCAAAATCATTCATACCCCAGGGGTATGAATAATTTTGGGCTTGACTGTAAATGCATAAAAGATTTTGCTATACAATACTAAAACTTTCTTTTTATAACAGGGTGAACACATCAGAAATTGAAAAAAATAACATATCTGTCTCTATGTCCATCCATTCATCCAAATCTCTATGAATCCATCCATCCATCTGTCTTCATATCCATACATTTCCATATTCAACCATCCATCCATCCATCCATATCCATATCAATCCATCCATCTCCATATCCATCTGTTCATATCCATCCATCCATCCATCCATTCAAGCTATAATGTATCTATTGTTCTGTTTGTTTACCCATCTGGATCCATCCATATCAATAAATTCATCCATATTCATATCTATCCATCTCCATATCTGTCCATGTTCATCCAGACCCATATCCATCCATCCATTCATATTCATATCTATATCCATTCATATCCACATCCATCCATATCTATTTCCATATTCATATCCATCCATCCATCCATCCATCTTCATATCCATATTCATCTCCATATCCACCCATCTCCATATGCATATCCACCCATCCATCCATCCGTCCGTCTTTCTATCCATCCATATCAATATCTAACCATCCATTTCCATATCCATCTATAATTGTATCCATATTCATATCCATCCATATGTATTTCCATATCCAACCATATTCATATCCATCCATCCATTTCCATATCCATCTCCATCAATATCCATCCATCCATCCATGTCCATATCCATCCATCTCCATATCCATCCATCCATCTCCATATCCATCCATCCATCCATCTCCATATCCATCTATCCATCCATCCATATTCATATCTATATTCATCCATATCCACATCCATCCATATCTATATCCATATTCATATCCATCCATCCATCTCCATATCCATATTCATCTCCATATCCACCCATCCATCCATCCGTCCGTCTTTCTATCCATCCATATCAATATCTATCCATCCATATCCATATCCATCTATAATTGTATCCATATTCATATCCATCCATATGTATTTCCATATCCAACCATTTTCATATCCATCCATCCATTTCCATATCCATCTCCATCAATATCCATCCATCCATCCATGTCCATATCCATCTCCATCAATATCCATCCATCCATCCATGTCCATTTCCATATCCATCTCCATCAATATCCATCCATCCATGTCCATCTCCATATCCATCCATCCATCCATGTCCATCCATCCATCCATTTCCATCCATCCATGTCCATCCATCCATCCATGTCCATCCATCCATCCATCCATCCATCCATCCATCCATCCATCCATCCATCCATCCATCCATCCATCCATCCATCCATCCAATAATTTATCAATTGTTCTGTCAGTTAGTCTACCCATTTGCCTGTTAGTTATTCTTGTTTTTAGCATATATATGTACATATAGAGTTTTTTTTTCTTTTCCTTTTTTACTCGTAGTGAGTATCTGGGCTGAAATGTGCTTTCAGCTGTATAAGACAGAAATATATGGGGATGTATAGAACATATTGAGTCTTTTTCACACCAGTGACCCAAAAGTGCCTGTTATGTCAGTAAGCCTGCAACCTGTTCTCACCCCAGCTCTGCGTGTGTATTTCTACATGAGAAAGACTTTTTTTTCTTCCTATGCTCTCCTAGCTGTCCAGGTACTTACAGCCACAGCTGAATCTCTGATCAGTTGCCATGGCTACAATATTTTTTTATTTTTTTTTACTGCGAGTACTGGTTTGAGAGATGTGAAGTGATTCCCAGTGCTACCATTAGAGTGACCAGTTGGAGTTGTGCTGTATGTGTGAGCATGTGCGTATGTGTTATGCTTTGCATCTGTGTGTTCCAGGTGTCTATGGCAGCTGAAGCAGGTGTCATCCTGTTAGCTCGTTACTGCGGCTTGACCATCTCCCTGATGACCCAAAGACTGCGAGGAACACTGAGGTATCGAAAGCCACTTGTCAGATTGTACACAAGTGTCTGTTATCGAACGAGATGCAGCATACTGTAAACACTGTAATGGCACAACTAAATACATAAATACAACAAACACTAATAAAGGTTACAAAATTGGGTTATTTGAAAAGATAAAGGTTTTAGACCCCACAACCCCACACTTTTTTAGTATAAAGAAGCTGTTGTGGAATGAAAATGTTCCATGTACATGAATGTTCTTTATGAAACCATTGATGCCAGCACAGAGCCCTTATTTTAAAGCGTGAACACCATGATGAAAGCTCAAAGAAAGATTTGTAGGAGAAACTCAAAACGTGCCATACACAGTCACATGATTTCATGAGTCATGAACTCACCAAGCATCTGTTACAATTTCAAACTAATAAAAATAGAAAATGTAATATTAGAAATGAACAGTATGCCTGAAGTATGCACTTCTGTATGTGTTAAATATTAAATCATAATGAGCTTCATGCCAGGGAATGCATGAACTGATTAAATGTGTACATTTAATTCAGCAAAATATAACGTAAGTAAATAAAAAAATGACTGTGAAAGCGTGTACATCCAGTAGGCAAAAAGTATGCCTCATATGTATGAGACAAAAAACTCAAAGAAGGCACACCAAATCTCCAGAAATAGCAAAATATAAACGTTTTCACTACTTGTGACATTTCGAGTTTAGAATATCTTCATCATTCATTAGGCACATATTGTACATGACACTGCCGTTATATACATTAGAAATTCAGGGCAACAGAATACTGTGCAACATAAAAAAAAACAACCTACCTCAAAGCCTAATCATGTTTGAATTCAAATAATTTATTATTATTATTAATATCATTATTATTATTTCGAGTTTACTATACAAAGTTACGCAGTAGGGTTTAATGAGACACAACCCCCAAAAATATAATTCTTACTTAGTAAAAATGTTTAGTCGCTGCACTCACATAAGCAAATAATTTTGAGATAACGGGTAGAACAAAACATGACATGAAACATACATGATTGTAAACTTCTATACTGTGAATCTGTAAATTTTTTCATTAAAGGTGCAGTAGGTGATTGTCTTCAGAAACATTTTTTGTTGTTCTGGTTGAAAGTCTCTACAAATTCCAATAGTATTGATTAAAGTAAATGATCTCAATGTATTTTTATGTAGTAATGGGCGATATAAACGATATGCGATATAAACGATACAAAATTGGCCTACGATAGAGATTCTAATTCTATTGCACTATCGCGATAATGCATGTTTGATGACGCAATCTACCCGCGAAATTAAGAGCAACGAGCTGCAGCCGGCTGCAACGCATCATCTTGAATAAACATGGTCAGGGCTCGACAGTGCGACCATTTCGCTCGCATTTGCGACAAAAAATAGATAAAATTCTTTTTTAATAAGCTCGATTGATAACTTAATTCACTCGGCCACGGTAAAACAACATGCTCTTCACACTAACTTATGGTGTATTACGTTGGAAATCTATTGTGACTGTAGCACATGCTGACACTCTCAACAACAGCACTAAGCAACGCATGGCACCGAATGGCGGCGTGTCGCACAACTTGCGAGCCTCATGCATGGCATATCGTGGCTTGTCTAGTGAACATCAGCGCTTCCCACACAGATTTTACCTGGGCGGTCGATATATTATTGGGGCGGCCCGGTTTTGTGTTCGCGAGAAACTGAGAACACTCTGCCACAGACTCACATGCTCTGCATGCAGACCCACAGAGACGCCCTGTATACAGAACTGTTGTCCTGACTTTGGTAGCAGCTTTGAGAAGAGCGCGAAGACTAAATAGACTGATTCAGCTCATTATTTAGGGTGACAATACATTCTCTTTTCCCCGGACATGTCCGAGAATCTGCTTTCGCTTTCGATATTAATTGTATTCATTTTTGCATTACTTTATAAGCAAACTTTGTCTGGTGCGTCTCAATCTCTCAGCAGCACCAACACTACAGCAGACAGAGAGAGAGAGCGGGAGAGAAAGAGCAGATCAAGACACCAGTTTTAATTTCATTAGGAAAACAAAATGTTTAAAATCAAATGTGTTACCTTAGGCTGCAGGTTTGAAATATGTTTTTATTTAAAGTATCTGCAATACACAATTTTATTTGACTAATTAATACTGGAAGTAATTTCAGTACAGTGTAAGTTCCTTAACTAAAAAGACACCAGTTTTTTTGTTCTCTGCAACTTGGCATTTAGGAACCAAGGACTTAAAAGAAAAGTCTTTCTTTTTAAAAGGAACTACATTTAGTTTATTTATCTGCAACTTTGTGTTGTTTAATTAAAGTTTTGCTTTTGCACAGTAAATGTTCTCAAAATGACATGCAATGTAACCTGTTCTGAAATGGTTTTATTATAATTTACATATCGCAATATATATCGTTATCGCAAGAGGCTGCAATTTATATCGCAATATGGATTTTAGGCCATATCGCCCATCCCTATTTTTATGTATTTTTATTTTCTGGGTAAGGCATAAAACTAAAAACTTTTCATCCAATTAAAATTTGTCAGGCCGATAATTCCCATAATTCTGATAAGGAGCCCAAACTGTCTGTCAACAAATGTAGATTTGTACATCGGCGCAGCAGTTTATGCAAATCCACTGTTTGCACTTACACGCACACACGAGAGAGAGAGAGAGAGAGAGAGAGAGAGAGAGAGAGAGGGGGGGGGGGTGGCTAGTATGTTAAACGGTCATCGGTGATTGGCAGATTGGTAGTCTGAGTTAAATGAGCCCAACATTAAGTCTGACAGTCTGGCGGAAAGTTTTGATTTTCTCGAGCCACCATAAATATGATATATTGAATAATATGATGTATTATCTATATTTTACTTATAATATATATTTATAATATATACACGTTTTTTTTTTTTTTTTTTGTTTTTTTATTACTACTACTACTACTATCTATTGTGTGTACTGTTTTTTTTATTATATATATATATATATATATAATGTTACGTTTTCATGTAAACTTTATAACTGCTTTGGCAATACATTTGTAACATTTGTCATGTCAATAAAGCAACTATTGAATTGAATTGAATTGAATTGAGAGAGAGAGAGAGAGAGAGAGAGAGAGAGAGAGAGAGAGAGAGAGAGAGAGAGAGAGAGAGAGAGAGAGCGGTAAATACAAATGCTGAATCAAAACTTTTGAAAATCCTGAATGAATATTGAAGTTAGTTTTGCACGACACCATGGCTGAAGTATTTCTCTTAGACAGGTAATGTTCTGTTTAAAACTATTTTAGTCCCGTAAAGCTGATGTAGATTGTGTTGTGTTACAAATGGGTTATATGCACACCAGTGTTGTTCAGCCACTGAAATCTTTCGACTAAAGATTGATGTGACTATTTTCAGTTTCATAAGAACCTTTTACTACATCGATAATGTACTGTATATTTTTATTTAGTTTAACAACAAAACAAGTAAATAGCACTATTCCGCCTAGCCTGCTTTACTGAGGTGAAGATGGTTTTATATTCACATTGGTTCATTTTTGAACAATGACAACCTGTGATGAGCTCCCTATATTGTTTACCACGCTACTCTGAATATTCGCTCAGAAATAGCATATAAGTATGGCTTAATAATAGGTGTAATTTCTGCACCCCACTCGCCAAGCACTAAGCATACAGTAGTGGCTTTTGGACAAAGCACGTAAGAAAGTGAGAGCAGCGATCCTTGCATGAAATATTGCACATTATGACAAGTTTTGCCTGCTACACAATTGAAATCATGCTAGATATAATGCATTTTTTTTGTTAAGAATTGTAGTATTATAAAGTACAATAAAGTTTCTAACTGGCGAATGACATGATCTAGTGGGTTGTCTGCTGTCATCTTTAAGGTGCACGTTCGTAATTTTAGAAGGCATGGCATTTGACGGCAGGGAAGGGACTGTGTTTTGTGTTTTAAAGATATTATGCTAACAGATAGCATTTAGGTAGATCACCTACTGCACCTTTAACTCTACCCCACCTGAATCATACAGTACATATGAATAATATTGCTGCATCTATGGGCTGTGAACCATTAAGTCGATTTCATAGAGTTTTGATCACGGTATCAGTCTAATGTTAGTTAGAGAAATAATTGCATATTAAAATTAAAGTAACTTTAAAACAGCCCTCTGTATGTGCCATCCTGAATTCTTTGCTCTCTTTCAACACATTTATTCTCCAAAAATTCCAAATTTACTAAACTAGCCATGCCATTAGATTAATCTCTCTCACAGATGCTGATTCAGCATTCTGCAAACTGTTGCTTACATGTGGAAAACACCATCAAAACTAGATGACCGTCTGTCAGCTTGGTTTGTCACGACCTACAGAAGCTGTATCTGAATTTGACCTTATGCTCTTATTCACTATTCCCTATTTCAGTCAATTTATATTGTCCCCTTAAAGGAGTGAATAAAGTCAAGCATTGAATGCACCAGAAGGGATGCTGTTTTGTTTGTACTTTGCTGGTTGATAAATCCCTCAGACTGATTCAATTTTTGACTTCTTGGTCAGACCTTGTGATAGTTATTTAACACTGTTTATTAGTAAAGAAACAAAGTATTTTAATTTATGTCTGCACGCAAAATCTCACAGTGCATTATGGGTATTCTTTAGCTGTTGGATGTACATTGGTTGTACACTCATCATTGCAGTGCATTGTGGAATAGATTGAGTGCACTTCAGAACATTCTTTATGATTTCGGACACCACTACAAATGGCTGCCCCCTCTGTGCACTATATAAGGGTATAGGTTAGACCCAATGAGAATTTAATCCACATCCACCTCCATTTAAGAGCACTATTTGTGTGTAAGGGATTAAACATGTGGATTCACATACTTTAGAAAACACATGTTTGGTGATGGTTCAATGTAAAACCCAAGGCAATAGTTTTCCTGCATGACGTTGTTGTCATGGCATCAAGTCAGCATATGACGTTTGCCGTAATTGGGTGACATGTTTCACTTCAGTGAGCATTTGAATGAGTGTGGATGATCAGTTTCCAGAAAAGAAAAGTGAGAACACAAAGGTTTTCAAAGGTGATTGAACAGAGAGGTGTGCAATCATTTTGCTCCAATAAGGCACAAAACACTTCAGTTTGATTTGTAATGAGATAATTGGAGCTGTGAAGTGTCAAAAGCTACTAGTCAATTAATGAAATACTGACAAAATCATATCTCACGTTAGGCTGCTCTGTCATTTTTCACCATTGTACTTTTGACCTACTGTACCTCTGCTTGTGTTTTGTTCATAAAAATTGCTGACACTTAGGTGTCACTTGTCATTTTGCCACTTTTGCACTTGTTATTAATGTGTTTTTAAATGGAAAAGGCATTTAATTCTTTATGACTGTATTAAATTTTGTTATAACCAGTTTTTCCGAACATTTGACGTTGATGAAAATTCAGATTTTGGCCTTTGAGTTGAGATTTTGACAACCCCTGGTATAGGGGAGCAAGTTTGAGCACAGTCAGAGTTTAAAATGACATTCTGTATGCAAGGAATATTAATAATACCTGTAAACTTTAATTTATATAGCACCTTTAAAACTAGCATCTCAAAGCACTTTACATACATAGAAAAAAAGTATAGTGGTAAAAGATACATACAAGGACACATACAAAAAAAAATTGAGAAAAAAAAAACAAAGCAACGATATAAACAAAGAAATATTTGAAATAATTTTTAAAATCACATAAAAGCCACCCTAAAAATGTAAGATTCAAGTGATGATTAGGCCCACACAGAATCAGCGCGTGCAGAAATCTGCAGATTATTAACCTCATCGAGTCTGTTTATTTATTTATTTACTAAATGGGTATAAATAGATATTTATTAAGTTTTAATATTCATTTCAGTAATCATTTTGACTAATATGTACATTTATTTAATTTGTTTACAATACAGTTTGTAAAGTAATATATTCTGTCTTTTAGTAGATCTATTATACAAGACTTGCTTTAATCTAATTGGTTTTAAGTTATTATTTTTATGGTTTAGGTTTTTACTTGCTTTACTCCCAAAATAATTCAGCATAAATCCACAGATTGTTTATAAACTTTTACACAGTAATAGCCAAAAATATCTGCAGACTCTGTCTGGCCCAAGTGATGATTTAAAAACACTCAGGAATTCTGAATTCCAAATATCAGAGGTGCCAATCAAGAGGATCCCTGTTCCACAGATTTGATCTGTGTTGACTTAACAGTTAAAATACCAGCATCAGATGAGCATAAAGCACGTGCAGAGGTATAAGGAATTAAAAGCTCAGACAAATAGATTTTCCTTTGACTTTAAATGTTCACCTGGTGGTCATTTCTTGAATTATTGGACAAACTCTATTTAACTGGTAGAATGACATTCCAGTTTTTATTGACTTTGTAAGATGATGAGCCGTTATAATGTAACAGAAAAAAAAATAAAACATTGGGTACGTTTACATGGACACCAATAATCTGATTTTAATATGATGAAGACAATACTCTGATTAAGAGTCTACCATGTAAACAGCAATTTTTAATTCATTTATTCCAATTAAGGTCATAATCAAACTAAACAAAAATCGAATTAAGACATGTGGAGTATGCCAATTTTAGTCGCATTATTGAAGTGCCTTACAGACATGTAAACACCCCAATCAAACTATTACCATTGCGTAGGACTTTCGCTGCATTTTGTGACAGGATAGTCTATACACACACCCCTGTTTGACAATATTTTCTGCACCTACTGAGTCAGTAAAAGACCACAGACACACACACTGCGCAATGTGGAGTTTTTTTTTTCCATACAGCATGCAGTATCAAATTTCATTAAAACAACACTCTTCCAGCGGTTCATACACGCATCCAATATCTTGTTTGTCATGTTTTGGGCATGCATGAAATGCTCCTAAATGAAAGTGAAAGTGCCAAACTGCAGTTAAAGTCGACAAATTAAAAATGAAACACCCGAAATGACATGAAACTCCTGAGGAAATGTGGATAGTGTGGTGATGCAATGATGTTAATCGAATTATAACATATAAAACGGGATCATGATAGGAACATTCAAAAAGCAACTTGTGTAAACACCTTAATCATATTATTGTCTTATTCAGATTAAGGCAAATAATTCCATTACTGATGTCTATGTAAACGTAGTCAATGACAGCAGGTTTCAGCATTAGCAAAAGAAGCTGGCCATTTCAAATATGGGATTTCTACAACAATTGTACTTTTAAAATGTCACTCTTTCAAGTCCCCCAAAAAGGCTGATCGTCCATATAAGACAAAAGGAATGAAAGGACAGGATAATGCAGAGAATCTCTTCAATAGGTTGCAATAGGTTTAACTTATTTTCTAAAATAGTTTTCTGCTAGCGTGCTATAGCCACAACTAATATGCCTTCCCATTTCAACTAGGGTTGGGTATCATTTGGGGTTATTTCGATACCGGTGCTAAATCAAGACTTTTTAAAATGATACCGGTGCCCAAACGGTGCCTGAACCGATACTTTTGAGCCACAAAATTATGTTGGATGACTCTTGAAAAGTCTTCTTTAATCATTTTAATTGAACAATACAATTGGTTTAAAGCATACATCAATTCATATTTTAATATATTTAAATTGAATTGCATTGATATATTTCTTTTGATCATTTGTTTGTTAGCATGAATGCAAGATTTGCATTGTGCAATTAACATTACATTAGCTTACTACTAACCTGTGGAAAGGCTGTCATCAAAATCAGGGAACACCTTTTTTCTAGGTTTGGGGCTTGGGACTACGTTTACATGGACATCAGTAATCTAATGATTTTCCTTAATCTGAATAAGACAGTAATATGATTAAGGTGTTTACATGAGTTGCTTTTTGAATGTTCCTTTCATGATCCCGTTTTAAATGTTATAGCACATACTGTAGACTGATTAACGCCATTGCGTCACCAGCCTATCCACATTTCCTCCACATTTCCATTTTTTATCTTTCGACTTTAACCGCAGTTCAGCACTTTCACTTTCATTCAGCAACATATTGTTCTGTATTGAATGAGAGTATGATGTAAGGACTGGTGGAAGAGTGTTGTTTTAATGGAATTTGATGCCGCACATCGAATGGGAAGAAAAAACCTTCACATTTTGTGACCCGGGTGGCTGTGGTCCTTTAAGGTAATCAAAAATCACTGTTTACATGGTAGACTCTTAATCAGAGTATTGTCTTAATCATATTAAAATCATAGTATTGGTGTCCATGTAAACGTACTCAGTGAAAGTGCCAGACGATGTCCCTAGCTGTCAAAGACAGCGCATTGCTCTGCGTTTAAGTTGATTCTGTGAGCCCTCAAATGTTTCATTAAGTTTGACGTCTTTCCCCTCTTACACGCAACTTTTGTAAAGCATCCGCTTCACGTTGCTGTGTCAGAATACTTGCTTGTAAAATATAGCCATACTTTAGAAGTAGTTTAAGCAAATTTGATGAACGCGAACATGCGTGTTGATGACTTTGAAGGGAGTCGCTTACCAGATGCGCTGTACTGCACGCGTTGTCTACTTGCGTGCGTTTCCTAAGCAACAAGAACAAATGCCTTACATCGCAGATGGTGTCCGTAACCCTCAAAGTTGTTTAGAATTAAACGTTAAGAGATGGTGTGACACAACGCGCACCTATGTGTGCTTTTGATGTACCCCTTGATGCTTCTTATGTCCTTGTCGCAGCACCAGTGACACTGAAATTAGGCTCTGAAATTCATATACTGATTCAGTCTGGTCCATACCGGTTATATAGGTACCCAACCCTATTTACAACCAAAGAATTTTTTAAGTCAAATGTTTATAAATGGTTCTCTAATATTGATCTGCACTTAATATGTATAACACACAAGCTAGTTTTTGTCCCTTTTAAAATTGCATCTGCATATTTAGATGATATAAGTTTTATAATTGTGTATGTGGTAAGTTTAAAGCAGTGGCCACAACTATTCCTTCCCATTTCATCCAATGAATTTAAAAATCAAATGTTTACAAAAGGTTCTTTAATATTGATCTGCACTTTATATGTGGATGGATAACACACAAGCTAGTCTTCTTCAAAATTGCATCTGCATAATTAGATGATGCAATGTTTATAAATGTGGATGTGATGAATTTAAAGAGATGGCTGCTGGAGTCTGGGGTTCTGTCTGTAAGCAAAGTTTTGAAGTGAAGCATGCGAGCGGAGGGTAATTAAAGCAGCTGTGAGAGGGAAAGGCAGAGACATGAAAGAGTGGGATGGGGATCTCTGAATGTGTAAGTGAGTGACCCTGGGGTGAGCTTATTTAGTTCTGCCGTACCACTGGCTAACGTCACTGCCAGGGATTGGTGGGTAGATGAATGTAACCTCAGATGGTAATAGGCGGTAGACTGGAGGGAACGAGACTCGCAGCATCACAACTGAGCGCATTTACATCTTGCATTTATATCATTAATTTATCCCAATGCTTTTATCCAAGGAACAATACAAGCGCGGGCGATTAATCAAAAGTTTAATCGAAAGCGAAAGTGTAATCACGTCTTCTGTCATCGTCTGATGTGGCTGTGCTAATGAAAATGCTACAGCGCATTATCAAGTGTGCTGAAAAAAGTAATTGGCTGCAAGTTTCCATCGCTTGCTGAGATCTGCTTGTCTGGTGGTGAAGCCAGATTCAAAGATGACTAAATACCCCTCCCTTCCTGCAAACATGATGCACATACACTTTACGTAGTCTACTAAAACCTCCTCTTATAGTATACATAAACTTTGTATATTTTATTGTAATATAGTGTGCACAGTAAAAAAAAAAAAAACTTTTTTTGTTATTCATGTTTTGTTTGTTTGTTTGTTTATTCATGTCATTCAAGTTACATTACTGCATGCTGATTTCTTCTATTTTTAATTTTAAAAAGTTTAACAAAGTGATATTTTTAGTGGTTTTAAACAATATATTGGCTTATGTTAAGGGTGTAGAACGTGTCCCCACCAATATCCACCAATTACTGAAATGTCTCTACAAATAATTTAATCAACTTCAAAGTAATGCTCCGTCAACTCATAACCTACGCGTGCACCAAGTCAAGTTCGCTACTAGTTCACCGTAATACTATTAACCAAGGCAGTGCAATTAATTAAAATTCAGTTTTGATTTTGGCCTCCATGATTATGAAAAACAATAATCAGGATAAAACAATTGACTCAGGATTATACAAAGAGTGGCCAACACAAAATACATATATTCCTGATATAAATCCCATCAATACACTACAGTTACTATGGTATAAATACAGCACTGCAACATCGACTTAGAATGTAGTTTACCAGTTTAATAATGATTTGATCAGCTGTAGTTAGAAATTACGCTGTTTTCCTCCTCTAAGGGCTTATTAGACTGTCTTTGTCACCATCTTGTAGATGGACAATGTCAAACATCTTTGCTCTGCTCAATGACAGGCTGATGTATGCCGACGCGTTGTCTCTCAGAAATTATAAATATTTAAAATAGACACTATCCTTATAAATAAACTGCATGCAATCTAAACAACTTCATTCTCTAATAAAAAAGCCTCAAAAGTACATTATGTTGTCCAACAGCTGCAATATTTGTCAAACTATAGAGTGTCCTCTGCTTGTCACTGTATGTGGGTGGAGTAATGCACAAGAGTAGAGGGTGAAGAGGCTGGACGAGTGCTGTTATTTGCAGAATATAGAGAGGAGGAACTATGACGTCAATTTGTATGCAAAAACCAGGAAGCGGGTTAGCATTTTAGCAGTTCCGGTTCCCTCGTCCCAAAGTCAATGGGTTTTTTCAATGGGATTTCAGTTAAATTGCTTAAATAAGGTCCATGGCTAATACAAACTCAAGATACTTTCAAGTTTTATTCTACGACATAAAACACATCAGTTATGTCACACTCTTGATTTTTTTAATCGGTTACGTTTCTTTAAAAAAGCAGTTGCTAACAAGTTGGTAAATGGGACTACAGGCGGTGTCGGAGACATTATACGTCATCGAGCTGAACTGGTCTGGAACGCAGCTTGCTTGTGTTGGGCATTTGGATTTGTCTATTATTTAGGTATTTTCATGAAGAGTATTTTATAGTTTGTAGTATTTTTCTAATTGGGAATTCATATTGTGTGTAGATAATGCCTTCACTTGTAGAGACTGTCTAGACAGACTCATTTGTTGATCATTTATTTTAATTAAACGATATTATGGAGATACTGCTTACCAGTGTCTCTTTCCTGCTCTCGGTAATGCAAATGTATGAATAAATATTTCCTGTCATTTTTAACGTGATCAATAGATTTTTCGTCTGTTTTTTTCTTCATATGAACACATTTAACTCTGTCATAACTGCATTATTTACACTCCTCCTTAAAATTGCATATGTGACTGTACGGGCTGCTTTTTGCTGTACTTAGTGACAAAAAGAAATATTGAATGTTGTTCTGTGTCCATGATGGAACAACTTGTTCCTCACGCCTCATTTCTGTCATCTGTTACTAAGGTAAGCGGGCTGTGTGCACGCGAGCGATACACTTATTTAAATGTCTTATGATAATACTATGTAGGCACATTTATATGTACAAGTTTAAAACTTTTACATCAAGCTTAATGCAAAAGAAAATGTATTTCCCACGTAAAAAAAAACTATCTAAAAGGCATGTAGGTCTATGTGTTTTTGGGTATTTATTTGTTTATAATATATAGCATGGATTATACTATAACAAACCGAGAGAGTAAATCTTTATCATGGACCATATTTCTAAAAAATAAGCTTGAAAAGTTGTCGTTAGCAGGGTGGTGCTGACGTCACAGGCGAGCGCCCAGAGGGCACTGTAGTCCGTTTATAGCCTAATGTTAGCTTTTCAGTTCTTGCGTTTGCATTTAAGATCCAAAAGTTCTAAAAGTTGTATTTTCGTGTGAGGATTATCCGTTGGACAAAACGTGTAAGTGTAATGAACTGTGTTTAAACACAAAACATATTATTTGCAATCTTCGAAAAGCCTATGGGAAAAATACTATGGGGATTTTTTTTCGAGGGAACCAGTTTTATGCTAGCAGCCGATTGGCCTACAAGGTGACGTCATAGTTCCTCCACTCTATTGAATGGCTATCAGTTAATTTGATTCAAGAACCAGACAGAACTGTTGTATATATTTGTATATTGTAACATTGTGTATGGCTGCAGTGTAAAGCATATGTTTCCAAAGGACATACAGTACAGTACAACTAATAAAAGAGATTCTGATAAAGTCAATTGCACTTTAAAAATGGTGAGAAAAGCAGTATGTAACATATTTAACACTATTTAGAGCTGAAACTCTTCTTATGTGTATGTGTGAATGTGATACTGCCATTAGATTGAACGAGAACAAAAGAAGGTTTTTTTCTGAGGCAAATCAAGCTAGAGCTGAAGTAATTACTCGATTATTTGTGTTTGAGACAAACCAAGAAAGAGTGTTTGTGTATTTTTGTTCAGTTTTCCGAGGTGGTAGAATATGCATACAGTAATTGCTGCATTCGAGGTCTGTGGATTGGTGTGAGTCTTCAGTGTGTTTGTATTTCTACACCAATTAACTGTTAAAATCATGAATCCTAGAACAGTCAGAGGCCGTTTTCTCAGTTTATTTTAACTGTCTTTCTTTCACACACACACACGCATGGTAGAGCGCAGACTCAGACGTGAAGTGTGTGAACTCCTGTATATCACTATCCTGAGGCTCTGCACCTGTCCGTTTAAATCAAAACACCACTTCAAAAACAAGCCAGGTGTTTTAGATGCACTGCACTGCTTTTGCGCCTACAGTCGGACTGATATATTTAAGGCACTACAACACACTTGCTTAATTATCTGAAGCTCTTCCAGACTGGCTTTACAAATTATTATTTTTTAAACCTCAGCTGCACATTGTTGCCTCAAGATAACAAAACTTTTATTGCTACTTTAGAAAAACAGGATGCAAATAAAAGATCAGAAAATCTTTTTTTTTCTTGTTGATAGTGATAGAGTTATACATTAATTTCATTGTTCTACATTTATTTTAGGTTTAATAAAAATGTTACGGTGACGCAGTGGAGCAGTAGGAAGTGTTGTCGCCTAACTTGCAATTTCTCCCTGTGTTCGCGTGGGTTTCCTCCGGGTGCTCCCGTTTCCCCCACAGTCCAAAGACATGCGATACAGGTGAATTGGGTAGGCTAAAATGTCCGTAGTGTATGAGTGTGAATGAGTGTGTGTGGATGTTTCCCAGAGATGAGTTGTGGCTGGAAGGGCATCCACTGCGTAAAAACATGCTGGATAAGTTGGCGGTTCATTCCGCTGTGGCGACCCCAGATTATTAAAAGGACTAAGCCAAAAAGAAAATGAATGAATGAAAAATGTTACACTTTTATTAATGTTTTATTGCACTAAATATCGATGTCTTTTTGTATTTATTTAACATTAATTAGCATTTGCAAAAAAAAAAAGTATGTAGAAGGCAGTTCTGGTCATGTAGCAGTCAGTTTTCAATATTCTAAAGCAGGGGTCACCAAACTTGTTCCTGGAGGGCCGGTGTTCTGCAGATTTTAGCTCCAACCCTAATCAAACACACCTGAACAAGCTAATTAAGGTCTTACTAGGTATACTTGAAACATCCAGGCGGGTGCGTTGAGGCAAGCTGGAGCTAAACCCTGCAGGGACACCAGCCCTCCAGGCCCGAAATAGGTTACCCCTGTTTAAAGGAACTAAAAATGAAGGCGGCACGGTGGCTCAGTGGTTACCACAGTCGCCTCACAGCAAGAAGGTCGCTGGTTCGAGCCCCAGCTAGGTCAGTTGGCGTTTCTGTGTGGAGTGTTCATGTTTTTCCTGTGATCGCGTGGGTTTCCTCCGGGTGCTCCGGTTTCCCCCACAGCAAAGACATGCGCTATAGGTGAACTGAATAAGCTAAATTGGCCGTAGTGTATAAGTGCGTGTGTGAATGCGAGAGTCTTTGAGTGTTTCCCAATATCCCTGGGTTGTGGCTAGAAGGGCATCCACTGCGTAAAACCTACGCTGGATAAGTTGACGGTTCATTCTGCTGTGGTGACCCCTGATAAATAAAGAGACTAAGCCAAAGGAAAATGAATGAACTGAAAAATAATGTTTTTTGTTCAGCTTATACCAGCAACATTTTTGTGTTTAATTTTCTCAAAGAAATTTGAACGGAAATCTTTTTAACATATGATGTGTGCAGAGACAAGACAAAAGCATACAGTGCAGTTAATTATGATTTTTTTTTCTATGCTTTTCAAATTCATAAAGACTCATGCAGATCTGTATTCACATTCATTATATCCATTATGAAACATCTACCTTTTTCGTATTTGATTAACATTTAATTAAAATTAAAATAAAGTTAACCCAGGAGTCAGTTCTGTTAGCATCTGTTATGTAGCAGTCAGTTTTTAATCTTCTGACATGAGAAAAGACTAATTAATTTCTTTTTTTCCTCTCCATATACTTTCTTTCTCCAGTTACAATATGCTGCAAAACGTTATTTTTCTTAATAAAAATAGAAAGCTGGACTGTTTTAATGTATTTACTTGTTTATTTGTTTAATTCAAATTTTATGATACCATTATAAATGGGTTTGTAGTATCCATTATTAATGTCTAACTGTTAACATTTAATTCAAATGTAATTGTATACATATTTTAGTTATCATTAATTAAATAACTATCTTTTTGTATTTAACATTTCATTCATTCCTTCATTTTACTTCGGCTTAGTCCCTTTATTCATCAGTGGTCACCACAGCAGTATGAACCACCAACTTATCCAGCATATGTTTTTATTCAATTCACCTATAGAGCATGTGTTTGGACTGTGGGGGAAACCGGAGCACCTGGAGAAAACCCGCGCCAACACTGGGCGTCTAACATCTGTAATGTAGCATTTTTAATATTCTGGCTTGAGAAAAGGTTGGTTGGTTGGTTGATTAATTGAAATTATATTAGTAAAATCTGTTATTGGGTTTTACAAAACATTTTCGGAAATTATACTGTTGAATTAATTGTTTTGTTCTTAATAAATAAAACTGCCACCAGAAACAGGTGTATATTATAGAGTAACAGCAGATTTATTTGTCATACATTTTATTTAGGTCACACTTTATTTAGATGGTCCGTTTGTTGAATTTAAGTTACATTGCATCTACATGCCAATTCTCATTAGATTATAAGTAGACTGTTAGGTTGGGGTTGGGTTTAGGGTTAGTGTAAGTTGACATGTACTTGAAAAGTTTCTTATAGTCAATAAAATTTCTGTTTAGCAGCAGTATCAGATATTAAGCAGACAGTCTACTAATGCTCAAATGGACCATCAAAATAAAGTGTTACCCAATTTTTTATTATATTTCTATGATCCATTATTGGGCATTAAATAAATGTAGCACTTGTTTATACCCAGGAAACAATTTTGTGTTTAATAGACAACTAATAGACATCTTAACGTAGACAGCTTGGCTAAAACAAGGCTGAATTTGGGCTGTCAGTAAAAATCGAATAGGCCAAAACTAGACTAGTCGTCAAATAGACAGATTAGACAGACTTTATGGCCCAGTTTCACAAACGGGGCTTAGCTTAAGCCAGGACTAGACCTTAGTTAAATTAGGCTATTTAAGCCACATTTATAAAAACAGCCTTAGAAAAATACATTACTAGTGTGCACCTGTAGACATAAAATGTCAATGACATATTTTAAGACATCTCTCTGCAAGTTATTTTCAGTTGAGACCGCTCAAACATGCAATTTAATCCATGACTAGCCTTAAACCTTGTTTGTGAAACCGGGGTTATATGTGTAGTCATTCATTTCTGTCTGTTTGATGACTATAGTTTTGGCCTATTCTTAGACGTCAATTTTCACTGTCAGCCCAAATTTAGCCTTGTTTGGCCAAGACAACTATGTTTAGACATCTATTAGACGTCTATTAGGCATCTTTTAAAAACTGAAAAAAGCTTGCTGGATATACATGCCGGGTATATATGCCAGAATATTAAAAAAACGGTACATTTTGATATCACTGTTTCTTCATGAAATAGAGTAAAAGCAACGTTTGTCATTGTTTTATTGTCCTATTAAATGGAAACAGATATTTGTAACAATGCAAAGATGCTTTTAAAATAAAATTGTAAACTCCATTTCATGTGAGAAAATATGCATCCACAATTGCACACAAAAAAAAGGGTTTAAACAGAGTTGTACAGCACTGTACTGTAAACCTGACCCCACTATGTTGATTTCTTTTCTTATCACTGCAAGCTTTCAAATCCAAGTCAAACACCATATATAACACTCTCCTCGTGCGCTGAAAGCTTTCATAAACAAACGCAAATTAGAGCGTTCAATCACCATTCATGCATTTTTATTGTCATTCAGAAGTTATTTGGAGATTTGCGCTGACTCAGAGTGGCCTTACAAATTGAATTAATTAAATTCTTATCAGGCAGAGAGCAGCCACTTCTTCTCACTTGATGAGGTAAAAGCACTCGGCTTCTAACAGATATGCACCGGCGAACACTTTGTGTGTTTGTTTGCCCCAAAACGCTCCTCTTTTTGCATGTTTGCTTTCATTAATGTTACGCGAAACAATATTTACTTGAGAATTAGGCGAGCTTCGGTTGCAGCAGTTTTTGCTGGTATGGAAACTGACAGACTAATATAAAAGCTATTTCTAACTTCCGATCCAGATTTCTTGAAGAGCGCATGTGTTCTGGGTCAAATTGGATTTTTTTTTAATGAATTGCAGCAGGAAAATATCTCTGAGTAGATAATTATCTACGTCTCAAATATAAAGCAGCAAAAAAAAAAAACCTGAATTGAGTTGAAATAGCCTCAAATGCTCTTCAAGTCCTGGAAACATGCAAATCGAGCACTACACTACAGTATGGACATTATGTTTCCCTCAAAATTATTATACTGTAAATCATTTCAAAATCATTAGTTTTTGCTATGCCGTTAAATTATTACAGTAGTGACTGGTATTGTTTATTAGTTTTTTTCACAAAGTAGTGCATATTTACATATGTAGTTAAGTATTTGTCACATGATCTGAAATTAGCATGTATTTAAATAAATTCTATAATGTTTAGTCCAAGTGCACATATTTTTTTTCTTCAAAAAAAGCGCAATGTTCCATTTGCATTTGTGTAAAATACTATTATTTGGGAGATATTACCCAAAAAACATAACTTGTCATAAATCTGTCATAAACATGACTGTCATGAGGCCATTATAATTGCGCCATGATTTTTATAACAGTGTCATACATATTTTGCTTGACCTCAACAGTGGTACAAATTGAATTTATTAAAATGTCATTAAATATTAAAGAGCCCCTGTTATGGGTTTTTGAAAATGACCTTCTATGTAGTGATGTGTAACACAGCTCTAAGTGAAGTGAAATATCCAGCTAAAGCTTAAATCTGAAAGTGGACAGTGTTTAAAAATATTGATTCATCTATAAAATAGTCGACTCATAGTGGCTCGAATGAAGCGTCTTGATAATGAGTCTTTAGCTGTTTCGGCGTGACGTGGATACGAAACAACCTTGCATGCATATTAGACTGTTGTTGGAGACCCTTACAACCAAAATATGACCCTATTTAATGTAAAATAGGAGCTCTTTAATGTTATAGTTATACAAAAACCATGTTATACAATTATTTGACTAAGTATTGACACTTTTAATGAGAAATTTTAATGACAATTTTTTTGTTTTAACTGAGTGATACATGACAATTACTGTGGGGCAAATGAGTATTTAACACGTGACCATTTTAGTTGACTTAAAATGTTCACTGGATGTGAAAATACAAATACATCCATTTGTGCAATGAAAACAAATCTAATTAGTTTACAAATAAAGTTATGTGTAAAAAATAAAAGGGAATGACATAGGGAAAAGTATTAAACACATGAAGAAAGGGAGGTATAGAAAGGCAGTGAAAGCCCAGACAGCAGATGAAATCTCTCAGTAGTTCTTCAGCAACCCTCTTCCCTTCGTCATTGTAAATTAATATCAGCTGCTTCCGTCCAACATCTACATTACCAGGATGTTGAAGATGAAACCAGGGTGGACATTTTAGAAAGACAGTGACTACGTTTACATGGACACCAATAATTCAATTTTAATGCGATTAAGACAATACTCTGATTAAGAGTCTACCATGTAAACAGCCATTTTTGATTAATTTAATCAGATTAAGGTCATAATCGAACTAAAGAGAAATCGAATTAAGACATGTGGAGTATGCCGATTTTAGTCGCATTATTAAAGTGCAGTACAGACATGTAAACACCTTAATCAAACTATTATCCTCATGTAGGACTTTAAGCTGCTTTTTGTAACAGGGTAGTCCACACACACACCCAGACACACACACACACACACACACACACACACACACACACACACACACACGCACGGCTGATTGACACTTTGCACCTACCGAGTCAGTGCAGACCACAGACAACTGCATCGTGAAATGCGGAGTTTTTTTTTTCTTCCATTCAGCATGAGGTATGAACTTACATTAAAACAACTCTTCCAGCAGTTCATAGTTGCATCCAATATCTCGTTTGTCACGGTGGGCTTGCATGACATGTTTGTGAATGAAAGTTAAAGTGCCAGACTGCAGTAAGTCGACAAATTAAAAATGAAACACCCGAAATACATGAAACGCCAGAGGAAATGCGGATAGCGCGGTGACACAATGACGTTAATCGAATTATGTGATATAACATGTAAAACGCGATCATGAAAGTAACACTCAAAAAGCAAGTCATGTAAACACCTTAGTCTTATTATTCTCTTAATTAGATTAAAGCAAATAATTCGATTACTGATGTCCATGTAAACGTAGTCAGTGATCCAAAACAGATCCAAGGAAACTCTCAAATGCTTTCAGAGAAAGAAAATCAAGCTGTAGAATGGCCCAGCCAATTACCTGAATTAAATTCAATAGAAAATATGAAGTTAAAGATCAGATTTGATAGACGAGACCCACAGAACTATCAAGAGTTTTACACTGTTGAAGTCTATGAACAAATCACACTTGAGCAATGCATCTGACTTCATTCTCCATATGAGAGGAGTTTTTAAGCTGTCATCATTATAACAAAAGCCTTTTATATAAAGTATTAAATACATTTCAGTAGTTCAATTCCATGTCAACAGCTCCTTTAGAAATATTATTCCCAGAAAAAACATGACCTGTTGACTACTTATTTCCCCCACTGTATAATAGCCTCATGACAATCATGTTTATGGCAGATTTATGTCAAGTTTTCTTGTCTTTGTAATGTCAACTTGTCACGACAATAACAGGTTATGATGTCTTTGCTTATGTCAAGTTGTCATAACAAAGGCATCTCAAACAATGTCGTCTTTGCTTCTGAAATGACATAACTGAGCGAATGACACTTTATGATAGTTGTCGAAAGGATGCATAAATTCTCCTTTATATTCATGACTTGTTTCTTATCATGATTATAAAGGTGTCATGATGATAGTCTTATGAAAACCCTGTCAAGTAAAGTGTTACCAAACATTTTTATTTGGTTTCATCTTATGCACAATAAACTGTAAAAGGACACTCAAACATATATGCCTGGTGTGCAAAAACCACCGATGTTTGTTTTTCTCTTGTTATAAACTTTGTTAGAGAAAATTTGGCTTTGAAAGTTTATCATAAAATTTGAGGAAGCTTTTTTAGGTAGCAAAATAACTTCTTGAATTAATATTTTGCTGGATACACACTTAATATTGGTGTATTTTGTTTTGGTTGAACACAGGCTCATTCTGAAAACGTAGTCCCGTGGATGTTTCCGGAGACCGCGAATTATGTTGCAGGAGGTACGTATGGCTGCATTTCATTTTTTAAACGAACGCTACGGGGCGGTATGACGCCGTTCCTTTTGGCGCTTCCCGGCTGACCGAGAAGGGTGTTTCTGCACAACTGGAGTGGCTGCACTTTCAGGACCGCATTTTTAGGACCGCATCTTTAGGACCCTAGTTTTTTGTGACAACGCCACCTAACGGATTGGAATATAGACGCTTTATTAAGATGGACGACATGGATGGCAAGGAAAGTGTGAGTACCGATTTTCTATTACGTTTTATTATAAACTGTTAAAGCATGTGTTTAATTTGTACTGTTACTGTTTTATACTGTGCAACGTTTATGCAGAAATGCCCGATTAGCCCGCACGATTATCCAACTTTCAAGGGTCTGGGACAAACTTTATGCGACGATTTTTTTTCCAGAGGAGGAGTAAGATATAATATTGAGTATGAGGAGGTTTACACAGCCCAAGTGAGAGCTGCTAAATATTAATTAATGTTCTAGAATTCGTTCTAGTTTTATTAAATATTACGACGTTGTTCATTTGTGGCCATGGTTTAATGTTGATTTAATGGCTTGATGACTGAATGTGCACATTAATTAAACAATGATAAAAGCACGTTGATGTGCGAAATGTTTCAGATTTACCTATATTTTATTAGTGTGAAAACTTCCTCTACTCATTGTTTCATCACATTAGCACATTAAAAACTGTGCTGACTGCCTGTTTGCCACACAATATTTGTTATTAGTCTGTTTTTGTCATGGTATTGTAGTGATGAATGAGTTGTTTTGCTGTTTTTATAGTTAGGCTTATTCTACAGGCCTTGAACAAATAGAGTCTCATTGTTTATCACTGTATATAAATGTCTATCAGGTAGGCCTATTTTACCTGGCCACTATGAAGTGATGGCCAATATGATTGGATTTGCATAGGCTTATTGTAGAAAAAAAAACAAACTATAGGAATATTTCCATTGAGATGATCTCAAACTATTGGGTAACACTTTATAATAACTGCATACTATAAATAAATTATTAAGCATTAACAAATAGTTAATTTATTATTTTATTATTTGTTTAGCATTTACTCTACATTAATAGACATTGATAGAAGGTAAGCAGACATTGATAACTTTGTCCTTGGATGATGCAGAGCAGGTCATTAGAGGTTAGAATATTATTTAAATTTTGTACAATGCTCAGAAAACCTTTTTATTACTGATATTTATGTTAAACCAACATTGTTTGTTCTCTGTTTCAGTGAAGTAGAATAATTTAACAGACAGACAACCAATTGAGGAAAGAAGGGAGACCATTCAATTGGTGGGTATTGTTCCTATATACTTAAAAATTTGGAGTTTGGAGTTAGGTGCCCTGTTTGATTCTTCCAACAGTGCATAAGTTTAAACCAGAAATATATATTACAGTTAAACATGGTAAAGCAATTTATTAATTTAATAATTGCACAACGGTGTCACAGTGGTGCAGTGGGTAGCACCTCACAGCAAGAAGGTCGCTGGTTGAAGCCTCAGCTGGGTTAGTTGGCATTTCTGTGTGGAGTTTGCATGTTCTCCCCATGTTGGCGTGGGTTTCCTCCAGGTGCTCCAGTTTCCCCCACAAGTCCAAAGACATACACTCTCAGAAATAAAGGTATGCGAGCTGTCACTGGGGTGGTACCTTTTCAAAAGGTCCATATTGTTACCTCAAAAGTATATATTAGTACCTAAAAATTTTAAAAGGGACATATTTGTACTTTTTAGGTACTAATATGTACCCTTGAGGTATTAATATGGACCTTGTAGCTAGTAATTTTTACCTTTTGAAAAGGTACCACCCCAGTGACATCTTGCATACCTTTATTTCTGAGAGTGTGGTATAGATGAATTAGGGAAGCTAAATTGTCCGTATACTATAGTGTATGGGTGTGTATGTATATGCATCCGCTGCATAGAACATGTGCTGGATAAATTGGCGGTTCATTCCACTGTGGCGACCCCAGATTAATAAAGGGACTAAGCCGAAAAGAAAATGCATGAATAACTGCACAACAAATGGTTAGCCTTTTGAGTTTATATACATGATTATACATATTCTAGAATATATATATATATATATATATATATATATATATATATATATATATATATATATATATATATATATATATATATATATATATATATATAAAACTTGAACTTGATTCTCTCTTCCTCTCTCTAATTCACAGGAGCTGAAGTCTACAGCCAACCAGTCTGAATGCTGCAACTGATTAAACCGTGGGGTCATTTTTGTGCTGTTGTATTGCATTAATGCAAAAATGAGTGTGTGGATATTTATATAAACGTACATTCTTGAATCATTCTTGTGTCTTGACTCTACATTCTGGTTTTATATTAGTGACTGCAAATGCTGATCCAACTTGGTTTCAATTTATTTCCCTAATACTGAGCTAATTAGTTCTATCTAAGCGGGTTTTTAAATATACAGTGTTTTTAAAGAAATATAAGACTTTTAAGGGACTCAGGTTTTTTGTGTAAAGTTTAAACAACATTTTTATTTAAAATTTTAGGTGTAAATGTATTTGTTTTAATGTAAAATGGTTACTCAAAGCAGATGTTTCACACGTTAACCTCTGGTGCATTTTACATAAACCACGCCGTTACAAAACTACGGTCCTGGAAATGCAGTTTCACTATATCATCTAATCAGGTAGGTGGCACTGGAAAGCCAGTCCTGAAACTGAAGTTTCCGCTAATTCATCCAATTCGACAGGTGGCGCTGTTACAAAACTGGTCCTAGAAATGCAGTTTCACTATATCATCCAACCAGGAGGTGGCGCTGCCGCAAAAAACTAGGGTCCTATAAATGCGGTCCTATACATGCGGTCCTGAACGTGCAGCTACTCCAGTTGTGCAGGTGGAGGCCTTTCCCGCCGCAAACAGTTTGTCCCATTAGCTCGTAGTGTACGTCGGTGGACTTGAGACGCAGAGAGGAGTTGACCACGACGATGACGACCGGGTTCGAGTCCGGGGAAGAGCGGTTCCAGAAATCAGGTAAGACAAAAACAGAATCCAAAAAAAAAAAAAAATTAACGAGTGAACAACAGGCTGAGAATGTGGTAAAATCGGAAAACGTGGTAAAAATCAGATGAGGGCTTTTCTTTTTCTGGGTGGCTTTTGTAAACGGTTGGGTTTAGGGAAGTATGTGGGTGGGCGAGTCAATCGGTAAAATTGCTTAGGGAAGGAGAAGGGTGGGTCAGTCCATTGGCCGGTCGCCCAGTCAATTATTCAGTCAGACATAGGGATATGCACATCGATGCTGAGTATCGATATATCGATACTCAGAAGCTTTTAATTTGGTATCGATATTTTTTTAAAGTATCTATATTTTAACTATATTTTAATAATTTCTGCATAACTAAATGTTTTAGCGCTGTGTACAGGATTGTCAGTGACGCGTTGTATACAAGACGTTACACCAATCAATCTGCGGCGGAACGTGACGTGAGCGATCATGTGTCTTTCAGATAACTTACGTAGCCTACTCAACCCACGCAAGTCGCACACTTCTGCATTACGGAATGACACGATGGCAGAGACATAACGCAGCGTGTTGTGGTGCTCATCAGCTTAAAAAGCGTTGCACGAGCAATATTTGTGATAAGAAAATCGTACACAGCAACAATACAAGCCGCCTTTATAAACACTTGCAGACAACACATCCTGAAACTTATAAAGAAGCCGCCCAGTGTTCCTCTGCTCAGTCTCCCTCTGTTTGACAAAAGGCATTATAGGAGGCAAACCTCTCAATACAAATCAATACAAAAATAATAATAGATCAGAATAAACTGTCCATTTAAAACCAACATTTTAGAATAAAACCGTAATAAAAACAATAATAATCAGTATATTTACAATGATTCATTTATAATAATCTGGGTGTGAGTGTGTGTGTGTGTGTGCGTGCGTGCGTTTGCAAGTGCATCACTGATGTTTTTATTGGTCTGCTCTCTCTTTTTTTGACAGGCATTAATGTATTATGCCTATAAAAGGACACAGTCAGTTTTTTTCCCCTAGTAAATATTAAAGCTGTGTTTTATTGTCTGACTCAGTGAATTGTGGGTAAATGCTCTGTAGTTTGGGGTAGAATATTTCTCGGATGTGCTGATAGTTTGTGCAGCGGGTGAGGAAGTGTTCCTCCGTCTCCACCTCTGTCCGGGCACAGTGTGGGCAGATGCGGCTCTCTCTGGGTTGCCAGTTCTGTCTGTATCGGCCCGTCTCTACAGTCAGACTGTGAGCACTCAGCCTGTATTTGGTCATTGTTGTTCTTAATTTACTGTCCTTTACTGCGCTCAGATATGTTGCTGTGGTATAATCTCTATTTAGGTCTAAATAACATTGAAGTTTACTTTGTTTTGCTGCTGCTTCATTCCAGTAAGTCAGATACTCTTCTTTTCGTGCATTTATCATCTGATTGGGCTTAATTCTGTGGATGAGCATGTCCGTGTCCTGATGCTGCCTGCTGTTAGTCATATTCGTTGTGTTGGTTTGTGTTTGCAGCTTCAGGACCATCTGAATGAGGGGGCTTTTTTCAATGTCCATTTCTTGGGTTTTGGGTTACTCATTTTTATGTGTTTTCAGAATTTGACGGCTCGTTTCTCAATACACAAGAGTAGAGGATACTGGCCTAATTCTGCCCTGCATGCATTGCTGGGTGTGTTCCTCTGTACCCTGTGCTCTCTCTCACTCACTCACTCTCTCTCTCTCTCTCTCTCTCTCTCTCTCTCTCTTACTCTCAATTCAATTCAATAATTGCTTTGTTGACATGACAAATGTTACGCACATGCATATATATATATATATATATATATGTAATGATTTTTTTAAATTAATATTTTGAAAAATTACATTAATATTTTAAATAAAAAGTGGTATCGATATTGGTATCGTAAAAATGTTAACAAAAAGTATGGATATCGTATCAAATGTAAAAATTGTGGTATCGCCCATCCCTAGTCAGACAGACAGACGGTAGGTTGTCAGCGGCTTCTGATGGATTTACATGAGAACAGTGCGGGCGCAAAGGGCACTCGCGAGAGACATTTGATATAGGAAAAAGCACACACACCGGCAAAAACACTTACCTCCCGGGACGTATGTCGTGGTCTCCAGAAACGTCCACGGGACTACGTTTTCAGAATGAGCCTGGGTTGTTGTTTTTTTTAATATTGCAAATCCCAAATGTTCATTGTTAAATTAACTGTAAATCATCTTTAGTGATCATCGTAGCAGAAGGTATACAGTAAGTGGTATTATAATGATATTTTGATCATACTATAATAACTGTTAAGGCTCTCAATAATCACTCAATAATAACTCAAATGACATATTTCCTGCATAAAGAAATGCCTTAAATTAAACATTTAATAGTATCTCACTCATGTGTTTGTATAATGTCTTGAATGTGTTCTGGCGTTTACAACACAATGTGCTTGTTGAACTTATAAATGAAAAATGTTAGCTTCAAAGTGTATCGCTTCAGATTGTATCGCTTCAAAAAACAAACAAAATAAACATCACATTAGCGTTTAAGCAATAAGGGTTTAGATTCAGAGTGTTTGTCTTGTGCTTGTCTATGAATTCAACTAAGATCTGTTCATTTTTCTATGTGTCACATCTACAGGGTTATCAACATAATCACTTTCTGGAGAGTGGGGTGGAGGAGGGTTCTGTTTTACACATTTAATGTCACGTAAGGCAGTGGTCATCAACCTTTTTGGTTGCGGACGAAATTGAAGACCGGGAGGGCCGCAGAGGGAGGGGGGTGTCGTGGGCCCCTAATAACATATCTAGGGGCCTTGGAATTTCTATGTGGAGTTTGCATGTTCTCCCCATGTTGGCGTGGAACCCGGTGCTCCGGTTTCCCCCACAATCCAGAGACTTGAGCTATAGTGTAGGTGGATTGGGTAAATAAAATTGGCCGTAGTGTATGAGTGTGTGTGTTTGGGTGTTTCCCAGTACTTTGTTGCGGCTGGAAGGGCATCCGCTGCATAAAACCTATACTACAATAGTTGTGGTTCATCCCACTGTGGCGACCTCTGAAATACAGACTAAGCCAAAGGAAAATTAATGAATGAATTACAAATTAAAGCTGTAGTGTTTGCTGGATACTTTTAATTTAGTAACATTTTCATTCAATATCTGTACTTTCACTTATTTTTGTTTGCTTCACACACTGTCCATTTGCAAATGAATCACTTATCTGAATACAATGAGTTGATTAAACAATTAGGCTAATGCTCTGAATCAGATGACTTGCTCAGTGCTTTACAGAAACTGAATCATTTAAAGCACTTTCTCACTCATGAACACAATGTGTGCTGTTTGTAAACAGTCCATACTACAGCTATTATGTACATGAAAGTTTTATCATCTTGAATGGAAAGAATTTTTCTAGACAGAGTTGAATGCACTTACAGAAATATATACTTGATTACATTTTGAAGAACGGACGAAGGAAGATCTGTTTGTCAGATCTGTGTGTTTGATTTATGTTTAGATGTTCAGTAAGTACAAGCACTTTTCATAACATGCACGTAAAGTGTTTTCATTCTTTCTTCTCCATGTTCAGGGGTCTTTTTGAACTCCGCAGACCCTCTCAGGAGGTGACCTGAGATGAGTTGTTGATTAGTTCCCTTTACAAAAAATAATAATAACAATACTTCACCATTTATTCCAACATATTGATGTGTTATGTCGATGTAGATTTTCTGGGCATATATAAGTGTTCTTGTGCTTGTCGAGTGTAAAACCTGAACGTGCTCTGCATTTCAATTCTTTCATTTGTGACAGCCGAGGAAACATACTGAGAAATGAGAATGGCTGCTAATCAAATACAAGAGGGAAAATAATGAAATATGAATAACTGATTATGCTGCAGTCATTGCAGACGCTTATTTTCTCGTAAGCTTTTGTTTTTCTATGTATTCTTGGCACAGTAAAATAAGACTTATTTTCTGTCATGAATTATGATTTGCCTTCTGCTAAATATTTTGTCATTTGTGACCCTGGACCTTAAAGTCAAGCTATATTTAAAGGAATAAGCAAAGATGATAAGTTAAAATTATTGATTTGTTGTTTTTTATCAAAAAACATTATGTTAACATTATTCCCAATGTAATTACATCAAAATGTAGTTTTTAAGAAATTATATCCATTGGTAAGAACTTTAAAACAGCATTAAAAGTGATTGTCTCAATATTAAACAGCCTCTATTATAGGTTTTTGAAAATGACCTTCTATGCAGTGTGTATCACAGCACTAATGAATGAAATCATTCAGCTGAGGTTTAAATCTGAAAGTGCACCGTGATCAAAACTATTGATTCTTTAACGAAATAGTCGACTCAAAGTCGAATAAATGAATCATGTTGGGTTTGGATCTTTTGCCTAAAAGTGTCAACGTCGATACAGTACATCACCAAATATGAAGTGCCAGATCCAGTAAAACGTGAACGCGCCTTTCCCTTCAGACACTAGCAGAGCGCGTGGGAAGACGGGACTGATTATGACACGAAAATGATGATCACTGACAGATGGATATTTGGCTGTGGGGTTAAAGTTCATTTTCACAACAATACCACAGTATAGCCAACCGCGTTCTGTGTTTGTTCCTGTCATTTTTCTGATTGTTGATACAATAACCTATGCTGCAACGCAGGATTCGCCGGCCATTTGCTATTAAAGCAAGGAGCAGCAGAGATTATGGCAGGGACTTTGTCAGTAACTGTTATAGTTCATATGGACCAGTTTCTTCTTTTTCCGCATCATAACATGTAAATGTGATTATAATTTTTGCCTCGTTTTGTGTAGTTTTCAAAATATGTATTTAATTGTGTGATGTAACTTGTAATCGCTCCGCACGGTAATCACTTATCTAGTATAGGTCAGTGCTTGTATGTATCTAAAACCGCATTGAAAACGTGACGCATGTTTCTTCCTTTACTGATTTAAATGCGTTGGTAGACTCGTGATCCTCTGCCGCTTCTCCTTGCTATGACCACCATCAGCTGTTCCTACGCACGTGTGGTGCGGTAAATTTTCAAAATAGTTCAACTTTTGCCACTGTGTGGATTAATATTAAATGTGTGTCATTGTTACTACTTGGGGTTAGGGTTAAGAGTAGAGTAATATGCTGGTGTTTAACTGCATTGCGTCAATGCATTCCTGCATTGGGCTCTCACATACTCTGTACTGTTGTTGGAGACCCCCAAAACCAAAATATGACCTTTTATAATGCAAAATATGGGCTCTTTAATGTGTATTATTATTAATAATAATAATATAATAATACATTTGCTATTTAATTTTTTCAGATACCCGATATTTAAATAGTTGTTTCTTGGCCAAATATTGTTCTACCCTAACAAACCATACATTAATGGAACACTTATTTATTTAGTTTTGTCCCAAAAATTGACCCTTATGACACATAATGGGTTCCCAGAGATGGGTTGCGGCTGGAAGGGCATCCGCTGCGTAAAATCGTGCTGGATAAGTTGGCGGTTCATTCCGCTGTGGCGACCCCGCAAGGGACAAAGCCGACAAGAAAATGAATGAATGAATGACACATAATGGATCACATTTCCAGAGCCAACGTTCATATTTTCTCAAATTACTTAACTGTTACTTTACTGTTACACTAGAAACATTTTATTACACAAATCAAGTACATTGGTGAAAGTACAGATACCATAATAAAACATTACTCCAGTAAAAGTACACCCCATGCAATTTTATTTGAGTCAAAGTAAAAGAATACTTGTATGTATTGTTATCAGGTCTTTGTGTTTTTACTGCAAAATTACTTTTTTTATACCTTTATGAAATGCAGTGGAGGACACAGTACATTATTATGCTTTGGAATAAAGAAGTATCTCAAAATAACAATACTTTGATCCTTCCTTAATGTTTCAGTTTCATTCATTCATTCATTTTCTTTTCGGCTTAGTCCCTTTATTAATCTGGGGTTGCCACAGCAGAATGAACCGCCAACTTATCCAGTATATGTTTTACGCAGCGGATGCCCTTCCAGCTGCAACCCATCATTGGGAAACATCCATACACACTCATTCACACACATACACTACAGATATTTAATTTAGCTTACTCAATTCACCTATACCACATGTCTTTAGACTGTGGGGGAAACCGGAGCACCCAGAGGAAACCCATGAGATCATGGGCAGAACATGCAAACTCCACACAGAAATGCCAACTGACCCAGCCGAGGCTCGAACCAGCGACCTTCTTGCTGTGCGGCTATCGTGCTACCCACTGCGCCACCGTGATACCCTATGATGATGATTATTATTATTCAGTACGACATTGTTTATTTATTTATTTATTTTTTTAATTCTACTTTTACAATTTGACATGTAAACCACTGCAGAAATGTTCTAACCAACAGGCCCATGTCATATACAGTCAAATACTTAATAAATAATATACTATAAATTAAAAGCATTAACATATGCTATGTTTTTTGTTTTCACAAGCTTTAGAGACGTAACATAAATTCCGCTTTTAAATAATAGGTCACCTATAGCTTTCGTCATGAGCCATGGCTGTGTTCAAAATTACATCAATGTTTTCAAAGTGCACTGTGAAAGGAACGCAATTGTAAACATGAAGATCTCCAAAACTAAACTGTTAAAATACTTTGAAAGCAAATTACACCTCATAGTGATGACTTTAATGCTTTTTTTTTTTTTTATATATTAATTCCAAGTTTAAATGTTAGAATGTTCTAAACAAATAGGTCATAGCTGGGAATAGAACACAGCCAGAAACTATGTTTCTAACTACAGCTCCAGAGGTGTAGTTGCAAGCATACAAGTTTGCGAATGTTTGTTGGAACGATGGAAACGGCAAATCAATGAACTATGTTTTTAACGACGGAATTTGCGACCTTAGTTGGCTAAAAGAAACGCACCCCAGTGCGAGATGTGGCAGTAACACACTAAAAAGTTTGTTGTCGACCACCGTAAAACAGGTAGAAGAAGAAATTGTCATTCTCACCATCTTATGGATTTACTTTCATCGGCTAGACACCAGCCTCACAGCACCATGAATTTTGGTGCCGTCACTTATTGATCCGCAATCGTTAAATGTAGCGTGTGTGAACGCTACTGCGCTACTTGACTAAAGAATAGCTTCGCTACTAAAAAGCTATTTGATTTAGAAAGTAGCAACACTACCACCATGCTACTGAGAAATGTAGTTAAGCTATAGGGTCACTACTTGTAGCAATGCTACTGCCCAACACTGATGACAGGATAAAAACTATCACAAAACCGCACTGATTTGCGGTACCACCTGCCTGATGGCATGAGCAGACTATGGCCAGAGTGGGTTGGATCCCTTAAAATGCTATTTGCCCTAGACACTGTTGCCCTATTGTACTGTTCTTTTTTGCAAGTACTTGAGTACACTTTTGGTTACTCTGACAGCAAGTAAACATTGATTCTCCATTCTTGTGAAGAGGCATTGTTCGGGGCCGTGAGCTGACCTTCTGGTAAAGACCTTTTGAGGTTTGTTAGAAATCATGCCTGGAAGCGTCTAATCAAAGCACGCATTAGAACACATAATGACAGCAAGTCACCAGAGACCTGTGACATTTCTATCTAATTGCACTTTAAGTAATTGTTGAGCAGTGATATGCGAAACACCGCCATTATATTATCAAAAAGTCTGAGGAAGGCCTGACATTTCTCTAGCTATATTGCTATGCCGTTACACCTTTTAGCGTACATAGACCCGTTGCCTCGTTCAGAAGCGTGTCACTAATTAGATGTGGCGATTAAGTTTAGCTAATGCAATTGCGTGTTTACTTTTAATTAGTCACTTCAGTCGGGTAATTGTTGAAAAAGAAGCATCCAGCCGTCCTTGTACGCACACATACGCCAAGACCTTGGACTCTCGAACTACTGCTAGAGATCTGCCACACTGAAAGCACTTACCGAGCTAATGAAGTGAAATTAGCCCAGGGGTTAAACTGGATTGTGGTGACTCTGACTCCACCCGTGGTGTATAGTAGCTGCTTCAGCAAGCTGCACATACAAGATGGCACAAGAGTCCCTCGAACAAATGCTGTGCGAGACCTAATCTGGGGAGCTTAACATTCAGTCTCGTCCTGGCAAGAAACTGCTCAGATGTCCAAACCAGTGGGAAGAGACAAGCCGCGGTTTTAATCCTTGCCAATGGATTGGCCTCAAGAGAGAGAGAGAAAGACGAAGATTTGAGGCTTGGATTGTTTCCCTTTTCAAGAGCCCAATTGAATCCTTGCTTCAAGTGGATAATTGAACCCTTGCCCGGTATCAGTATATAGCCTAGTTCACACACTTCACACTTGGCTTCTCTCCAGGTGTGTGTGTGTGTGTGTTTGTGCTTGTGTGTGTGTGTGTGGTTATAAATAGTCTTAACCTGCATAATGGGATTTAACATGGAAAACTCGACACCTTGAAATCACCTGTGACTTTATAGCCAACAACAACATTCAAATCTGATGACCTAGAGAGGTAATTGGTTAAATTATAAAGCTCGCTGATGGTTTGTGTGTTGAATTGTAATCGGTAGTACTTGTGTGTTCCCTGGATGACGATGGAGATATGAGCGTTATTCTTCTTACTTTAGTCAGCCCCGAAACTGAAGTGCTATACAAAGGGCTAGACTGTTTTCACCCCAGTAAAGTTCTGCTGTGCCCTAGTAACATTTTACTGGTAGATCATTAAGCAAGGAGTAAGGTGGCAAGCAGGCTTTTTCTTTGGATTATTGCCAGTAAGGACAGTCTAGAAAACATCAATAAGAATGTGTTGCGAACTATAAACCAAAAAGTTTTGCATTGTATGCAAGGCCGTAGAATAAAGAGATAGTCTATACTTGAAGTTCACGTTTCTATATACAGTAGCAATTTGTCACTCACGCTCTGAAGTGAATATACATGTGGCTACTAAGTGGTAGGCTAATTAGGCTCATAGAGAAAGTGGGTATCACTTTATTGTGATAATCCCTTTAACACAAGGGTCTTAAACTCAAATTGGTGAAGGGCCATATCAGTGACTGACAATTCATAAGGGGGCTGCTTTATCATTCAAGCACAACAAAAAAGTGGAAACCTATTGTAATTGATGACATTCTTCCCCAGAGTATATGCAGTCAAAGCTCCTTCTTTTTGTTTTGTATTGTACACATTGAAGGGGTAGTTTAAATTGCTATGAAAATATTTAATTTAATAATAGACATAATAATAATAATTATTATTCTGTCCCAATCAATAGTTGCTTAACCAAAAGTTTAACAGATGGCGCAAGAACAGCAGATTTGACTTTAGTGATTTGACTTTACTGGCAATTGTTCTTTTCAATATCTTTCCCTTTTTTTTTGTAAAAATACAACACAGAGGAGGGATTTTACTAATGCACATATTTATACAAATTTTAATATTCATATGAGGACAATCTGTTAAATGAGAAGAGACCAATTGAATCGAATTATTAGCAAAATGATCATATTTACACCACCATCATGTAAGCCATGAAGAGGTGTTTGCAGGGGCGTAGCAACCGGGGGGTGGGGGGGGGGGGGGATGGGGGGGGAGATATATTAGTAAAAATAGAGCACTTTCGGACATATATTCCAAAGTTTAAATCAGCCCCAGAATAATCTGCATGCCCATAACTCTCGACAGCACGCTGAGAGAAACCGAAAGTAACCCAAACATATTACAGTGCTTCAAATGTCCAGTAGGAGGCGGGTCAAAACCACAAGTGGCTATATGCAACTGCACAACATCGGAGAAGGGTGTTTCTGCACAACTGGAGTGGCTGCACTTTCAGGACCGCATTTTTAGGACCACATCTGTAGGACCCTAGTTTTTTGTGACAACGCCACCTAACGGATTGGAATATAGACGCTTTATTAAGATTGACGACATGGATGGCAAGGAAAGTGTGAGTACCGATTTTCTATTACGTTTTATTATAAACTGTTAAAGCATGTGTTTAATTTGTACTGTTACTGTTTTATACTGTGCAACGTTTATGCAGAAATGCCCGATTAGCCCGCACGATTATCCAACTTTCAAGGGTCTGGGACAAACTTTACGTGACGATTTTAGTATGAGGAGGTTTACACAGCTAAAGTGAGAGCTGCTAATTATGAATTAATGTTCTAGAATTCGTTCAAGTTTTATTAAATATTACGACGTTGTTCATTTGTGGCCATGGTTTAATGTTGATTTAATGGCTTGATGACTAAATGTGCACATTAATTAAACAATAATAAAAGCACGTTGATGTGCGAAATGTTTCAGATTTACCTATATTTTATTAGTGTGAAAACTTCCTCTACTCATTGTTTCATCACATTAGCACATTAAAAACTGTGCTGACTGCCTGTTTGCCACACAATATGTGTTATTAGTCTGTTTTTGTCATTGTTTTATAGTGATGAATGAGATGTTTTGCTGTTTTTATAGTTAGGCTTATTCTACAGGCCTTGAACAAATAGATTCTCATTGTTTATCTAAATGTCTATCAGGTAGGCCTATTTTACCTGGCCACTATGAAGTGATGGCCAATATGATTGGATTTGCATAGGCTTATTGTAGAAAAGAAAACAAACTATTGGAATATTTCCATTGAGATGATCTTAAACTATTGGGTAACACTTTATAATAACTGCATACTATAAATAAATTATAAAGCATTAACAAATAGTTAATTTATTATTTTATTATTTGTTTAGCATTTACTCTACATTAATAGACATTGATAAGCAGACATTGATAAGTTTGTCTTTGGATGATGCAGAGCAGGTCATTAGAGGTTAGAATATGATTTACATTTTGTACAATGCTCAGAGAACCTTTTTATTACTGATATTTATGCTAACCCAACATTGTTTGTTCTCTGTTTCAGTGAAGTAGAAGAATTTACCAGACAGACAACCAATTGAGGAAAGAAGGGAGACCATTTAATTGGTGGGTATTGTTCCTATATACTTAAAAATTTGGAGTTTGGAGTTAGGTGTCCTGTTTGATTCTTCCAACAGTGCATAAGTTTAAACCAGAAATATTACAGTTAAACATGGTAAAGCCATTTATTAATTTAATAATTGCACAACGGCGTCACAGTGGTGCAGTGGGTAGCACGATCACCTCACAGTAAGAAGGTCGCTGGTTGAAGCCTCAGCTGGGTTAGTTGGCATTTCTGTGTGGAGTTTGCATGTTCTCCCTGTGTTGGCGTGGGTTTCCTCCAGGTGCTCCAGATTCCCCCACAAGTCCAAAGACATACACTCTCATAAATAAAGGTATGCGAGCTGTCACTGGGGTGGTACCTTTTCAAAAGGTCCATATTGTTACCTCAAAAGTATATATTAGTACCTAAAAATTTTAAAAGGGACATATTTGTACTTTTTAGGTACTAATATGTACTCTTGAGGTATTAATATGCACCTTGTAGCTACAAATTTTTACCTTTTGAAAAGGTACCACCCCCGTGACATCTTGCATACCTTTATTTCTGAGAGTGTGGTAGAGGTGAATTAGGTAAGCTAAATTGTCCGTATACTATAGTGTATGGGTGTGTATGTATATGCATCCGCTGCATAGAACATGTGCTGGATAAGTTGGCGGTTCATTCCACTGTGGCGACCCCAGATTAATAAAGGGACTAAGCCGAAAAGAAAATGAATGAATAATTGCACAACAAATGGTTAACCTTTTGAGTTTATATACATGATTATACATATTCTAGAATATATATATATATATATATATATATATATATATATATATATATATTATATATATATATATATATATATATATATATATATATATATATATATACAAGGTTTCCGCTACATTCATCCATCCGTGGCGGGCCGCCACGCCAAATTCATCCCGGCTACATTACAACTTCTCATTAAACATTTAGTCGTGTTTTGTATAGCGGATTATAATCGCACTAAAACATATTAGAGGTAAACAGCGCAAACTTTTCTGCAACCGTAGTAGTGCTGTGCGCTATTTGTTCAACCCTTTAAGGTGACATGCTGGCTCTCTGACAGACTGACTGACAGGTGCGTGAGTCTAGCAAACACCGCGTAGCTTTCAGTTTAAGATGAACACAGTTTCCATAAGTATATTTTATTGATAAATGTCAATGGCTCTGCATACAATGACTTTATCTTGCTGGAGTTTCACTTTACTTCAGGACGCGTTAATGTCGGAAAACGCACAAAAACACACTAAATCGCGCTTCAGCAGCGCTTACTGGAGAGCGCACGAGAAGATCTGCACTTGAACGTGTAAATTTGAGTGCGTGCAAGAAGTTCTGTGCACGAAGAGGAAATCGGCGCGCAAGCAAAGAGATTCGCATGCTTGTATTACATGAATGCTATCTCGCCTTGCAATAATGCGTGTAATATTGGTCTTTGAAATAGTTGGCAGATCTGTGTAAAAAAAAAAGTCCTGCCGCCACTGCTGGAAAAAATCCTAGAGGAAACACTGTATATATATATATATATATATAAAACTTGAACTTGATTCTCTCTTCCTCTCTCTCATTCACAGGAGCTGAAGTCTACAGCCAACCAGTCTGAATGCTGCAGCTGATTAAACCGTGGGGTCATTTTTGTGCTGTTGTATTGCATTAATGCAAAAATGAGTGTGTGGATATTTATATAAACGTACATTCTTGAATCATTCTTGTGTCTTGACTCTACATTCTGGTTTTATATTAGTGACTGCAAATGCTGATCCAACTTGGTTTCAATTTATTTTCCCTAATACTGAGCTAATTAGTTCAATCTAAGCGGGTTTTTAAATATACAGTATTTTTAAAGAAATATAAGACTTTTAAGGGACTCAGCTTTTTTGTGTAAAGTTTAAACAACATTTTTCTTTTATATTTTAGGTGTAAATGTATTTGTTTTAATGTAAAATGGTTACTCAAAGCAGGTGTTTCACACTTTAACCTCTGGTGCATTTTACATAAACCACGCTGTTACAAAACTACGGTCCTAGAAATGCAGTTTCAGTATATCATCTAATCAGGTAGGTGGCGCTGGAAACGCAGTCCTGAAACTGAAGTTTCCGCTAGTTCATCCAATTCGACAGGTGGCGCTGTTACAAAACTATGGTCCTAGAAATGCAGTTTCACTATATCATCCAACCGGGAGGTGGCGCTGCCCCAAAAAACTAGGGTCCTATAAATGCGGTCCTACACATGCGGTCCTGAACGTGCAGCTACTCCAGTTGTGCAGGATCATACTATTGCAACATCGATAGTGATTCAAATATATATGTTTTGGCGAGTCAAAAATCTCGTTATATTTTTGACGTCAGTTGCGGGACGGAGGGGGGATGGATGGGGGGGATGGCCAGCAGGCCGGCAGTTTGAGATCCCTGCTTTAACATTATTTTGTTGTTGATTACAAGTTACATTACAACTACATGCCAGTTAAGTCTCATTAGAATATTTGTAGACTGTAGGGTCAATGTTAGTGTTAGTACAAGTTGATTCAGCCTCTGAATAATGCTTTGTCAGATCACGCTGATCTTCTGAAGTTATTCACAACTTGGTCTTGATGGCGACTCTCCTTCAGAAATGAAAGTGACTCTTTATTCACAAGTTTGTGTGCATTTGAGTAGTTGCTACTGTCATGTGATGTGCGTTTGACAGAATGGACTGTACCACGCATGCGTTTCATTACAAAACCAAGTGTAATAGTAGAGATCAAGCTTTATGTGGATATATTTCAGAAGTCTGTGAAGAAAGTTGTTGCAAAAGCACTGTACTAGTAGGCGGGGCTTAATTCGCCTTATTGACCGTTACACTTTTCCTCATTCAAAACTATAGGAGGACATGTCTTGTGTATTCTATAGTCTCTGGTGACACCGATAAAGGGCAAACAACTTACATTTCTATGGTAACCTCGTGCACGTAAATTCATTCATTCATTTTCCTTCAGCTTAGTCCCTTTATTTATCAGGTGACGCCACAGCGGAATGAACTGCCAACTTATCCAGCATATGTTTTATGCAGCGGATGCCCTTCCAGCCACAACCCAGTTTTGGGAAACACCCATACACTCTCACATTAACTACAGACAATTTAGCTTATCCAATTCACCTTTTCACCAATTCAACCAATTTTATGTTTTATTTTGTTTTTAGACATCATATAGTTTATTTTTATATCAGGACATATTAAAAAATGGCAACGCAGTGGCGCCGTAAGTAGTGCTGCCGCCTCACAAAAAGGTCGCTGGTTTGAGCCTCAGCTGAGTCTATTGGCGTTTCTGTGTGGAGTTTGCATGTTCTCCCTGCGTTTGCGTGGGTTTCTGGGTGCTCCGGTTTCCCCCACAGTCCAAAGACATGCGGTACAGGTGGATTGGGTAGGCTAAATTGTCCGTAGTGTATGAGTATGAAAGAGAGTATGTTTCCCAAAGATGGGTTGCGGCTGGAAGGGCATCCGCTGCATAAAACATGTGCTGGGTAAGTTGGCGGTTCATTCCGCTGTGGCGACCCCAGATTAATAAAGGGACTAAGCAGAAAATGAATGAATGAATGAATGAATATTAAAAAATTTCTGGCTCTTGGCAGGTCTTGATTTGTTTTTTTAATGCCTCAGATTAACAACATATTTCTATTTAGACACATTTTATTAAGCCTTGCTGCTCCTGCTCCCGTTGACACTGGTGTTATTTTTATTTTTAAAAATCTTCCCATAGAAAGACACCCCATAGAAAATAAAATTCCTCTTTTTTTTCCTGGAAGGGAATAGTGTCCCAGTACTGATGAAAGGCTAGAAGTGGTCCAGCTGAAGCAGATCACTGCCGTGGAGAATCACATCCCTCATTAAACACGTGTAAGACATGAGCGCTCATCCCTCTTCTCTCCATCAGGCCATTGGTGACAAAATTAGTTCAGATATTTTTGTAAGAGCTATCCTGTCCTTGTTCCTTTGCAACTAATGAATACTTCTACTTTCACTTATATCTCCTCTACCTCAGAGAGGACAAAGGTTAGACTAATAAAAGTTTGAAATTAATTCATTAGTCTTGTAAGGTATATTCACCTCCTCCTCCTGCATGCTGAGACAGCTCTTGTATTTGTCAGGGTATTGCATTTGTTTTGTTTTTTCCACTATAGTATCTAATAAATTCACATTCTGGCTTTTAAGGCAAGACATTCAATTTGCATACAATTCTAGCACAACAATCTGAACACTGGCAGAAGCCAGCCTAAAAACTGTTGTTTATTTATTTTTTGGAGGGGATTTTGGAAATCTTTTTATCACTTCATTTTGTAGAAATGTAGCAAATTACTGTATGTATGAGCATATCCCACTGTAAAAACCTTCAGAAAGCAGATATGAAAAAACAGCGAAGTTTGTTGTTTGTAAGTGCGACTAAAGTGGAGATTTATGGCTCAGAGACATAAATTTTAAGGAAAACCCATTTTAAGGAAAAATCTCCTGTAAAGGGGTGGTCCAGGGTGTTTTTAAGGCTTGGCTGTGTTTCTAAGATGCAAAGCAATGTGTGCTTATGCTTAATTTGTAGAAAATCACATTATTTTTTTTCATATATTTTACTTTGATTATATACAGCTACTCGGCTAACATGAAAATTAAATATTTCCTAGTTCCTCCAAAAGGCCCGCCCTTAAGAGACTCTGATTGGTCAGCTAACATAATGTGCGGTGATTCGCGTATCAGCTCCATGTCACCAGGAAAGCGTCACACCTCTAATAACATGCGCTGTGCCTCTGCTGTGTAAATACTGTCGGTCAGTGTAGCCGTATCAGTTTGAGGCTGAATTAGATGGAAAATGAATAGGACACAGCTGAACCTCATGTCTGCCTGCTCTCTAAAATAAAATCTGACAAGTGCCTTTCACATATATTGGGATTATAAGCATGTGTAAGCAATATGAAGCGTTCATATAGGGCTGGGCGATATTGCAAAAAAAAAAATATCACAATATCATGTTTCATATCATTTGATATCGATAATTATTGAGTATTTTTTAACAATACATTTAGGAATATTAGGATTTTTTTATTTAACCACTTTATTTTAATTTACCAACATTACTAGGGCAAATAGTTTTAATAGTCAAAAACATAAATATTTAAACAAAATATCTCATCTCTTTATAATAAAATAAACAGAAGTGTTAAAGAGACTCTTAAACTTGATGAATAAAATAGTACAAAGTGTGTGCAATGGTATAGTGTGAACAATAATGATACAGTAAACCTCAAACTCTGTAAACAAAACAAATTAAGATAATCAAATCTGAGCTTTAAGTAAAGGAACTAACCATCATTATTCAAATACATACTGCAACATTACAAATCGTGAAGTTGAATGACCACATTACCCCTTTGCTAAAAAAAAAACCCTTTCAGATGGGGAGCTAGTGGCTGGGATGCACAAGAAAAGAAACCAAAAAGCCACTCTGGCGACATCCTTTTTTATTTACAGTCTCCTCACTGCCGCTATACGGCACTCATTTTCATGTGTTATTCTGACCTGAAGTGACAAGCGTGAGCACGTGCTTTGTGTTTGTCTGAGATAATTAGTCTGCTGTTATTACTGAAATGTGTATATTCCATACAAAGTGTGAAGCAGATTGGTTAGTTCTAGCTCTTGGGGCATTAGTTTCAGATGTTTTTCAACTAGGTGTACCTGGAAAATACCCGCCATGTGGATGTCGCGCATGTGCCTCTATTGGAAATGACAAACCGACACCCTTAGCTTATTGGCATTGCTTCCAAAATGCGTGCTCAGCTGGCACATTTTAATAAAACTATAGTGATTCAAACCGAAACTACATACCTAACTTATTTATTATTATCGACATTGACAATGGTATTCGGCCAATAAATACCATTTTATCGCCCAGCCCTACGTTCATATATATTTTCCGAGTTCATTATTTGAGATGTAGAATGCAGGGAAAGCGTCTGCATAGAGAGACACTGCAGTGCTGGTGAAGATTGTGGCTGTTTATATCGGTTTGACAGATACATATGAATTTGTAGCTAAATTGTTAACGGTGCCAAACAGCATTTCCCGTTGTTTACATCATTGTTTACATCCCTGCTAAAACATATCATTAATGCTAGAAACTATGCATGTAATAGATCGATTTTAACAATTAAAATACTTACAGGTTGTGGCTCACAATCCACAGCTTCATCTATTACGGTTGGAGCTGCTCCTTTGTCAAATGCTAGCTATATATTTATTATAATTCTCTGGAACATAATTAAAATAAAATTGTAAGCACTTCTGTCTTTGTGTCATGTCCTTTGGAAACCCAAATACAGAATCAGAAGAAGCTCTGTGGAAATAGCAGCGTTTAGGCAGCATTTTAGCTTTCTCTTCTATAACATTACAGCACAAAAAAAGAAATTACAGCAAAAAAGAAATGCTTAAAAGTGTAGTTTGTAAGTTTTATTTAAATTACACTGAAAAAAAAAAACAGAAAGAAAGCCTAAAATCTCAAAACTGGCAGCTGCATGAAAAAAAAAACCTTGTTTTTGCCTGCTGTGTCTGGCATTAATGTTTACAAATATGTTCTCTCCCCTCAAATCTCCCTCTCTAGATGTGTTATGGAGCACTCTTTGCATCATTTCCCTGGCCAAATTGACTCGCCGGGGCGAAATACTGCAGAATGTTGTTTGATGCCGGCAGCAGTCAAAGTTGCGCCGAATGATGGGATTATTGCACTCGTGGATATTCCTGATTGCTGTGGAAAAAAAAGTGAAGGTTGGCAGTTCTGTATGCAAATTTGCTCTAGCAGGGGAGAGGTTGATGATTCAGCGCCAGACGGTCGTAGCCATAGCGACCCAGACACTCGCTACATCTTGCCCATCGGAAGCAGCAACACACAATGAGGGACCCTCAGTGGCAGGTTGCTAATGGAAACAGTGACATGGTCAGAGCAGTGGGCAGTACACATGGCACCTTCACACACACACACACACACACACACACACAGCAGCTGCATGCACACTCAAACACAATTACACACTGATTAGTCCTGGACGGCTTATTTACCCAAACATGCAATTACTCAAGGTCGGGGCAGATGAGGGGTCTGTCCTTTCCTTCTTTCTCACTTCCTGGCACCTTTTTTTTTTTCTTTCTTTTTGTTTGACTTTATTATACTCCTGCCTCTAATCCACTATGGTAATAAGACATTTGCTTTTTGCCGCATAATTCAATGAGACTGACATGATTTACAATGTTTTCATATTTCCACAGATGGTTTTCTCCTGGTGTATCTTAATTCTCTGTAATCCATTTCGGCTCCAAATGTATCACTGCAGTCTGTGAGGATGGCAATGAGTCACGTGTGATGTAAGCCCATAAACTAGACTTTCTTATCTCTCTCGTTCTCTGTCCACACATGCATATACATGTAGAAGTCATTTAATGTCTATCTTCTGTATTTAGGTCAAGTTTGGAGAAATTTATTTGATTTGATTTGATGCTACAATACAACAAAAACTGTAATATTGTGATATATTAAATCAATTTAGTGAAGTTTATTTATAAACTAATTTCGAGAGGATCACGTGCTTATGATTGCTTGCAGCTGGTTCCGCATTATCCAATTTATGATTGGCCACTATAAAGCCACTATACAGTAAATACCCTAAGTTCCATATCACAGCCATCTTCATTTTGAAGAATCCCCCTTCCACCCCTACTCCTCCTCCTTTCCTAGATGGGTGGCACAGTGGCCCAGTAGTTAGGACTGTTGCCTCACAGCAAGAACGTCACTGGTTCTAGTCCTTACCAAGCCAGCCGATGTTTCTGTGTGGAGTTTACACGTTCTTACTGTGCTCATATGGGTTTCCACCAGGTTCCCCGGTTTCCTCCCACGGTCCAAAGACATGCAATTTAAGTTTATTGACTAATCCAAATCAGCACCATAGACATGCTCCTAAGTAGTCATCTCTTAAAAGCCTCTGTTCATTAGCTACTACAGCAGGGGAGTTCTCGAGATCTACCTGAGCTCAAACTTCCCTCTCACCTTGCAAACGGTGGTGGAGCCCCAGGCTGGAGGATTTTATGAGCTCAGGGCTCTCTTCCTGGACAGCATGCCAAACAAGCTTTATAATCAATCATCAGCTAAGTGTGAACTCTTGAAAAATAACTGCTTTCTACATGAATATGTTTTAAAATGTCACAAACTTTTACAGTGATGTGGGATGGAAAATTTGATTAGCTCATTAAAAACACCTATGTAAAATCTTTCTAATGATTAAAAAAGGATGTGTGTGGTGTACAGTATGAACTGTATGAACACAGGATTTAAATGGACACAGTTTTTGGTTCCACTTTATATTGTGGCCTTAATTACTATGTAATTTGTGCATTTACATTAATTTTTTGGTACAATGCACTTAATATGTACATACATGTTTTTTCATTGTATTTAATTTAACCTATTCCTTACAACTTTAGCCACCCATAAATATACACACACCACTAAAACCCTTGCCAGTATCCCCCCTCAGTAGCACTATAAGTGTTGTGCAGTGCAATATGAACACAATAAGTACATTATTTTTTATGTTAAATACCTAGTAAGGACACTTAACATAAAGTAGGACCCAATTTTCACTCAGAACTTGTAATGTGTTTCACAAGGAACTGCAAAGAACACAGAATTAACAATCTAACAGCTAAACCAGTATTATATCTTAGTGTAATTCATGTTTTATTTTATTGCTCACCCAAATATGACAAATGTGAAAAAAAAAAAAATGAAACATGCATTTCAACTATATATATATATATATATATATATATATATATATATATATATATATATATATATATATATATATATATATATATACACACACACAAACACACACACACTCACCAGCCACTTTATTAGGTACACATTATTACCGGGTTGGACCCTCTTTAGCTAGTTTAAGGAAAATGAAAGACGAATGCTTTAAATGCACTAGTAACTCTGTAATGAGCCATACTGTGCATAGATGACTCATTGCTATTGCAATAAAATTTACCACAGTTCAAAAACTTTCTTCAACAATTTTGGTTCATTTATGGATGTGAATAAATAGTTAAATAAAGCCATTATTTTAGTTTTTTCTGCACAAAAACATTCATTTCACCTCATAAAATTAGGGTTGAGCCATTGTCACTGGAGGTAAAAAATATATAGATATTTAAATAACTAATAATAATGAGATGCACTCACCGGCCACTTTATTAGCTACACCTAAATAGTACCGGGTAGGACCTCCTTTTGCCTTCAGAATTGTATTAATCTTTTGTGGCATAGATTCAACAAGGTACTGGAAATATTCCTCAGAGATTTTGGTCCATATTGACATGATAGCATCATGCAGTTGCTGCAGATTTGTCAGCAGATCCATGATGTGAATCTCCCGTTCCACCACATCCCAAAGGTGCTCTATTGGATTGAGGTCTGGTGACTGTGGAGGCCATTTGAGTACAGTGAACTCATTGTCGTGTTTAAGAAACCAGTCTGAGATGATTCGCGCTTTATGACATGGCGCGTTATCCTGCTGGAAGTACTGTAGCCATCAGAAGATGGGTACACTGTGGTCATAAAGGGATGGACATAGTAAGCAACAATACTCAGGTAGGCTGTGGCTTTGACACGATGCTCAATTGGTACTAATGGGCCAAGAAAATATCCCCCACACCATTACACCACCACCAGCCTGAACCGTTGATACAAGGCAGGATGGATCCATACTTTCATGTTGTTGACGCCAAATTCTGACTCTACCATTCGAATGTTGCAGCAGAAATCGAGACGCATCAAACCAGGCAGCGTTCTTCCAATCTTCTATTGTCCAATTTTGGTGAACCTGTGTGAATTGTAGCCTCAGTTTCTTGTTCTTAACTGACAGAAATGGCGCCCAGTTGGTCTTCAGCTGCTGTAGCCCATCCGCCTCAAGGTTGGACGTGTTGTGCGTTCAGAGATGCTCTTCTGCATACCTCCTTTATAACAAGTTGTTTTTTGAGTTACTGTTGCCTTTCTATCGACTGGAACCCATCTGGCCATTTTTCTGTGACCTCTAGCATCAACAAGGCATTTGCGCCCACAGAACTGCCATTCCCTGAATATTTTCTCTTTTTTGGACCATTCTCTGTAAACCCTAGAGATGGTTGTGCGTGAAAATCCCAGTAGATCAGCAGTTTTTGAAACACTCAGACCAGCCTGTATGGCACCAACAACCATGCCACGTTTAAAGTCACTAAAATCACCTTTCTTCCCCATTCTGATGCTCGGTTTGAACTGCAGCAGATCGTCTTGACCATGTCTACATGCCTAAATGCATGAGTTGCTGCCATGTGATTGGCTGATTATTTGAAATTTGCGTTAACGAGCAGTTGGACAGGTGTGATGTGTAAAACACTGTCTAAAATGTGTGTGCCATAAGAAATAATTGAAAATATTCTTATTTTTTGTAAGCAGCAATTTCAGCTTAAAACAAAAGAGGCGTTCACGCTTCATTGATTTCATTTCTTTTTATTGCACTTTCAAGCATTTTAGTGCTTCTGATCACCCTTTCATTGTTTATTTTAAATACCCCTTCATTACTTTACATTATCCTGTACACTGATACATCAGACAGAGATGAAGGTCTTCTTTCATCTCTCTTTCTCTCTCTTCACACCAATATAATATCAAATACAGTTGCCATCAAACCTTGCGAAAGACAAATCTGTTCAGGTGTCTTATTAAAGAGAATAGGCTTTGTTTGGTCTGGTTTTACCCATAGAATCTATTGTTTTATTTATGCTTTATTCACATTTTAAATCCAGTATGGTATGAAAAAGTATTAATTTCTTATTTAGTGATGATTAAGAGCCATAAGACAAAAAAAAGCTTATAAAAGCTGGTAAATGGAACAGCCTTGATGTGCGCAGATATATTGAAATCTAAATTTCTCTTTCAGCTTTTTAAGCTATCACTTGATGATTACTATTATTATATCCAATGAGTGGCTGTGTTTAGTGGGTGTTACTGACTCCTGACAGTATGGAGAAGATGAATTGGTCATTCACTCTTCCGGCCGCGTGTACAGCAGATGTTCAATCCTAGTGTCCCCCTTTGAGAGTGTTAATTGTTCTTGTAAAGGAGCTGCTTTATAGAGGCAGAATGAGATGTAATCAATGCTTAAGTGAGCTGTTTGTGTGCAGAGAGAGACAGAAGGTGCGATACACAAAGCCAAAAGATTTCACAGTCTCTGGGCAGCCATTGTATTTCTCTTTCACAAACACACACACATACTCAAATTCAAAGTCTGTTATAGTGTCTTTGGAAAAAAAGAAATGTTTGAAAGAACTAAGAGCTCAATAGCATGCTGCGGTTTTACACACACATACTGGTAATTCCAGAAAGCATTTCTTGATCTTTCTTTTATGCAGATTTAGATCGCATATTGTTTTATAATAGTCTGTAGCAGTTATAGAAATGTTTTATCATTAAGTAATAGCATACATTCACAGGAGTGCTCTTGTTTCTAAAAGTACTTGACCGTAAGCAGATATTCATATCAGCAGTTTTTATACTGCATTCATTAACATGAGTATCTTTCTCACTCATTTTAAGTCACAATATTGACATTTTCTTTGTCTGATTTTGCTCCTCCAATAAAGTATGCTAAATAATAAAGTAAATGTTGCTAAATAAACCATCAATACATTTACACAATTATGAATGGAATGATTCACTCCTGAAACTACAATGATTAACATCATGGTAAACATAATGTTCTATGGTCTTCCTGTGTGGTTTTCATTGTTTAGGTTAAAGTAATGTTACAGCAAACATATAGACCATTTCCATGTGGTGATGTCATTAGCCCGTGACGATTTGTTGTCAAACTACTAACTGTAACAAGAGGCAATTAAATAATAATATTAAAACAGCTGTTGTAACATTATTTATCAATGTGTGGACCTTTTTGTATTCTTGGAAGCTATGGAAATTAAAATTATAAAACAGGAAATACATTAGGAGCATTGTTTACATCCTTCAGAATGGTCTTGTACTTAGAGCCAGACAACAAGTGTTGTCCATGCCTGCACTGTAAAAAAAAAAATCTGCAATTTTACGGTTTATTTCTGGCAGCTGGGGTGCTGGAAAAAAAAACATAAAACGATGGCTGTTAAATTACAGAAATTTACCGTAAAATAATGGACATTAAATTGCCTTCAATTTAAATTTCTGGAAAATTTCTGTAATTCAACCTCTGTTATTTTACAGTAAATTTCTGTAATTTAACGGCCGTTATTTTACGTTTTTTTTCCGGCACCCCAGCTGCCGGAAATAAACAGTAAAATAGCGGATTTTTTTTACAGTGTGCTTATGATCAGTAACTTTGTTAAACATTGTTTTAGTTTATAGAGTTAATAAAGAAGGCAGGAGCAGGTTGTAATGTTTTTTAAGTAGTTTGCAAACCACATTTCCTTCTTCTATACTTTTTTATAGCAGAATCTGGCAACACTAATAATTATATTGTTCCCTGTAATGCTTTTAATTGTATTTCATTTATTTAATTTATTTTTTATTTTTTTTAATGAATTTGGTTGCTGAATTCAGTTTTCACTCCCGTAAAGTACTGAACAGGGGTGCATTTCCGAAAAACCATCATTAGCCAAATAAGGTTGCTAGTTCCGTTGTTACAATTTGCCGTTTCCCAAATCCATCATTCCAACGAACATTTGCAAGATGCGTTGCAACCTTGTGCGCTTGCAACTACGCTTCTAGAGCTGTAGTTAGAAGCGTAGGTCCTGGTTATGTTCTATTCCCAGTTATCCCCCTATGCCCTATTCCTTTCAAACGTTTGATATTGGAATGATTTTAAAAAAAAATTAAAGTCATCTCTCTTACATGCAATTTGTTTTTAAAACTTTTTTACAGTTTAGATTTGGCAATCTTCATTCTAGCTACATTTCCATCCACCTATTTTTTTAAATCCACCTATTTTGAAAAGGCGCATAAAAAACATATGCGCATAACTGCGTAGGATAAACTTTTTACTTTATGAGAAAAATGTGCATAAACTACAATGCAAACACTTTTACCAAACAAATTCCAGTATGCGCATTAAAAAAGGCATGTGATTTTGTTATAAGAGATCATGTGATGATAAAAATGTGTGTGAATGGACAAACCAGCAGGCTGACCGCATTGTAAAACATCTGAAATGTTGTTTTGGTCATTCTAAAATGCCTTAACCATTTCAGTATTTGTGTTATTATATTATTAATTACCAGCAGAACTGTCAAGAGCGTCTGTGCTCCGCGTCTCACGCCTTCAAATCCATCAAGTGTTCTTAGCGTGTTGGGATTGTCTTCTGAGGCACAAGTCATATATTAAATGAAGAAAAGATTTACACAGCTTCTTCTACCACAGCAAATTCTGTTTTTACTGTTGATATTTAATGGCAGTTAATCATGAAGAGACGATTTTGTTCTCTTGGAAATGCTGCTTTATTCGCACGTCTTTTATGCGATATTCCAGTTTTGCACATAAAGTTAATTTGGATTTTTGAATGGAAACATAGCTTTTTTTTTTTTTCTTTTTTTTTAATGCATGCCATTTAATTAGAAAAGTGGCAGTTTTATTTATTTGAATACTTTTTTTACTTCAACATATAAAGTGGCTTTTACTACAGTAAACAGGTTTGTTGAGCCTATTTGGGTCATTCAGAACTCAAATGACTATGCACGTCTATAAAATACAGTGGAATACTGCTAGTTTAGCATACAACCCTACCATATTAGTCAAACATTTTTAAGTGTATTACTATTAAATTATTACTTATTATATATATACTGTATATAAGTATATAATTTTTTTTTTTTACATTTTTGAAAATCCTAAAATCGCCCCTGCTCGTCACTACATCGTTCTTTTCCCAATCGATGCATCATACTATGATAGTTCAGCCACGAGTTATGTCATTGTTTGGGAAACGCACCCCTGAACAGGATTAGGCACTAAAAAGTAAAAAACTTGAAATTAAATTTTTACTGCATTTCGGACATGGAAATGCATTTGCCGAATAAACTCTGACACAGCAAACATTACACCCATGTGACTCTATTATGCTCGCCTTGTTTACTGTTGGTTGCTCGGTTACCAATACATTAGTCAGCCACTCACATTTGAGAGTTTTCTTTTTTTGCTAACTTTGAAAAGATTCACTTCACATTAGGATGGAAACCCGGCTAGTGTTGTTGAATAAATAGTTTGATAGAATGATGCAATGATGCACTCCAGGGGTGGGGGCGGGTTTTTTCAGAAAAACCTGACCTTTTTGCAGTTATTTGCCTCATTTTCTATTTATTTATGAGGTTTAAATATTGTGTTTTATTTAATTTTTGCTGGATTAGCTTGATGGATGGTGATTATAACCACTCTTTTTGATGTACCAAAATATTTCCTACCTTTTTGCCAAATTACTTACCATACTATTTTAAGTGTATATTTACAAATGTAAGTATATTTGTTTGAACTGTAAGTTTTATATTACCGTTTTATAAATAATGTTGAGATTAGCATTTTAAATTCTGAAAATTTAGAATAAAGAAAGATGAAAAGATATTTATTTTTAAAATACAATTTTATTATTATCTATCAATAAATTCTTTGTTAGGGATCTGTTAAAACTTGCTTTAAATTAAAAACTGAAGCCTATATACAGATAACAAGCTGGCCAGCACATTCAACTTTCCTCAGTCAGAATTTGGCCGTTTGAATAATTCACACATAATATTCAAACATAATAATAATCCAACAGATGATTCCTCTTGGTCTTAAAGCCTTCTTTGATTGGTTAGTTTCACAATTCATAATAGCATAGAAGTCAAACATGGGATAAAAGAGCTCATATAGGGGACCAATTCTGGACCTTTATCAGTGAGAGGTGGGTCTTTCAAAACCCCTGGCTACAGGCCTGCACTCTAATGTGTTGCGAAATCAATTCAATGTAGGAGTCAATGCTGTAGTTATGCCTCTTTAATAGCACTGATGTGAATTTGTCAAAGGGGTAGTTCACCTAAAGTGAAAATTCTCTTGTTGTTCCAGTCCCAAGTGTTTTTGCCTTATTCAGAATGCTTCTGCTTTTACTGTGTATTCCAGTGGTTAATGTCTGTTATGGGGCATGATAAAATCACTCAGCGGCAAGAGCGAATTTGCCTCAAGAGCTTTCTTACTCAACCACTTTCATTGTCTGCTGCCCTCCAGCCAGCATTATGCATTCAAATACAAACTGTGTGCAAATGTTTACTATTGGTTACTGAAAGCAGTCCACATTGCTACATTTAGCTTCTAATATGGATTAGATGTATGTAGATGTGTATTCATATCAATAAGAACATGTCCCCCAAAAAAGTTTTACTCACCCTCATTTTGTTCTGCACTTTGTTTCTTCTGGAACACAAAAGTAGACATTAGGTAGAATTTTCAAGCAGTTCAAGTGTGTTTTACAATGAATGTAGATGTCATATCATTTTAATGGGCCATGAAACCCCCCTGGCTCATCAGGGTGTTTTCACACCTCTAGTTTGAAAAAAGTCAGGAAAATGGGTGAGTCCAGCTTTATTTAGGTGGGAGTGGCGAAATAAGGAAGGGTTTGCATTAAAAGGGGTGTGCACACGCTGATTTTCACATTGGCAACACAAACACAGACGCAGGGGAGATAGACAGTGATTTGGAGAGCAGCATTTACAGCGGATCTCAGAGCTGTGTGGAAGGGGAGGATTTTCAGTCCATACTGTAATATTGTAGTGATATTACTGTAAACTTAGTAATCATTTTGACTAAGGTATGTCTTAAAAAACTGAAAGTACTGCTGACGATATTAACTTTGCCATCTGGAGAAACATAAACAATGAACATTGATCGCACACTTACCAAGTCCGTAGAGACAGGACAATCAACATGAACTGAAACCGCGTCTTTTATTAAAAGAAGACGAGTAGCAAGTCCAGATTTCACCATTTCCAGATTCGAAAATTTCTCGAATAAAAAAATGTTCCTTACAAACATATTGTTGCAGACCACTGTAATCCACACATGTGGGTCCACACATGAGCTGTGCTCTCATCGCGGGGAAATGGAAACAATACCTTTGTTGCAGCACATTTATAAATGCAACACTGACGACCCATGTCTCTGAACAATTCTTCTTCTACTTGTTTAAATTACAGTTGGCAACACAACGTGATGTCTCTCTGAACACTGAAACAGGTAAAAAAATAAAAAATAAACAGGGGTGCAGAATTATTAGGGAAATGAGTATTTTGACCACATCATCCTCTTTATGCATGTTGTCTTACTCCAAGCTGTATAGGCTCAAAAGCCTACTACCAATTAAGCATATTAGGTGATGTGCATCTCTGTAATGAGAAGGGGTGTGGTCTAATGACATCAACACCCTATATCAGGTGTGCATAATTATTAGGCAACTTCCTTTCCTTTGCTAAAATGGGTCAAAAGAAGGACTTGACAGGCTCCGAAAAGTCAAAAATAGTGAGATATCTTGCAGAGGGATACAGCACTCTTAAAATTGCCAAGCTTCTGAAGCGTGATCATCGAACAATCAAGCGTTTCATTCAAAATAGTCAACAGGGTCGCAAGCATGTGGAAAAACCAAACCAAAAACCAAGGCACTAAATAACTGTTCATGAACGCACCAGTAAGCTCAGCAACACTAATAGACCCAGAAGACCATGGAAACAACTGTGGTGGATGACCAAATAATTCTTTCTTTCTTTTTTTTTTTTTTTTTTTTTACAAAACTGAAGGGCAAATGCCCCAACAAGCAGGAACTGGAGACAGTTGCTGTAGAGGCCTGGCAGAGCACCACCAGAGATGAAACCCAGCGTCTGGTGATGCCCATGTGTTCCAGACTTCAGGCTGTAATTGACTGCAAAGGATTTGCAACCAAGTATTAGAAAGTGAAAGTTTGGTTTATGATTATTATTCTGTACAATAACTTTTGGACCCTTAACAAGTGGGAGGCACATATGCAAACTGTTGTAATTCCTGCAGCGTTCACCTGATTTGGATGTAAATACCCGCAAATTAAAGCTGACAGTCTGCAGTTAAAGCTCATCTCATCATTCATTTCATTTTAAATCGACTGTGTTGGTGTATAGAGCCAAAAATGTTAGAATTGTGTTAGAATGACCAAATATTTATGGACCTAACTGTATGTGTCCTAGCAACGTGGGGCATATATATGACAGTCAACATCTGAAAAAATTTGTTTTGGTGTTTTGTGGCCCTTTAAAAACAACACAAATGTATTTTTTTTAATAAACCATTCTTTTAAACTCTACATGCATGTGTGTGCATTCAAAATGCTTCAGGCATGCTGAGCTCCAGAGAGCAGCACATATTTTAGTAGGTTTTATGTATGTGACATGTATCTACGTTTACTCCAAATCCACTAAACCCTCCAGGCAGAAGTTGAAAGTGAAATGATGCACTGACCGTCATCATCCCTTTAAACTCTATTCCTCTCTTGTTGTCTTCCGTCCTCTCATCTTTTAAAACAGCCAGAGTGGAAGGGAGAGGTACTGTGACGTTGCCATGGTGATGCTCTCGTCTTCATCATAGGAAATTCAATATGCTTGGTGTAATGTGTCAATGCGTTTGAAAATGTGTGATTATGAGAGTATAAGGAGAGCTTGTGTACAACTTCTGTGATCAGTACAAGACGAGCTTGAGATGAAAACAACACGCCAGTCGCAGCTATGCAAAGACGCATAATGAGTGTCATAGCAATCTCAAAACTTCACTCGCGAGGTGTGTGTTTTGCTTTAGTTTAATGCATAGAAAGCATCCTAGGAGAAACCGTGCATACTGATACAGCTGCTGTAGGGAGGTGTATTCAATTTATACCACACGTCATTGGATGATTCTCACATCACGTGGTCAACAATTGGTTCTGCATTCAGTTCACAGATGCATCAGGCTGCTTGAAATTCAACTATTATAATATTCAGCAGCAGGCTGTTGAGAGATATATTGAACTGTGGCATAATGTGGTAAACATGCAGGAGGCCACGACTACAGAGCAGAGGGCCACTGAGCCTTATTTTAGATTTAGCTGTGCTGTAAGCATGCAAGTTGCTAACTGAGTGTATGAGGGCTGTATTTTAGATTTAATTTGTGCTGCATGAATATTTTGCTTGCTCACTGGAGTGTTTGGCAAAAAAGCATTCACTTTAAATAGGCTCATTTTACAAGTCACCAGGGCCCAGTTTTTATCTAGGTCAGATTGGTCAAGATTTGGGAATCCCATGTTTTGCTATCCAGGATTAACTGATTTTACTTACTACTTAGTTTTTTTTTAAAGGAACATTGGGTTGGATCACTGTGATCCAAATACCAAATTTCAGGATTACCAAATCTTGTTTACCAGAGCCTTAAATGGAACCAACAGTGTAGGCTACTGGCTTAGCAAAGAACAACAGGTAGGCAAATACCAGCAGTGGTGGAAAGAGTACTGAAAAATCATACTCAAGTAAAAGTACCATTACGTGCCTAAAAATGTAGTGCAAGTAGAGTAAAAGTATCTGTTGTAAATATTACTCAACGTATGAGTAAAAAGTAGCCCTTTTAAAAGTACTCAAGAGTAGTGAGTATTATACTGTCAAAAGCTGATATGTTTACATGTAATTTGTGCATGTGTGTGTAAACGTAACATTCTGTAGTGCATTTAGTTATTGCCCAGAAGGCACACAACATCATGAGACATTTTAGGTTAGATTTATGTTGTAATGTCAGGTGACCAAAATTAAATGTCAAGCCAGCAGCTAAGGACTGTCCAATAATGACGTCAAATGACGTTGATATTTGGTTGATTTTAGGTTGTTAGAAAGTGACCAAAATCCAGCGTCGAGCCAACATCTTAAACCAGCGTCATATATGATCAGGTACGGCAACCAAAATCCAACATCTGATAGATGTCATAGTGGTAACGTTCACACAGCGTCAAGCTGTAACATCATTAGACGTTGATATTTGGTTGGTTTTAGGTTGGACATTGACATTGGCCTGACGTTGAGTTCTGACATCAACCCTATTTTCATTTCCAAACAAAATGCAAAGTCCCCATGACGTTAGGGTTCAACGTCAATCTGACGTCATGTTGACGTCTTGTGCCTGCTGGGTGTTTTAGGCCATTTCGGTCATCATACAGTAAACATCCATCATTTTCTCAACAGTGACATGCATCTAAACAGTCTCCGGGTCAATGCGCGTAAAGATTTTGAACATCTTCATGGACACTTTTACTATTACCAGTTTGCTGCAATTATAAATTGCACACGTCCTGAGGTAGTTCATTATGATATGATTTACCTTCTACGGTATGTGCAATTTGATTGGACAGGACTGATTTTTCTAATCCCCATGGACAAGAAAAATAAAGTAGTGACTGCAGGTTGAAGGAAAGTGGTGGAGTAAAAGTACAGATACAGCACTAAAAATGTACTCAAGGAAAAGTAAACGTACACAATTTTAAAACTACTCATTAAATTACAATTCCTGAGAAAAACTACTCAATTACTGTAGTTTGAGTATTTTTAATTAGTTACTTTACACCACTGAATACCAGTGGCCACAAACAGAATAGTTTGTTTTAATAGTAAGAAACAGAAACACTGCAATCAACAAACATTCTACATTTTTGTTTGTTTGTTCTAAAACAATACTGCTTTGATATTGTTTTGTTGTTGTTGTTGTTGTTGTTTACCATATCTCGTTAGATGCGACATGCTTCACATAGGCTTCAAATATGAAGGAATTTATATATCATCCATAACTATTGAGTTTGTAATCATTCACTTAAAAAAAATAACACTTTTTTTTTTTTTATTTGGTTAAAAAAAATCAATCCCGTATTTTTACATCTTGGTGTTGACAGGTATGACTCTGGGTGACTTGCAAAATGATCCTATTTCCAAAAAAAAAAAAGTAGACTGTTCCTTTAAAGTAGTGGTTCTCAAAGTGGGGGTCGCGGGACAATGACATGGGGTCCCTTATTGATTTCCAAATGTCAAATAAATTATATTTACAGTTGAAGTCAGAATTATTAGCCCCCCTGAATTATTAGCACCCCTGTTTATTTTTTTCCCCAATTTCTGTTTAACAGAGATTTTTTTTAACACATTTCTAAAAATATTAGTTTTATTAACTCATTTCTAATAACTGATTTATTTTATCTTTGCCATGATGACAGTAAATAATAATTTACTAGATATTTTTTAAGACACTTCTATACAGCTTAAAGTGACATTTAAAGGCGTAACTAGGTTAATTAGGTTAACTAGGCAGGTTTGGGTAATTAGGCAAGTGATTGTATAACGATGGTTTGTTCTGTAGACTATCAAAAAAAAAAAAAAAGCTTAAAGGGGCTAAGAATTTTGTCCTAATAATTAAATATTATTTTATTCTAGCTGAAATAAAACAAATCAGACTTTCTCCAGAAGAAAACACATTATCAGACATACTGTGAAATTTCCCTGCTCTATTAAACATTATTTGGGAAATATAAAAAATAAAAAAAATTCAAAAGGGGGCTAATAATTCTGACTTCAACTGTATATAAACTATTAGAATTACCATATTTTAACCATAACCCACAGAAGATAAAAATAGTCATTTTTAATAGTAAAAAAACAACAACATGTAAATGAATAGCCTTCAAAAAAAATATTTCATATGATTGGTGTGTTTATGTTAGATTAACAACACAGCAATAGCGTCAGCTGCAGCAGATTGACTTTATAACTCCAGGTTAAACTTTTTCACACCTTTATGGCAATTAAGTACATTTTAAAAAAATACAGGCCACAACTAAATATTGAGAATGATCTCTGATTAGCGGTCTCCAATATAAAAACCAAGAATAGACTTGTTCTGAAAACGTTGTGCCCACAAGTCTCTTTAGTTGAGGTTAATATTAGTTAGTTAGTTAGTTAGTTAGTTAGTTAGTTAGTTAGTTAGTTAGTTAGTTAGTTAGTTAGTTAGTTAGTTAGTTAGTTTATATAGCACATTTTTTACAATACACCGTTGCCCAAAGTGCTGAACACAATCAATACTAATTCAAATAAGTCCCACATACATAACAATTAAAACATAACCCCTCAACATTAAAAAGGATCAAATGCTAAAGAACAAAGATGCAGTTTCAGAAGCTTTTTAAAAACAGAGTTTTGGGGCGATAACAGCAAAAGCCCGATCCCCACTTCGCTTACACCGAGACTTTGGTACAGAAAGAATAAGCTGATCACAAGACCTTATTGACCTACCATGATTATATACATGTAGCAGGTCTGATAAGTAAGGTGGTGCCAGATCATTTAGGGATTTAAAAACAAAAAAAAAAAAAAATAGTTTAAAATCAATCCGTGATCTATCAGGCAGCCAGCCCAGAGAGGAAAGAACTGGAGATATGTGCTCCTATCAGAGGTCTCGCAGCCTCATTTTGGACTAATTGCAATCTATTCAGGGCATTTTGACTAATACCCACATACAAAGAGTTGCAATAGTCAAGTCTTCCCAAAATAAAAGCATGGATCACCTTCTCAAGGTCATTAAAAGAGAGAAATTACTTCACTTACAAGTCATGAATGGAAAAAAACAGTTTTATTAATTGTTTACTTAAATGATAAATGACTATAAAAATTATGTTTGTTAGACTGTTTGTTAGACTTGTTGAACTTTTGTGTTGTCAATATGCTCGTGTTTATATAGGCCTATTGTTGTGCATAACGTTTGTATATTTAAAACCACCTCCGAGGAATTTGGTGGGTCGCGAGTCACTGGCATTGTTAATTTAGGGGTTGTGGGTTCCCAAAAGTTTGCAAACTTTTCCCAAGTGAAATTTTTATGCAGGGCAAATTAAATCTAACATCTCTTGCTTACAGCACAGCTAAATCCAAATAAGGCTCAGTGGCTCTCCGCTCTGTAGTCGTGACCTCCTGTATGTTTAAAACATTATGCCACAGTTTAATATATCATGATTTGACAATATATAGGTGACTTGTAAAATGAGCCTGTTTCCAAAAAAAGTGGAGTGTTCCTTTAAGTCACTCTTCACTCTCAGGAACACTTTTGTGGAATGTCTCATTTAAAAGCATCCCCACATAGGCAGTTGTTTTGGGTGTTTACTGTTACAGCTCTGTTTGTCCTCTCAAAAATCTGCCTGTAAATCTGACAAATATTTAGATGAAGTGATAGACGGGTCTTGCTACATTCAGCCAGTGTACTGTTTGTAAGACTGTTCTTAGTCTTCTCTTGTAACGGTTTCCGTCTTGCTGTCATGTATAATTCAAAGCCAGGCTCATGGTTACATCACTAGATACATTCATCCCAAACCTCTGCAATCAGACTCCCTGCAGCTTCCTTTGATAACCAACCGTAGCACAGTCCATACACTTAACACCAGACCCAATATTATGGAATCACACTTGTTGCTCAGAGTGGAAGGCATCCAACCGTTCAGCCCATGGTAATTGAGAACACTGCCATAACAGAGGCAATTTGAACTCTGCCTCGTCACAAAGTAGGGGTCCTGAAGCTCTTCACCGATGTTACACCTCTTTTGTCCACTCTGCAAAATGCCAATTTAGTTTCAAATGATGTTATTGGTTACAAGACACAGTGCGTTTGCAAACATTAGTGTCCCAATCTTACTACTTCCAAGTGTTTATCACTTCCTGGCAGTTTCATGCACTATTTCTTCAAGTAAAAAATATTTATTTTTCTAAAAGATTGCCTTATTTCAAGTACTCTCTCTCTCTATATATATATATATATATATATATATATATATATATATATATATATATATATATATATATATATATATATATATATATATATACTGTATTATTCAAATCATAACTCGACAAAGAAGCCCAACACATAAATAATAGCAATCATAGCAACACATCTGTAATTAAGGAAAAATTCAATGTGCCAATTGACAAATTCATACAATTCTTGTCATAAATCTATTTCAAAAAAAGGCGGAAACACAACAAAGCCAAAGAAGCATCACAGTTAGGTCTAGGCCGGTATAAGATTCTGATAGTATGATCAAACCTTGGTAAAATATCACAGTTTCATGGTATTGTGATTACTGCTCTGAAATGTTCTTCTTAAATGTCTGAACAACAACTTTTTTCCCCCATTAAACACAATATATTTTATTTTAAGAAAAGATTTTTATATTTTAGAACAGTAAACATGTCAGACTAAATAATTAAAATAAATCATTGACTTCTGCTGTCTTCATTAGTTTCAGAAACACAGATTTTTTTATAACTTGAAAAGGCATATTTGGAAATCTTTGTTTTTTTTGGATATACAGTGAACCACTGCACTGTTCAGGTCTACAGCAGGCTTAGATGTTGGTGTATAAGTGATTTGTTTTTCCGATGTTTCTGAAAAAAAAAAAAAAAACCTTACATATACCTTAGGAACAGTATAACAGAAATTGTTTGTGGTTTTAAAACCTTGACTTTTCCAAACCATGGTAAACCTTGAAAACGGTTGTCGTTCCATGTCTAATCCCACTAAGCATTTTTTGTGTGTTTATTCGAGCACTAATAGACAGCTAAACATAGACATCTTGGCTAAAACAAGGCTTTAGGCTGTTATTAAAATCTTATAGACATCTAGCAATTGACCAAAAATAGACTAGTCGTCATATAACTACATGTGAACTCTGTCTAATCTGTCTATTTGATGATAGACGTTTATTACAGTTTTACTGACATCTAGAATGTAGCCTTGTTTTACCCAAGACATCTACTGTATGTTTAGATGACTATTAGATGTGTATTAAACACAAATTTGCTTGGTGGGATGGACAGAGCCTCGTTTGCTTTTTTAAAATGTTATAATTCAAGCACAGTGTTTTGTCGTTCGTATGTAGTAAAAATAAAATCAGACTCTTAATTTTTAACAATTTATCATTCTTGTCTGCTTGTCCAAAAAAGACTAAGAATTTTATGTTCATTTTAATGTAATGAGGATATGCAAGTGAATGAGTTAGCGGATTCATCAGTTTATTTCCAATTCATTTTGTGTCATTTAACGGAAGAAAATAAATTTCACAACTTTGGATTTTCCCTGCAAAAACATATTTTACATAAACTGTAGTTTAGTTTAGTTAAAAAAAAAAAACAAAGGTTTTGGTTAAATAATGAGCTCAAAGAATGTCTTGATTAAGTTGTTACAAGCTGTTATAATAAACAATAGAAACTAATTCATGAAAATGCTTAAAAATAGTCCTTATAACAGAACCAATATCATTTATTAAAGTGATAGTTCACCCAAAAATGACAATTTATTCACTCTCACGTTGTTCCAAACCTTTATGAGTTTTTTTAATTTTGTTGAACACTAATAAAGATATTTCGGAAAAAGCTAAAACCTGTGACAATTGACTTCCGTAGTAAGAAAAACAAATACTGTGGAATTCAATGGTTTCAGCTTTTTTCGAAATATCCTTTGTGTTCAACAAAAGAAAGAAAGTCAAACAGGTTTGGAACAAGTGAAGAATGAGTAAAAGAATTTGTATTTATGGGAGAACGATCCACATAATTCTACAAATAGATAAATAAGCACAGACAAATTACTACAAGGCCAATCATAAGTAGGCCCACACAGAATCAGGGCGTTCTGAGAGATTTCTGCAGATTTTTTGCCCATCATTGAGTCTATTTATTTACTTGTGTAAGTATTTATTCAGTTTTGAAATTAACTTTAGTAATATTATTGACAAATATGAAAATGCTCATATGACTTATTTACAATACAGTTTGTAAAGTCATATTGTGTCTTTTAGTAGATATATTATATAAGAGATTTGCTTTGTTTACCAATTAAGTGAATCTAATTGGATTTGCATTGTAAAGATTACATAAAAGTTAAAAAGGTATTATTTTTTACTTCATATATGAAGTTTTTATTTATGATCCCAAACTCGTTCCACATAAATCCACAGATATTTTCAAAATTCTGCGCAGAAATAGCAAAAAAATGTCCGCAGATTCAGTTTGGCCCTAATCATAAGTTAAAACATATAGTCCAGCTGCTGTTTTATAATACTGTCTAGTTTAAGAAGAAAAACAAAATACTTCAATGATTCGAATTTCTCTCTCGCTGTGTTCATCTCCAATCAAGCACTGTCATTCTCCTGTCATAGTCTCTGTGACTGTGCCAATTTTGTGCTGAGAGCAAAAAAATAGAGACAGTGTGCATGGGGGACACCTGTGGGGTGTGAGATTGCTGTTATGGAGGAGCAACTTCTAAAATGCAGGAGGGGAAAGTTCTCGGTCAAAGGACAGTCAAGCTGAGAAATAAATGCAGTGCTTAACCAAAGAAAAGGAGGACAGAGAAAAAGGCGAGACGCTCAATGACGGAGAGAAAGGTCGAGCTGAGCATGTGACTGAAGAGAAAAGGATAAATGAGGGCAGGAGAAAACCAGACTGATGTGTGCTGTGCATGTTTGTTTAAGCATTAGATGGCAAGAATGAGATGTGTGTTAAATCACAAACGCAGCAGTAGTGTGTGTGATTGGCTTTGGCAGAACGAGCAAATGAGCCCAGACATGGAGAAATACACAACCCAAAATAGAAGGAGGGGAAAATCTGAATGTATAACAGCAGCAGTGCTAATAAATGCAAACAAATATGTGCCAAAATGTGATTAACCATATAGGAAAAATAGAAACAGGAAGGTGTGTGATAGAGGAGGACAGAGGAAACAAAGGTATATGGCATTGTGCTCAGTCCAACAGAAAGAGAGAGAGAGAGCAGTGCATCTAATCCTGCACCTCTGACTCTCTCATTAACTCACAGACAGAGAGAGCAGGTGAAATATGAGAGGAGGAGTGGAAAGTTATGGGCACCACTGTGTGTGTGTGTTTGTTCGTCTGTGAGCGCCAGTGCCCCAACTGCTAAATTAAGTTTCCTCTTGATTTGTTTTGCCCACATTTGAGTCCGACAAAACCAATTAAAACTGTATAATGTTACTCTAGCAGTGCTATGCTCGGTATATAGATGTAAAACAGATACACTTTCCTGAGAGGAATTTAAGCAGGGAGACTTAACTGTTTCATAAGAGACTGAAATGGAGATAGCTCATCCAAAAAAACAAAAAAAATTCTGCCATTATTTGCATAGTCTTATGCCATCTTAAATTAGCTTGGCAAAACTATTTTTCTTTTCTGTCATCCTATTAATCAAAGTGAATATGGACTGAAGTATAAAAAAAGTAGTTCACATGGACCTAGTTTTAAAGCTTATGGATGACATGAGGGTGAATAAATCATGATGACAGACTTTTTATATTTGAGAAATAGGAGGTGATCTGTTCCCTCAAATATTATGTATGTCTCCTATAGTCTTTTTTAGTGATCATTTGATCCTTGAATACATGAAATACTTCTGACTGATGAAAATACTGTACAAGAAGCGATAATATCCATGTTTACATACGAAGATGCAAATTAGATTTATGCGCAAAACTGGATTATCACACAAACACATACAGAAAAGTTTCTGTTCAATGAATTAATCAAAGAAAACTAAATCGTCAACTCCTAAAAATCTGGCACCAAATATCAAAAAGAAAAATGGAATTTGCTGTGATAGAAAAAGCCACTGTGGGCTTTTTTTCCTTATATAATAAATGACTTGCTCATCAGAAGATGAAACTCTGTGGTGGCGTTTTGAGGCACAAGGTTTGGTTTGTCCATTAATGCTGTCCCATCGTGCTACATTTAATCAAAATCACATGTGCATGATGGAATTTATTTGGTAAACGTGTTTCCATTGTAGTTTATTGAAATTCATTCTTATCAGATAAAGAGTTTATCCTACTCGGTTGTGTGCAAAAGGTTTTTTTGCTCATTTTTTAAATGTATAAACCTCTTGGTGTTTTTATTAAGAATTGTATGCAATATTTCAAAATGCACATAAAAATAGGTGGATGGAAAAAAGCTGTTATGTTTCTCAAATTTGTTTTGTTTGTACAGAACATAATTTTTTGTCATAATTATTTTTCACATGCTGTTATATAGAAAAATTATACATGGAAATGTATCCAAATTTTCCATATGAGATACAAGTTCACATTTGGATTTTACATATGTAAAATATGTCATATATGCCGCTTATATTTAGAAATATTGTAAAAATGGCTTATTATATTATTTTCATCTTTTTTTAAATCATTGAAATTACAAATATGTGCATATGATTAAATATACATACATGCATAGATTTTTCAACACATTTCTAAACATAATAGTTTTATTAACTCATTTCTAATAACTGATTTATTTTATCTTCGCCATGATGATAGTAAAAAACATTTTACTAGATATTTTTCAAGACACTTCTATACTTCTATAACGATGGTTTGTTCTGTAGACTAAAAAATATATAGCTTAAAGGGGCTAATAATATTGACTTTAAAATGGTGTTTAAATGGTGGCTTTTTTTTTAACCGAAATAAAACAAATAAGACTTTCTCCAGAAGAAAAAATATTATCAGACATACTGTGAAAATGTCATTGCTCTGTTAAACATCATTTGGGAAATATTTAAAAAAAAAAGAAGAACAAAAATCTAAAGGGGGCTAATAATTCTGACTTCAACTCAAACTCAGAATTACAATGGATTTCTGTAATTTCAATGGATGAAAAAATATTTGTAAGCTGTTTTTACATTTTTGCTATATATAAAATACGTTAGATGTTTTATATATGTGATACCCAAATAAAAATATAGTATGCCATATATGTCATTTGCATATATTGCCATATATCAGATTTCTATGTGGGGCATTAGGGCAGCATACATTATATGTAAAATAAAACCTCTGTCAACAACAGTTGACAGTTAAAACAGTTAAAATACTGGCAGATGATAATATATTAACTCTTTAGTTTAGTCCAAAATAACACTAAGTGCTTTAAAGTAAAAAAAAGTAAATAAAAGAAAAATACTCTCCCCTTTCAGTGACCCAAGTGGTCCGGCAATACCGCTTCAATCTGACATTAACACAATTTCAAATGGGTTTTCTTCAAAAATCTGTCCATCACCTGTTTAGAATCAGAACTAGTGATGCCAAAATCATCTCTTTTTATCTAAATGCAGAGACAGGTTTAAAAAATACTCCCAAAAAGTCTAAAACCGTTCACATTGTTGTGTTCGCTTGGAGAATTCATGTGTAATGCTTATCTCACTGAAATAGTAAGGAATACTAAAGAGAAAAAATGAAAAAGAGTGATGGATGAGGTGGATATTTACCTACAATCAACTGCAATTGTCTTTTATCATTTTTCAGTGTCAAAGCTTTTTATTGCGCATGCAGCCTGTGAATGACTATTCCTTATCCATTAGATCCAAAACAGTACTGAAGAATCAAAATATGTGCAGCAAACCATAAACAGCTTGGGCCCTATCATACACCAGGCATAATAAGGCACAAGATGTGTATGGAGCAATTTGTTGCTACTGTATTTTCAGATCAGCACAACAGTAATTTCAAATAGCAAATCCATTTGCGCCTCTTTGTGAACTCATGAGTGTGCTGATCTAAAAAGGCGGTGTGTTAATGCACATTGTTGGCGCATTGCTATTTTGAGGAACTGAAATAGTCTGCGCCATTGACCAACTATGCAGGTCCAAACGCATACACATTGCTTAATACACACAAGATGTACAGCAATACACAAATATCTTTACATATGAACAAATTAAAGGACTAAAATGTTACAAAAATTATTATTTTCTGCTTAAATGTAAAAATCACTATCTCCCTGCCTTTTCACCTCGGCGGGGCTTTTTTAGTTTATCCTTGACAATTTGCATTTGTATAATGTTATTATTAGTAGTAGTATTATTTATTATATGCATATTTATATTTGTTTTTAATAAAAACAAGTTTAGATTTGTTCACCTGAATTTAGAAATAATTTTGAAACCAATCTTTGCGCTTAACAAAGAAAATTAAATGTAGGCTAATGGATGTGTTCAGTGGAGTGCGAACAACACCGTTTCTTTATCCACGAAAAGTAAAGGAGTAAAGAGTAAAAGTAAAGTAAAGAGAAAGTAATGAGGCCGAATGGAGGAGGCTTGTTCTTTATCCTCATGCAGATGGTCTGTTAAACTTTCTCGCTAGTGAAGCGTTCAGTTTTTCCATTTACAAAGCGCCCTATGTAAATAGCAAATGCGCCATGGTGCGACGCAACTGACTCTTAAAGGGAATGGGAGATGAGACTCTGATTGGTTTAATGTACATTACGCTCAAAACACACCCAGAACTCATTAAGAGAATAAGCACAACCCTCGACCATGAACCAGGCCGCAAACTGTAATTTTCCATCCTTGAAAGAGCAAATGTGAATTCGGACATGCCCTTGATGCTTTTGTGCTATGTGCTTTAGACTTTGCGCTTAGATCGTTACAATAGAGCCCTTTGTTTTGGTGAGAACACACAAGGACCACGTTTGGTCAGTAGGTGGAGAATAGGAATTATTTTTCTTGGCCATTTGAACACATTTTCGGTAACACTTTAGAATATATGACACATAGTTAATGTACTTACTAACATGAACTATACATTTAGTAAAGTATTTGTTCATGTTTGCTAATGCTAGTTAATGAAAACAGTTGTTCGATGTTAATAATTAGTGTTGGGTTTTAATTAAGGCTGCACAATTTATTGTTCCAGCATCGTTATCGCAATGTATATCGTCGCAAGATATGCAATGTTGAGTTGGGGTTATAATTGATCAACAACTGAGTATACATGAGATTTGTGGAGTCATTTCAACCATAACAGAGTGAAACTCTATCATTTGCATGTGTTTTAAGGGCATTTCAAGAAAAGTGTAAAGCATTTAGGAATAAAAAATAACGTTAAACATTTGTAACTTTAATAAAGTCTTATTTTACATTACATTATTAAATATCTGTATCTGAATACTGTTTGAATCTCCGAAAAACCATAAAGAACTGTTTATTTAACTTTTCTTCTTTGCTCTATTGTAATTATTATTTTTGCAATTTTATTTTATACATGATTCACACCCTTACAAAATCAACCCAACTAATCTAATGATTTCTTTCCTAATAGAGCTATTCAAGCCACCTGGTGAAGTTGTTTTTATATCGCAACATACAGTTGAAGTCAGAATTATTAGCCCCCCTTTGAATTTTATTTTATTTTTTAAATATTTCCCAAATGATGTTTAACAGAGCAAGGAAATTTTCACAGTATGTCTGATAATATATTTTCTTCTGGAGAAAGTCTTATTTGTTTTATTTCGGCTAGAATAAAAGCAGTTTTTAATTTTTTAAACACCATTTTAAAGACAAAGTTATCAGCCCCTTTAAGCTCATTTTTTTTCGATAGTCTACAGAACAAACCATCATTATACAATAACTTGCCTAATTACCCTAACCTGCCTAGTTAACCTAATTAACCTAATTAAGCCTTTAAATGTCACTTTAAGCTGTATAAAAGTGTCTTGAAAAATATATAGTAAAGTATTATTTATTGTCATTATGGCAAAGATAACATAAATCAGTTATCAGAAATGAGTTAATAAAACTATTATGATTAGAAATGTGTTGAAAAAAAATCTTCTCTCCGTTAAACAGAAATTGGGGAAAAAATAAACAGGGCGTCTAATAATTCAGGGGGGCTAATAATTCTGACTTCAACTGTACATCGCAGCAAAGCAGAATATCGCAATGTCAGATTTTTCCAATATCGTGCAGCCCTAGTTTGCATGTTAATGAACTAATTGAACTATTAATAAATGCTGTACAAGCATTGTTCATGTTAGTAAATAATGTACTAGCATTGTTCGTTAGCAATAAACATAAATTACTTGTCCCATTTTGTAAAGTGTTATCGCATTTTCAGTACAATATCAGTCCTGTGGACTTTTTTTCTTATATAATAAATTACTTGCTCCTTAGAGGATGAAACACAATGAATGTGCTGCGGTGCTATAAGGCACAAGGTTTGGTTTGTCCATTAATGCCGTCCCATCGCACAACATTTGATCAAAATCACATGCGCATGATTGATTTTTTTGGCAAATGTGTTTCAATTGTAGTTTATTCACATTTATTCTTATCAGATGTGTGCATTTTCTGAATTTATGCACATCTTTGTGTTTCTATTAAGCATTGCATATGCAATATTTTAAAATGCACATCAAAATAGGTGGATGGAAAAATAGCTAATATGTTTCTCAAATTTGTTTTGTTTGTACAGAACATAATTATTTGTCATAATTGTCGAACTATTAAAAAATGCTGTACTAGCATTGTTCATGTTAGTAAATACTGTACTAGCATTGTTCATGTTAGCAATTAACTACATGTCCCATATTGTAAAGTGTTACCGCATTTTCAGGACAAAAATCAGTCTGATAGTAGTCAGACGAGGACCTCATTTACACCTGTATTTAGCGCCGCACACATCTAAACAGATTCTGAAAAATAATAATAATAAAAAATACAATCTGAGAAGCATAATAAAGAATCCATTTGCTCTACAGCTGATCTCATTGCCACCTTGGAGAAACAATTAAGATTAAAAATAATAATAATAATAATAATAATAAAAATAATAATAATAATAATAATAATAGTCTGATTTCTCCTTATTTTCCTTATTTTTTCCTTACTATAGGACCAGAATCTACAATGCTCCACCATCACCAGCAGCTGTGAAATCTCCACATCTCCAAGACTCAACTACAGCAAGTCTCAGTTCACCACACAAAAGAAGCGGGCCGCTTCTGATCCAAACCTTAGAAAGATTGGTGAGAAATTGCTTCATTTTTTTTTTAAAGGAGAACTGTCATTTTTCATGAAGCAGGCTGTTTTTCCCCTGCCATCGCTGTCCATGTTCACAGCATGGTTCAGAGGGAGACAGCAAGAGGAGCAAACACTTCTACAGTAATTGGGTGCAGAGTGAGAACTTTGGCGTGGCCTGGCGTAAGCCAACGTGAGCTTAGTAGGATCAGAATAAACATAAAAAGGGGACCATCAGGGGTCTGCAGAGACTCGCATAAGAACACAAAGCATTAACATAATAAGGCTGTTGGGGGTTGTGTAAACAATCCACCTCGTTGTTCTACAGGTGGCACAACATATCAAACAGCGTCCACTGGCCACCTTTGAGAGCCTTTTTTCAATCTAAACATGCCTACACTCACCCTGACATGATGATCGATAAGAAAACATATAAAAAAAATAAAGTTTTCAGCATTTTCAAATCCAAGCCTTCGCTAGCTGCTCGCCTCGCAAACTATATGTTGATTTTGTTGAGTCATTGTAGATGCTTTCTGGAACTCTGTTTGAATTTTTATCAGACAGCACTCTTTCACAGCCAGCAGCGGTCTCTCGCTCAGAAGCGTGAAACAGAATTTGCTGAATTCTGCAATGTGGTGCATTATGCGGTGGAATTATAAAAAGAGCCTATAATATGACATGACCTAGAGTCTAATCTACTCTCTAAGGATCCCCTATACCCACTCCTGCTCTGGCCAGTTCACCGTGTCTTGACACAGTGAATTCATCTCAATAAGCTCCTACAGTACAGAATCATTATGGATGTGCCTTAGAGATTTACATAAAATTCTGATTATCTGTATCTGTATGCAGAAGATATATGTAGATGTGCCTTAAAATAATGTGCCCTACAAAAGGTCTGTAGCAATGCTATCTTTACTATGGTACTGATGACTACCATATTTATATACCACAGTCAGAGATGCAAAAAGTATGCACGTCCTTTACTCAAGTAGAAGTACAGATACTCATGTTTGAAACAACTCTGGAAAAAGGTGAAGTACTGACTATACTACTCAATTTAATGTAAAAATGTATGGGCTCTAGCATGTACTTAAGTAAACAGTAGACATTACAACTACCTATTTGAGTCTCATGGTGCTGGGCTTCACATCATGATGCATCAATACAAAAGAACTTACATTTGTTATTTTGTTAGCCGTCCCGATTCATTTAATTTCTAATTAATATTAATAAAGGAGAGCTAGCTAGTCTTAAAAATATATCTACACTGTGAAACCCAACAGTCAACTTTATCAAATGAAATGAGTGTAGTTAACTCAAAATTGACCCAACGTTAATTCTACTCATTTGAAAAGAGATTTGAACTCAGTGTTGAAGGTAATGAGTAGGCCCACACGGAATCTGCCCGCGCAGAATTCCGCAGATTTTTAGCCCATAATTAATTCTGTTTATTTACTTGAGTAAATGTGTGTAAATCTGAATTTATTCAGTTTTTAAATTACACATATTTCACATATTAAGGTTTTAGTTATGAGACTCCCAAAATAATTCCGCAGAAATCCACAGATTTTTACCAAAATTCTCCGCAGAAATGGCAAAAAATGTCCGCAGATTCCGTCTGGCCCTAGTAATGAGTTAATTAAATACCTCATTACTTCAACTTAAATAGAGTAAGTTCACAGTACTTATGTAGATTTGTAGTTTTTTAACTCAAATGGTTTGTAGCAATTGGTTTTCTCAAACGGTTTGAGTTGACTTAACTTTTTGGGTTTTACAGTACTCAGTTGGTTTGAGTTCTCTTTATTTATTGGGTTTTACTGTGCTCAAATTGCTTCGTTTACTCAAATGGAGTAAGTTCACAGTACTCATTTGCATTAGATTTTTGACTTAAATAGTTTGTTGCAATCGGTTTCCTCAAATAATTTGAGTTACCTTAACTTTTTGGGTTTTACAGTGTAGTTAGCTACTGTAAGTTAACTCGCGTTTAAGATTAAGTAACTTTAGCATTACATGAGCTGTTCTAAAGTTAATGTAATAGCAAAATGTGCACCCATGTGATGTGAATTTACACTAACATTCATGACAGACATAGAGAATCAAGTGTTGTTACTCAAAGCATTAGAAAGCATGGGATATAAACAAAATATTTATGTATATGTGCCTTCTCAAATTCGACTGTGAATTCTTTCAATTCAGCATTTCATGTTTTGTAGGTTGACAGTTCACAGCGCATCTGTCAGGAATCCTTTTCAACGCCAACAATTTGAAACATCTCTCAGATATGCCCATGGGTGATCATGAATGTCTGTTTATGATCACTCATGTTTACTCCCTCTGTCTCATCCACATTCGACAGTCTTGTTTCCTTTCTGCTCTTTGTTAGCTTCATAAACTAGCCTACTAGCCTACAGTGCATGTTAGCCTAGCTGAAAAAGCCACGCAGGTGCACAATAACAATAAAACGATTCATTGGTTCAAAAAATGCGTGAAAATTGTGCGATGCAAAAAAATTATAGCCCTCATTCCATTACTTACTGACTTTACTTTGACTTATTCATTAGCCACAGTGGAATGACAATTTCTCTGGCAATTGTTTTACACAGCAGATGCCCTTCCAACCACAACCCAGTAATGGGAGTACAACCTACAATGCTGGGAAACACAGTATCCCAATCATACACTATAGGCAATCCAGTTTAACCAATTAACTTATATCACATATCTTTGACTGTGGGGGAAACCTGAGCACCTGAACAAAACCCACGCAGACATGGGGAATTCGGTACCAATCGATACTGAAGTTTTAAAAACGTCAATTTCCCGCTAACATTTGAGCGCTACTGGGCACGTTCTTAAACAGTGCTGATTTGCCGTTGTGTTCACGTGCTCAACAGAAATGACTGTGATTGGCCCTGAAGGTCATCAGTTCACCAAACTCACCGCTGTTTACTGAGTGTAACCACAGATACAGGGACACTGAAGCGTTTTAAAATCAAGTCGATCTGCTGGTTTGTCTATAAGCTGACATACAAGCGATCTGCTGATGAGTCGCGACTTTAAAATGCTCCAGTGTCCCTGTATCTGTGGTTACAGTCAGTAAACAGAGGTGAGTTCGGTAAACTGGTGACCTTCAGGGCCAATCACAGTCATTTCTGCTGAGCACATCAACACAATGGCAAATCAGCGCCGTTTACGAAAATGCTCAGTAGCGTATAAATGTTAGTGGGAAATAAACGTTTTTAAAACTTCAGTATGGATTGGTACCGAAGTCCAGTATTGTGCAACCCTAGGGAAAACATGCAAACTCCACACAGAAATGCCTCCTGGTCCAGCCAGGACTCAAACCAGTGACCTTAATTAACCTTATTGTTGTGAGGCAACCTTACTAACCAATTGGCCACCAAGCAAACACCAAGCAAATTAGAAATAAAGCAGCAAGCCTGGTTTAAAAATGTTAAGTAGAAAGTGCAGATATTTATGTAAAAATGTAATGAGTTGAGAACAAGAAATATATATAGTGAAGTACAGTACTGATACAAGATAAAAGGTACCAAAGTACAGTAATAAAGTGTCTGTACTTTGTTACTTCCCATCTCTGACCACAGCATTTAATGGTGGGGTTTTCCAAGGTAACCACCTGGTATCAATTGCATTTTGAATTCTCTATCGCATACTACGTGACATGTAAACCACAAAAAAAGCAAGTAATAAAGATCTCAGATGGCAACTATGATTCTTACCATGTGTTTTGGAACATTGCAAAATGTATGAGTACCTAGTTTTGATGCCTTTAAAGAGTCTGTCATCATTTGTGGTTGTGAACCTCTTTGAATCTATGAAATCAATCCAATCAAAGGTGTTTTGAACTAGCTATTTTTGGGAAAGCTCAAAACATTTTCAAACCTGTTTAAATGATGTGATCACATTCATGAAAATGCTTAATACAATGTGTAAACAATGCTTTAGCTTTAGATTACATGATATGATAATTAGATTTAGATTACATGTTATGATAAGCTAGATTACATGATATGATGTGTAGAAATCTGAAAATTGTTCATGACTGATATTACAGCAGGGGCTTTTCTATTCTCTTTTTACTACTGTGGCCTCCTGTAAAATAATAATGATGAAAAAGCCCATATTTTGATAACTGAATTCTGTTTTTGGATATAAATAATCATGTACAAACTGCATGTGCTATAAAAACTGTTGTTCAAAAACAATAAAAGACAGCAGCAATGGATTGTTTCCAACTTATAAAATATTCCTTTACTATTTTGATATGAGAAGCCCCTACAAATGATTAAGTGCATGAGTGAACTCTACAAATGAATCAAACAAAGTGAACCGTTTCAGACCCTTTTGCAAACCTGTTCAACCGATTAGATCAAATGGACTGTTCCGGCATCACCAGTTCTGCTAATAGAAAACGCATGACTTGATTGAAAATCATTCATAAGTCAGCATATGCCATTGACGCATAAGAATTTCACTCGGTTTTCATTTATTTATTATATACTGGAGCCCAGTGGTATTTAGCTGCATCTTATATTCTAGCAAAAAAATGTCTAGCGATGCCCATGGACCGTGACACAGAATAGTAGTAGTTTTTAGTGCACCATAATTTCAGCAATATTACATGATTCTAGACAAATAATTTAACATCATTGTGAAATGTAATTGACAAAAAGAAAATGAAGGGAAAAAAACAAAAACAAATGAGTCTGAATTCTTCTCCTGAGGCCAGATTACCAGCTAGCCTGCTGGTTTAAATGAATATCCGATCAAGTCTGAGAAGGAAGCAGGATTTCTGCAGAGCGCAGATGCTATGCATAATTCTCCCTCAGCAGAAGCAAATGCATTATCATTAGTTCTTTAATCAATGTAAAAACAACAGTGCCCTCTGTTAAAGTGTCTGGATATGCATTCATCCTCTCTCTGGGCATCTAGTAAAACAATATTCAGTAGGCGCAAGCCAAATGACTGGCTGAGGTTTCCCCAGTAACAGGTTACGAAGTGTGACACACAAAAACAGGACGGCACACATATGGCATATCACCAAAAGGCAGACTTTGTTTCAGGCTAAAGATATTCTGTTCAGCTCATGTTGGCAACATCTACTCCCTCAGCCCAATCGCTCCTTCAATCCTGTCCTCATTCTCCACATATAGCCTGCTGCCCCACTATCCTAAATTTCCAGCTTCAGAAAAAAAAGGTGTTGGTACAGGTGACAGATTGTCATGCTTAGAGGAAGGAAAAATGAGGCGCGGGGTGGGCTAATGTCAAGGAAGGGGATTCCACAAATGGTCTAGTAAAAAAAAGTGGGTTACTGGGGCTGCTAGGATTGATGAACAACAATGTGGTGGAGACAAGACTGGAAATGACACACACTAGGTTAAAGGAAATGAGGGCGTAGGTGTTAAATTCTGCTATTCCGTATTTGTCAGTATGGTGTAAATGTAAATGCTAACAAGGCTTTTGGTTCAGTTTTGAGTTTACAGAATCACTCCAACTCCATCGATACAAGTGTGCTTTACTATAATGCGTATATAAAAACCTTGGTTATGATATTTTTCCTATAGAAAATGTACACAAATCTATCTAATTTGTAAAATTTGTATTTTTTAATGGGATAGTTCATCCCAAAATTAAAATTAGCTCACTATTTATTTACCCACAAGTGGTTTCAAACCTTTAAGGGTTTCTTTCTTCTGTTAAACGCAAAAGAAGTTGTCTGAAGGAGGCAGAAAAACTCATAAAATCACAAACTCATAAAGGTTTGAAATAATGAGTCTACTTTAAACAGAAAAGAGGTAATTTTGCGCTAAAATGGATGATAATTCACTAAAAAACACCCAATGCTACACTTTCAGCTCATTAATTAGCCTGGTTGGACTGGATTTGGCAATGTAAAAGTAGAATTCACCCCCAAGCTTGTAACATTTACTGTGAACTCATCTGACAGTTGGTGGGTATTATGTCCCAAGCCTTTAGAAACCTGCCCCACTTGTTTTCATTCACAGTACAATCACTCGCTTTCCATATTAACGGCTCAAACTGGCACACCTGACAAAACATGTTGCGAGTGATGAGGACTTGTGATTAACATTATGACCTGGAATAGAGGTGCACAAAGAGAATAGGCCATAAGGGGTGTACGTGTGGAATGAATACAAATGTTGAACGCACACTACAGGAACTAGCCTGGTAAATATTTCAGCATGGGTGAAATTTTAGAAACGACTCTCTCTGGCTGCAATGTATAAATCAATGCACAACTCACAGCTACATTGTTGAACCGCAGCACAAAAGCTAAGCCTGTATAGTGGACTTCAGCTTTGCTCGAGATACATACCGATTATCAGAATGACTTGTTAGTGTTGGCCGGCACAGAATTTGTAAAGGGTCCAGCAATACAGACCTGTGGGCCAATCAAGCCCCACTGAACATAAAGCATAAATGATCCAAACTACAGCCTACAGCCTCTAATAGGAAAACAAACAGAGCATGACCATATTTACTGCTGCTACAGAGTGTCTATTCACACATACACACAGCTCTCCCATTACTTAATGCAAACCTTGCAGCAAAAAATGGAGACTGCAGTTAATTTGAATGTATGGTTTTGTAGCACAAGCGGTGCAGCTGTAAAGTTGATATGTATAATTAAAGTTACATAGACCAAACAGCCTGTAGTATTAAATACCTTAGAGGCAGTTTTTTTTAAAAGAATAAGAACGTTAATGTCTCCTAAGAGTCACATTGGTGATTATCAACAATAACAAGTCTGGAACAAAAGGACGATGTCTCCATGCATCAGCAGCTGCCCATAAGGCATACTAATGCAGCAATGATAACAAACGACCGCCTTACTGGCGGAAATAAATCCTTCAAAATCAAATGAAGGCATGGTCGATGCTGTGAACAATACAGAAGGCTGATGTGTTGAATTACAATGCATCTGTCTCGCGTGAGGTTGCCTCAGCCAGCACGTGCTCGCTTATGGCATTTATACACAGGCAAAACCGTATGCAAAGAAGTATGCTGGAGACCAACGCAATTTTCATAGGGCAATCTACGTTTATTTAAATAAAAACAGTATTTTTTTTAAAACGTACTAACTGAAATACAAAAATATGGACTCCAAAAACAGAAGAATGTTCGCTGCATTTGTTGGTAACAGAATGAAAACAAAGGCTCGTGTGTTGTCGCCTGTAGGGGCTTAGAGGAACTAATGCAGCTGGACAGATGCGCAATACCAGAGCTCCACGTTTAATATTATTAAAGCTCTCGAGTTCAGTCAAACAAGAGACATGTGGCAGGCTGTTTCACAATCATTCCTTTAAACTAATTAATGTGTTTATGTTACCAGTATTCGTTTTATCAAGTAATGAGCAAGCAGTGAAACCAGTTTCACCAATTATCCATCCATTCAACTAGTATTTTGCTTCAAAGCCAATTATTCCTAACGATACAAAACTCCCATTTGTGGATCTCTGTTTCAGATAATTATGCAGTTTGCCTAGTAACCTTTCACTAGACTGATTTTAACCAGTTACTATTTGGCCTTAGCCTGTATCTCAGTTGACTTAATAACATTTGCTTTTCACTGGTCATATGTATGACTAGTCAGAGTGACGGCTTCAATCACTAGTATGACTACAGATGTTACTAACAACTGGAATATAGGCACTAGAAACTATATGAATAGTAGTAAACACAACATATTAGTTATAAGGAGTAAATGTCAAAACGGCTTGCCACAGACATATGAACGCGTCGTGGTCACCATCTGCCGCAGCAGGGCTCGGGTGCGAATTTGAGAGGGGCTGAATCGGTTCATGGGCGATATCTGTGATGAGGGCTCACCTTATGCTTTATCTTTTTCCTTTTTAAAGGTACAGGGTGACTTTAGTGGGGCCATCGGTTCTCACAGCACAACCAAAAGGGGCGTTGTCTTTGCCAAAACATGTTCACACAAATACGCAACAACCCTCCGAAAGTCCTGAAATGAAGGTATAGGCAGCCCTTGCTCAAGGCATGCAGAGAGTCCCAAGCGCTCATTCCTTGCCGGTCACCAGCGACAGCTCCTTCAGGATGCCGCTGGCGTCCACGCGCCGTCTCTCGCGTATCATCTCCTCCAGGCTGCGGAACATGAGCGTGTGCGCGGTGCTTTCGGACAGGTGCACCTTCAGAAAGTAGCGCTGCTCGACCGAGTGCACCTCCCCGCCCGCTTTAAACTCCCGCTTGCCGAAACGGCACCAGGCTGCGAAACTTTCCGAGTTCGTCCAGCAAATCTCGCCACTGCTGAGCCCCACGTGCCCGCTCGCGTTCTGCATCACCAAATCAGCGGGCAGCGGCCGGTAGCGGTACCGATTGTTCACTATCCTAGCCTGCCGACCGCAGCTGATCTCAAACAAGCTGTCCTTGCGAATCTCCCCCTTGTAGAGGTGAATAACCTGGTCCTCCCCTTCGAAGATCGCCCAGTGCGGGGGTTGTGCGTTGGCCACTAACTCCAGTAGATCCCCGGGTTTGCACATGGTCAATAAAGTTTTCACCGAATAAACATTCAAGTCCTCGTTTTCTCGCAGTTTGGAGTAAATACATTCCTGGCAGCAGAAAGCCGTGTACTCGATTTCGTTGCGCGCAACCGGACCGTCTTTGCTCGGGCTGTTGTTGTCTTTAAAGCTGTCCGACTGCGATCGATCATCCAGCTCTTCCTCCTCATCGGAAAAGAAATACGCCACGCCAACACGTAACTCGTCCTTCTCGATGCCCGATGGATCCCCGGTGGGTAGCTCGCTGTAGTTCAGGTGGGTGATCCGGTCCAGTTGGTTTCCCATCAATAACAGGGCAGAGGAGAGACATGGAATACTGCTTCTGAAATACAAAAGGGTTATGTGAGTGTCACACTAGAAACAGTCTGACGCGCTCGAAAACGCCGTCTGGGTAAACAGCCATAGTAGTCACCTCACAACACAATGAACCACGCGCACCTGGCTGCGTAAACAAGCCAGTCGCGCAGAGCGCAGCACAAAGAGGCAGAGGGCGAGTCGATGTTGCACTGCTCGCGGAGATCTCGTTAACAAGTTCACAACACAACACCTCGAGCGACCGCATACCTGCGTATTTCCCCAGGACTATGGCTAATGGTCCTTTCTCTCCATCGGTGCTTGTGCTGTGTGTATTCCGCAAGGTCTCCAAAACAGACGCGCTTTCCTCCCCCTCGCGTGTCCTCCAAGGTACACTGGATTCTCGAACACTTTGCACCGCCGCACTTTAAATAGTCTAGAAAACTCCGCCCCGACCAGCAGAACCTGCCCTCCAGATGGCGATTGGTTCAGAGCCCTCATGAAAAACTTAAACCTGTGCTCAGAGGCTTGTAATATTACAGCTGTTTGTGTTGTTCACAGCCTTCAAGACTAAAATGCTTTGGCAGATTTGTCAAATAGTCCACAACAGTAGTAAATCTAGCCTTCAGATATAGCAAAGGGTTGTAGTGTTATTTGATTTGAGAATGATGATCAGCTTTTTTGTGGTGAAAACAATCAAGTAATGTTATTTCAGATATTCAGTAGGTCTTGATTATTTTTTGTTGAAATCATTTTTACTCGTTCCTATTTAAAAAAATAAGTATTTTATAAATTGTAAAAAAAAAACTTTACTTCATGTAGCTGATTATTTTAGTCTTAAATTTCCATGACAATAAAAATATAAACGTAGGTAAAGAATAGCAAAAAATGTAAACATATCACAATGTTTACAGGGAGAGACTGTGTGTTTGTGTTAGTTGAGGTTTACCCATGTTAATGAATATTCAGTCATAAAGTAAAAGTAACCCATTTACGAATTGACCTGTTTTTTTTTTTTTTTTTTTTTTTTTTATTTTTTGCTGTTAACGATTATAGTGTCACAAATCATCCATTTAAACTAAGTTTAACCTTCAACCGATTTAGAATTTTCCTTGAACATGCTTTGAATCTATGATATATACTGTGTTCCTGCTAGATCTAGTGTGGACCTCAGAATCCTTCATTTCCCCATACTCCCTCACACACAGTTGAAGTCAGAATTATTAAACCCCCTGAATTATTAGCCCCGTTTATTTTTTCCCCCCAATTTCTGTTTAACAGAGAGATTTTTTCAACACATTTCTAAACATAATAGTTTTAATAACTCATTTCTAATAACTGATTTATTTTATCTTGGCCATGATGACAGTAAATAATACAGTATTTTACTAGATGTTTTTCAAGACACTTCTATACAGCTTAATGTGACATTTAAAGGCTTAACTAGGTTAATTAGGTTAACTAGGCAGGTTAGGGTAATTAGGCAAGTTATTGTACAATGATGGTTTGATGTAGACTATCGAGAAAAAAATATCTTAAAGGGGCTAATAATTTTGATTTTAAAATGATTTTTTAAAAATTCAAAACTGCTTTTATTCTAGCCAAAATAAAATTAATAAGACTTTCTCCAGAAGCAACAATATTATCAGACATACTGTGAAAATTTCCTTGATCTGTTAAACATAATTTGGGAAATATTTAAAAAAGAAAAAAAATTCAAAGGGGGTTTAATAATTTTGATTTCAACTGTAGATAACACAGAACCAGCTGTCATGAGGCTTGGACAGTCAAGTGACTGAGTAATTCCTTGCAGCATCATCCAGCCATTCATAATCAAGAGTTTGCTGAAATGAACCCCCCCCCCCCCCCCATCCCCCCGCCCCCCCGGACACACACACACACACACAGTATTGCAAGACATTCTCACTATAATATGCCGTATGCCACACACACATATTCCCACACAAACAAGACACCGAAGTGGCAGGCTGGAAGTTGGAATGATTTAGATTATAATTATTCTGCAAAGACAGATCCAATTACCCACCTATGAAATGGATTACCCCTGTGTCTCAGTAATACACCCATCTGTGGTTATGTAGTCTGCATTTGTGTTTAATATGTATAGACGCTCTACCTATCTGTGAGATGGCGAGAGAGAGAGAGAGATAATCTATTTGAAAGGCAGATGCAGAGGACCCTGAAAGAATCTTGATGCTTTGACACACACACACACACACACACACACACACACACACACACACACACACACACACACACCACACACACACACACACACACACACACACACACACACACACACACACACACACACATATACATACACTCTCAGGTACGCAGCGTACGTCAAGAGACTTACCTAGGTGTCAAGTGTGTGAATGCTTGTGATGCATGTGTGAGAGAGTGACAGAAAAGAAATGGAAGAGAAGGATGTAAGGGGAAATAAAGGAGGGACAACACAATATCCAGAGGATTTTTGCACTTTTCCTGGAAATGCAGAGATGGGCTGTATTTGCAGTAAACAGGCAAGCTGTAATCATATAAGAACACCAGGGAAAACAAGTCAAGCACGAACAAAGGAGAGCAGGAAAGAGGGATGAGAGGAGCGAAGGAATGGAAACCAGGAGAAAAATGGCTTTTGGTAACAATGACCATGTGGCAGTCTTGCATTCAATATATCCAGCTGAAGGCTTAGGCTTTGAGAAAGCAGTATTTTATGGGCTTCATATAAAACGCTGCCAAGATAACTAATCATTCTCTCTATAATGTTGTGAGTTTAGCAGTTGGTGTATGTGAACCCCTTGTGCATGAATACAGATAAACACACTTAAATCTGTCTTATCCTCTAGCAGGTATAGAGGTTTTACCTAAAGAGTTTCTATTCTGTGTTTATTAATCCATAGAAAAGGGCAAACATAGTAATATACACAGTGGGGAGTAAAAGCTTGAGACTATATTGAAAAGCTCAGATTTAGTTTTTCATTTAAACTTTAAAAAACAGAGAAAGTTTTAGAGAAAAAAATAAAAAACTATAAAAAAAAATATTGAAAGTTCTGCTTTATTTTTACATCATTTATCAAATTTCTGAGATCGTGACTCTTTGTTAGAGTTGGAGGGCTGACTATAAAGCTGTGATGTCAAAACCTGCAAGACTGGTTCTCTCAAGATGTTCCCTTGGGTTTCATTCTGGGGCTTTCCAATTCATGAGTAAAATAAGGTCTGTGCTTAAAATAACTTGACCAGCTCTCTGGGCGCATACACGTTTTCCATCACAACGTTTATCTTTAAAAGAAGTCAAGTTTCAACTGGGCTGCAAATGTTTGTAAAAGAGTTCGCTGTCTACAGCAATGACATTGTCCTGTGAAATAATGTCAAGAAATGTCTGTTGTAGTTCTCCTTGCAGCCATACAATGTGCACTGTAAAAAAAGACATTAACTTAACAAATTTAAGTGGATTGAACATCAAACAATTAAGTTTCACAAAATAAATTGTGTTGTTTCATTCCATTTTCAATAAGTAGTTTGAATAAGCAGCTGTTTTATTGTGTGTCTACTGTGGCTTGGTTCAAAAACAAATGGTTAATTATGCAAATAAACAGCTTACAGCAAGAGCATTCTGATTTGCCAAAAAATAAAAAATTTATAAAAATTGTCGGTTCAAATATAGTCATCTCCAAAAATGAAAATTACTCAGTCCAAGAAAAAGTGCTGTGTTCTTTTAAAGCTGACTGACTTGCCTTTCATGAATCACAAAGTACCATGGTTTTGGTTAAAACATTCTTTAATGTTATACTAAACAATAAAAGCCCTTCATATCCCTACAGCCCGTCATACACTGTAAAACCCAAAAAGTTAAAGTAACTCAAAGCATTTGAGGAAACCGATTGCAACAAACCATTTTAAGTTCAAAAACTAATCCTAATGAGTACTGTGAACTTACTTCATTTCAGTAAACGAAGCACAGTAAAACCCAATAAATGAAGAGAACTTAAACCAACTGAGTACTGTAAAACCCCAATAAGTTAAGGCAACTCAAATCATTTGAGGAAACTGATTGCTACAAATCATTTGAGTTAATCTACAGTTGAAGTCAGAATTATTAGCCCCCCTTTGAATTTTTTTCTCTTTTTTAATTATTTCCCAAATTATGTTTAACAGAGCAGGGAAATTTTCACAGTATGTCTGATAATATTTTTTCTTCTGGAGAAAGTCTTATTTGTTTTATTTCGACTAGAATAAAAGCAGTTTTAAATTGTTTAAACACAATTTTAAGGACAAAATTATTAGCCCTTTTAGTCTAATAATTTTTTTGATAGTCTACAGAACAAACCATCGTTATACAATAACTTGCCTAATTACCCTAACCTGCCTAGTTAACCTAATTAACCTAGTTAAGCATTTAAATGTCACTTTAAGCTGTATAGAAGTGTCTTGAAAAATATCTAGTAAAATATTATTTACTGTCATCATGGCAAAGATAAATCAGTTATTAGAAATGAGTTATTAAAACTATTATGTTGAGAAATGTGTTGAAAAAATCTTCTCCGTTAAACAGAAAATGGGGAAAAAACTATACAGGGGGCTAAAAATTCATGGGGGCTAATAATTCTGACTTCAACTGTATAGGAGTACTGTGAACTTTTAAGTGAACATTTAAGTTGAAGTAATGAGGTATTTTATTATCTCATTACCTTCAACACTGAGTTCAAAACTTTTTTCAAATGAATAGAATTAACTTTCAGTCAATTTTGAGTGAACTTCATTCATTCATTCATTCATTCATTCATTCATTCATTCATTCATTCAATTATTCATTTTCTTTTCTGCTTAGTCCCTTTATTAATCTGGGGTCGCCACAGCGGAAAGCACCGCCAACTTATCCAGCATATGTTTTGCGCAGCGGATGACCTTCTAGCTGCAACCCATCACCGTGAAAGATCCATACACACTAATTCACACTCATACACTACGGACAATTTAGCTCACCCAGTTCACCTATAGCACATGTTTTTGGACTTGTGGGGGAAACAAGAGCACCCGGAGGAAACACACGTGGTCACGGGGAGTACATGCAAACTCCACACAGAAATGCCAACTGACTTAGCCCGGGGCTTGAACCAGTGACCTTCTTGCTGTGAGGCGATTGTGCTACTCGCTGCGCCACAGTGCTGCCCGAGTTAACTACACTCCTTTCTTTTGATAAAGTTGACTGTTGGGTTTTACAGTATCTTAATGAACATCTCAAAGGTCCTGTTTTCTCCTGATTTTAATATATTTTGGTAATACAGTCAGCACTAAATACAGTTAGAAATTGTGTCTAAATTGTTCAAAACCCATTTCACATATGGAGGTAGAGTGCTGCACTTACATTTTGCATCATTAGCAGCATCTCAGTTTTTATCAATCATTCTAAAACATGTCACTCAGTTAAAACCTCCAACTTTTAAAACTGTTTCTAGACTTTGCTAACACAAAGCTGCATTTGTCTTCCATTTATTTTGCAGGGTTTTGTGCCTTCCACAATGAAATTCAGGGTGCCTATTCAATTTCAGTTCAGATCTTAATTTTAATAGAACATTTAAATGAAAATGTAAGGCGGAAAACATGTGTTCCGGAGCAACTTAATGATTTGTGTGACAATGACATTTTGTATTATTATTATTATTATTATTATTATTATTATTATTATTATTATTAATAACAACAACAACAACAACAACAACAACAACAATAATAATAATAATAATAATAATAATAATATTTCCTTTATCAAAATGATATGAGCATTTCTGACATTTTGTGAACAAAAAAGAATTAACAGTCTTTAAGGTCAGCTAGCAAAGATTATTACTTCATTCATTAAATTGTAAATACGTTTGCAATATTTTAACCCAAATTCTGCATTAAGTTTTTTTATTTAAATTATTATTATTATTGTTATTATTGTTTTTATTTTAGTCTTTAATTTTCTAAATGATTTTTATTAATAATAAAAACATTACTTTTGATGTTGGTCACAAAAATAACATCTTGTATGAGTGCTCTCTGGCGCCCTCACGCAAGCACAATTCAAATTTTGACTGTGTTTTTTACGTGACCACTGAGTTTGACTGGATGCAACTAACGGTGGGTTAAACAACCAAAACAAATACACAGAATATATCATTTGTGTGCATAAATACCTGTTTTCGTAGGCTAATGGCACTTATGTTTACTATCAAATGTAAAACTAGTTTTAGCCAGGCCTGTTTGTTGTTGTCAGTTTCTTGTTAAATCGTTAAACATGCTAGTTGAAGTACGTAGGCCTACACTGCAATATATTTTCTTCAGGATTTTTTCCCCCAATTCATTTACACATTAATGAAGTTACCTTTAAACCTTTCTCCCCTCAGAACATCCAGTACACTACACTACCTGTTTTTCTCGGATAATCTCACATGGTTCACTGAGCACTGTGAGCAGCACCAAATGTAAGTATTTACTTTTCAACTTTGTTTATAAAGAATTAAATTAGTGTCCATTGGGCCTTGCGCACAATTATAAATGTATATGAATTTTATATAAACACTTGACTTATGTATTTATTTTGCCAGTGTAGCATTGTGAGTAGCCCGAGCATGTTTGACTGAAAGGATCATTAAGCTATTCAAAACTGGTCAAAACCTACCACTTTAAATTAAAGCATATGAAAAATGATTAGAATTCATATGACTTCATATGACAAAATTCAAAGAAATTATTCAGAATAATTCTCAAATGGTAATGAAAAACAAAGATGCACAAAAAAATCTCAGAGTTTAAGAATTTTCTAGTCAATTTCACAAATAATTAAGAAGAAACAAATAACTAATCTATCCAAACTTAAAATCCTAACAGAAAAATGTCAATAATTTTATACAGTAAATTTTACAGTAAATTAAATCTGTAAATTTAATACTGTTTCTAGTGAAAAGTCTCAGACCTTTAGATTCTACCATAGCAATTTAAAGAAAGAAAAATAGCTTTAGTATGGCAGAAGAGGATAGGGAATTCCAAACAATATGTCCCATCCTGCCAAGAGCTCTTATATTCTCTTGCATGTTCAAAAAAGCATGCATTCATCATTGTGTCCTCAACTCACTATCTATCACAGATTTTTTCATACGTCGAGTCGTTTCTCAGACCCTCAAGAGGGAATATTAATTAGGATCCTACTAGGAATAGTGTTACTATCTGTAAATTTTAACATGGAACATCCAAGGGTATAAGATCTGACCTAAAAATATCCCTCCACTCCTAAATTCTCTGACGCACACAACAATAACACTGCCCGTCAGTCTCTTTCCGTCACAGTGAGTCACGGGTACTGAGTGCAGCGGGTCAGCTTTCCAAACCGTTCCTGCGCTTGAAGGGCCCTGACCTTGCTTTAGACTACCACACGAGTTCAGCTTCTATGCCAAAATGACAATTTAATCCACACTCTCAGAAGGGCACAGAGGATACTTTTTTTAGGCCCGCAAGAAAGAGTTGTTTCTGAGATGGCATTATAGATTGTGTTCCCTCATCGGGTGAAGAGAGGATATTGACAATTCTTTCACACATTTCCCTTATGGGCCTTTTGTAGAACTCCCACAACACAGTGCTATTGATGGAGCAGCTCACTGACAGTTCATTCTCCTCTTCTCTGCTTTCAGCGCTGCCATCCTTACTCACCCCCACTTTTTTCCACACTTCGATACTATTAGTAGGCCGTGCTCCCTGTGCCTTTATCTGAGAGGAGAGCGCTCTCAGCCCTACTCCCTATCACTGCGCAAATAACTATTATCAGGACGGGTTTCCTGTTATGGGCCAGCTGCCTTCTGTGGCATTTCATATGAGATTTTCCTGAAACTTTATAGTGCTCTGGCCTTGTACTGCCATATCCTGTCCTGCTGCGCGTCTAACCCTGAGATGTGTGCTTATCTGCCACTGGACCCATTAGAAAGCCTGGTGAGGAACTAATGAAAAGCGAGAGTTCAAAATGACTGGTCATTCGGAGAGAATGAGCTAATAACTGGCTGTCAGACAGAAGGGTTAATGCCGAGGCTGAGGTGGTGCGGGGAGGTTTAGCAGATGGACGTTTTCTTATGAGAAAGTATGTCAGACTAACAGAAGCTGTTAAATTATAAGCTTTGGGTTGAGGCCGCTCCGATGATTAAATACATTTTCATGTCATCTGCCAAATGGAAAGTGTCTGAGGAAAAACAGCAAGATGGCATTTTAAGCGATCCAGCTGAGCTGGAGCTTTTTGGATGGTGAAGAGCGAACGACTTGACTAAGCCATAACAGGAACTGGTAATTGGTGTTTTCTGTTGGGCTTTTCAGCAATAATTATATTGCCAGTTGTTGGTCAATGCACTTGTTTACCTTCAGTCAGTAGACAGTGTTTTTCTCTGACACCTGTCTGGACTTTTTAACGTGAAGACATGCAAGCTCTGGTCGAGGTGCATCGAGAATCAGCTGCTTCTTCCATTTATTTGGCAGGGTTTCAGAATACAATTCAGAGTGCCATTTACATTTCAGTTAAACTTTTGGATTTTAATAGAAGTTATTTAATGTAGCAAATAGGATGCAGGTTTGCTATTTTAATGAAAGTGTAAACAGGGGAAAGCAAGTAGTTCCTGGTTTTCTCTAAAGCAACTCAGAGATGCTTCTTATTATAGAAAAGTGCTTACAATTATTAAACTATTATTATAATTTTTAATATTAATATACATTTTATTATTCATTCATTTGCTTTACGGCTCAGTCCCTTTATTAATCAGGGGTCGCCACAGCGGAATGAACCACCAACTTATCCAGCATATGTTTTAGGCAGCGGATGCTCTTCCAGCTGAAACCCAGTACTGGGAAACACCCATACACTCTTGTATACCACTAACAGAAGGCTATTTCAAACCAAGAATATACACAAATTGTTGATAACCCTGCAAATCAATAGACCTTATCGATTACCGATTAGGCATGGACATTTAAAGGATAAGTTATCCTTGCACTGACACGCGTCTACAACTTCACACATTACATAATCAAGTACAGTTGAAGTCAGAATTATTCGCCCCCCTGTTTATTTTTTTCCCTCCAACAGAGAGAAGATTTTCTCAACACATTTCTAAACAGTTTTAATAACTCATTCCTAATAACTGATATATTTTATCTTTGCCTTGATGACTGTATATTTTACTAAATATTTTCAAGACACTTCTATACAGCTTAAAGTCACATTTAAAGGCTTAACTAGGTTAATTAGGTTAACTAGGCAGGTTTGGGTAATTAGGCAAGTTATTGTATAACGATGGTTTGTTCTGTAGACTATCAGAAAAATAAATAGCTTAAAGGGGCTAATAATTTTGTCCTTAAAATGGTTTTAAAAAAATTAAAAACTGCTTTATTCTAGCCGAAATAAAACAAATAAGACTTTCTCCAGAAGAAAAAATATTATCAGACATACTGTGAAAATTTCCTTGCTCTGTTAAACATCATTTGGGAAATATTTAAAAATAGAAAAACGCTGTTATGCGCGGTTCTTTGTTATATTTGCGAGTCCTGTCGTTGATCCGCGGGTCAGGTAATCAAAAGGTAGGCTACATGATGTTTCATTATGGGTGGATTGCAGGTGGAAATAGCTGACTATGCAAACTTTAACTACTTTCTCTAAAATATTAAGATGTTTTAAGCGATTTTATCTTGACAGACTGCCCTCAGTGACATTCAGCACTAGGCAATTTTTATTTAGCCTGTAGCCTACTATATAATAGTTTAGATTTTTTTTTTTACATATAATGTTCCATTACTTAAAATTTCTTACATTTTTTATATTTATAGTTTCTATATAAAATGAGCGCTAGCTTGTTTCGCTGTGATCATTATGCAAGGATCATATTACATATTCAGTTTATTCTTAAGTAGCCTATTCATTAATAATGTATTTTATAAACGGATTGTTTATAAGGACTAAGCTATTAATATATAATACATTAATTAATACAGGTACACAATAATTGAAGTCTGGTAGGACAACAAATCGCATCCATGAAGTGAATTACTGTTGAGTGGTATCAGTGCGTGGTATCTGCCTTTCATGTACTATACGAGTATGAGTATTTTCACCAAGTATCGACCAGATACTGGTATCGGTATCGGTGCATCCCTAATACACTCTCATTCACACACATACACTACAGACAATTTAGCTTACCCAATTCAACTACAGCACATATCTTTGGACTTGTGGGGGAAACCGGAGCACCCAGAGGAAACCCACGCCAACACGGGGAGAACATGCAAACTCCACACATAAATGCCAACTGACCCAGTCGAGGCTTGAACCAGCGACCTTGTTGCTTTGAGGTGACATCACTACCCACTGCGCAACCCCTACATTTTATTATTTTATTATTGTCCTTTTTATTATTAATTAGCATACTTTCCGTCTTGAGAATGACATTGTGAACAAAGAAAAAAAAAATTTCTATTACTTCACTCGTTGAATAAAAAAAAGTACAGTATTTTTAACCCAAATTTAGGGTGGCACAGTAGCTCAGTGGTTAGCACTGTCGTCTCACAGCAAGAAGGTCGCTGGTTTGAGCCTTGGCTGGGTCAGCTGACATTTTGGTGTGGGATTTGCATGTTCTCTCCGTGTTTGCGTGGGTTTCCTCCGGGTGCTCCGGTTTCCCCCACAAGTCCAAAGACATGTACTATAGGTGAATTGAGTAAGCTAAATTGTCCGTAGTGAATGAGTGTGTATGGATGTTTCCCAGTGATGGGTTACAGCTGGAAGGGCATCCGCTGCGTAAAACATATGCTGGAATAGTTGGTAGTTCATTCCACTGTGGTGACCTCTGAAATAGAGACTAAGTTGAAGGAAAATGAATGAATGAATAAATGCACATCTGCTTGCATATGCAAGAACGATTTTAAGTAGCAACGTCAGTTTTTCTTCACATAACAAACGCTAAATTTGAATGTGCTAGTAATGGTGGGTTTAAATGGCAAAATAAATACACAGTATATATACTTTTCTGTGTACATAACTACCTGTTTTTTTATGAAAATGTCAGTTTAATGTCTGTTTTAAATGCTATACAGTAACATTATAGACATAATGATTACTATTTGCTTGTTTGTTGAATTACATATAGTGTGTAATATTAGATTTTTTTCAACTCATTTACAGATTAATAAAGCCAGCTTTCCAATTTTTTCTCCTCGGTACATACAGTATATTTCCTTAATTTCCCCAAAAAACACCTAAGTATTTACTTTTCAACAGCCATATCACCCTGCAGTCTGAAACCGGTTACTCACTGAAGCTAAGCAGGGCTGAGCCTGGTCAGTACTTGGATGGGAGACCACATAGGAAAACTAGGTTGCTGTTAGAAGTGGTCTTAGTGAAGCCAGTAGGGGGTGCTCAACCTGTGGTCTGTGTGAGTCCTAATGCCCCAGTAAGTGCAGGGGGACACCATACTCTCAGTGGGTGCCGTCTTTCAGATGAGACATTAAACGGAGGTCCTAACTCTCTGTGGTCATTAAAAATCCTATGGCACTTCTCGTAAAGAGCATGATTGTGAAGCACTTTAGGTGTGTGGCCATATACGATAAATGTGCTATATAAATACACACATTACATTTTCAATTTCATTTTTAAATAATTGATATAGTGTCCATAAGTCCTTATGCAAAATAAATGATAAATGTATATATATGAATCCAGTCTAAAACACACTGTCACTCTTGTTATTGTTTTATCATTCTGCCGGTGTAGCATTGTGAAGAACCCCAGAAGGTGCCTCCGGGAACCTTTTATTTTTAAAGAGTAGATAAATAGACAGATTGATAGATATGTAGATATTATGTTGAATAGGGCAGGAATGATGTTAAACTGGGTAGACTAAGCATGCGTTCACACATAGAAGGATAGGTTCAGTTAATACAAACTCTTGTGGGATTGCTCTGTTAGTGGAATACATTTAAAATACTGTGAACACTGCCCTCTTAGGTCTGCATCAAAAAAGTGAATCGGGCCTTTGAAAAGATGGTCAAATCTTGGAGTGAATTTAAATATGTATCCATCGCAATATTGTCCTTTACAGGTAGTGCTACATTAAATCATGAACAAGTTAAAGTCTTGATCTTAATGACCATTAAATGGTTCCTCAACTCAAAAAAGCCAAAAAGAGTTCACTGTCACATTCATACTCATCTGGGTTTTTAAAATAAACACCATGATTTTTCCCAGACTAGGGTTGTATTTTGTTGTCAGCTGAACACATGGGAGGAAATGCAGGCAGATCGGCACATTCTATTTCCTCTGACAACATAACAGCCCCTGCCCCCCCTTCATCGTTCAAAACCAGTTTGCTCCTGTTGTTTATTCTTCCACAACCCCTGACAGACGCGTTGATCCCCTGTTCTCAGATCAGAGAGCGTCTGTGTTAGACTCTCTGGAGGGGAAGCTGTTAGTGTGTGCTAAAGTGTCAGCCTCGTGACATGTTCAGAGACGAGCAAAGTTAACAATTAAATGCCGCTGAATGCAGTTCTTTGTTATTCTGGATCTGTTTGTAACCCCTTTTCGTGTTCCACAAAGTTAATGCTTAACTTGTGTCTGGTTAAACAAAAGGTTGCCTGAGTTCTGCATTCACAGCAGCTCTGCGTGCTGTTTTTTTTAGGTTAGATGTTTGACAGCGAAAAGTGGTGCTCGGGACAATTTGATTGTGGGATCATTACATTTAATTGGATATATGAAGAACCAGGTCCGCTGTGTCTATGTATAATTTAGGTCATAGAGACTCACCTCAAGACATGTATCATTGTTGCACCTTCTAGTGCTTCCAATACTCTCTAGACCCTCTTAAATGCGTATGCAGTACCTGAGGGATCTCATTATGTGTAGGCCATTTCTTTGATGAGGGCTTTGGAGATGCGTTAAAAACACGTCTAATCCGCCAAGACATGGCTGGAAAATGTCATTCAGATGTGATGTTTTCAAAATGTTGTGATTGTGCCGATAAATTTGATCCTTGAGATGTGATTCATCCTTGGTGATTCTCAGCATAAAGTCGTCATTGTGATCGTTTATTTGCAGTGTGTCCCTGAGAATCTCTCAAGGTCAGTTACATCACTAACATCACCACTTTCCTTTACTCTTGTATACATCAATTATCTATCTACCAGATAATAGATACAAAATATCTATCTATCTATCTTTCTATCTATCTATCTATCTATCTATCTATCTATCTATCTATCTATCTATCTATCTATCTATCTATCTATCTATCTATCTATCTATCTATCTATCTATCTATCTATCTATCTATCTATCTATCTATCTATCTATCTATCTATCTATCTATCTATCTATCCATTTGTTCTGTCTTTATAGTTATCATTCATGATCAACCAATTATTTTATAAGAATATCCTTTATTTGGTTGTTCCATCCATCCATGGGTACCTGCATAGCGATTACCAGCATCAGAACCATCATAGTAATCTGAAAAAATAGAAAAGAAAACATTCATAGAAAGGAACAGGGGCCATGAAAAGGTCAGTCATGCAGGCATATGACTGTGCTTTAGAAACATTGGCTCAAACCTCAAACTTGAAAGTAGATGCCATGCTGTGACTCTGAAATCATAGCTGCCTGCATTTGCTATAGCCATAAAAACCTTGCACTATACGCTTGAGACAGCCTGGGCCAAACAACATAAAAAAATTGATTTTAACATTATAAAAACCTCCAGGCTTTAAATATGGTTATGAGTAAACTTCAATATGATATTTTATTAGCTTTTTTTAGCTTTAGATCTTTGTAATTCCATTTGCAAAGAAGGAAAATACCTCACATCGCTTAAAATATGTGCTTGTTCCATCTGTGATGGGAGTGATGCCTAATGAAAAATAATCTGCACCATAATTACAACGGAATGCAATGAAAGGTACCATATGTTAAAGTTGATGATTAATAACTCTGCAAGATAACTAAGAGTTCTTTACGATCTATTCTTTTTTTTGAATATCTTGCACAGGTGGTTAATTAAACATGCTTTAGAAAATGCTTGTGACATATTTGTCATAAATGCGGATGCATTGCACCATGAAGGCTAAAATGCTAATCTCTGCTTTTAATCATGTATTTCAAACTTAGGTTATTGTTATTTTTGTATTCTATGTTGCTGTGATTGCTGAAGTGTTGTAGTGGGGAACAAAGCATGTTACTGCCACCTAATTGTTTAGTAACTGGCAGCTTAAATGACTAAAAAGCCCATGTACTGTATCTGTAATGTGTTTGTGTGTTTGTGTGTGTGTGTGTGTGTGTGTGTGTGTGTGTGTGTGTGTGTTGTGTGTGTGTGTGCGTGCGTGCGTGCGTGCGTGCGTGCGTGCGTGCGTGTGTGTGCGTGTGTGTGTGCGTGCGCACATTATCAAAATCAGTTTCAGCATGATCCAAATACAATTTTGATTTGATTGTAGGGGATTTTGTATATCTCTTCTCATCCAATTGATGGATGGAATTAAAAACAAAACTGTAGAGTTTGTGGTTCCCAAAGTGGGAGGTCAAAGGACAATGGCAAGGGGGTCTCTTTGTGATTTCAGAAGTCAAATACATTTGTAATAAACTATTAGAATTAGACTAGACTATTAGAATAGACATTGTGTCTACCAGTTTCCTTGTTTAAGGTTATTATTAAATTAAACAAATGAATAAATGACTATAAAAATGATATGGTTGTTAGACTGTAGCACTTTTTTGTGTTGTCAGTATGCTTGTTTTTATATAGGCCTATTGTTGAGCAACGTTTGCATATTTATAACCACCTAAGAGGAATTTGGGGGTCGCGAGTCACTGGCATTGTTATTTTAGGAGTCGCGGGCTGAAAAGTTTGGGACACCCTTGTTGTAGAGTGAATTACAATGGCATAATAATATAAGGTGAATGAGCAGCTGTTTTTTTGACATGAAATGTTTTTATAAAATTCTCTTTCCACATGGAGCAGAAAAATGTCCCGCCAGTCCTCTCAGACACAGATGAGTCGTTTTGGCCATGGGAATGAGCAATTTTACTGCTTGATAAAAATGAACAGCACAGCACAAAGCGTGGTGTTCTCGCTGTTTCCTAATTAGGATCTATTATTTATATAGATATTAAGTTTGCTCTTTAAAACAAATAAAGCAAGCCATAGTACAAGTAAATCTATTTATTTGTGCAATGTGTATCAAAAGATCATATAAACACACTTGTCAGATTTACCAATCAGAATGATTTCATCCCACATACTGTAATACATGTATAATCATAGCCCACCCCACAAACACACACACCACACACACACACACGCTATTCCAAGTGCATTCTTAGAAGCTCCATATTTAAAGTGCTCCTGGGATGTACATGACAAAAATAATCTACAAATAAACCACATCCACCAAGATTTACAGTACAGATATGTATGGAGATGAAGACTAAGAAGGCTGATATTCAAAATAGGTAACCATTATTAGAAGCGTACCGGATATACATGCAAATATCTAACCCTCATAAATGTCTTGACTGTTAAATAAAATTCTAGATGCAATAATAAATGTGATTTAAGGAATGTTCCTTAGTTTATTTCATGAATATAAGAAACAAAGCAAATGTTACTCTAAAATAAAATATTTGGCTTTTAAAATAAATATATCATGATTATTCATTCATTCATTCATTTTCCTTTGGCTTAGGCCCCGTTTACACTAGTATGTTCTAGTTTTAAAATGGCGTTTTAGAATGAAAACAATCCACATCCACACTAGCGTTTCACCCAGCGTTTCTGAACAGCTCTCCGTCTACACGGTGAAAATGCACATCACGTGACCCCACACACATTGTCTGGCATGCGCTGCAGCATGCTTTACGCATATATCCGGATGAGAGCTGTGCGTGTCGGACTGTTCATCACGGATCTCCTGCTGGATCTAATCTCACTATATTTGTTAAACGTGATTTTTAATTCATCTTGTTTATATCTAACGACATATTACCGACTTTGATCTTTTGAATCTATATTACTTGTTCTCAGGTAACGTGTTTTGGCTGAGCGCAAAGATAAGTTAGGTTAATATCTTAAATAATGTAACCGCTGACACCGATTCTGCACATCTGACTGATTGCTTGCCTTTATTTTCTCTATTGTATAAACTTATTGTGCGTTATACTTTTATAATGGCCATTATTACTTATAAAACTGATATTCAATGAAAGAGAAAGGGTATGTTTCGTATTTTCAATGAAAATGAAAGGAGTCAGTAATGTTAAAGGCTCCATTTTGTTATAAATATGCATGAAGATGACGGTCATATTATGCAGCTACACGACACCTCAACATTTTTTGTCTGTTAAGTAGGCATGGGACGATAACCGTTTTCAAGGTATACTGCGGTTTGGAAAAGTCAAGGTTTTAAAACCATCTAAATTTTTTTGCAATACCGTTCCTAAGGTATGAGTTGTCACAACCTGTCTTCCTTTTGTGTTTGTTTTTGTCGTGTGACCATCCCCATGTGGTCCTTTGCTCCAGTTCCCGCCATCGTTATGTTCATCACCTTCACCTGTGTTCATCCACCTGTGTGTTATCATGTCGTCATCCCCTGTGTATTTAAAGTCCTTGTGTTCTGTCCTTCATTGTCTGGTATTGTCGTTGTCTACATGTCTTGCTGTTTGTCTTCAAGCCCTGTTCTTCCTGTGATCTTCGTAAGTGTCCTTTAATAAATATATCCTGAGACCCCGTGCCTTCTTACTGTGAGCAGCAGGCGTAACATGAGTAAGATATTTTTTTTTTTTTTTTTTTTTTTTTTGGACAACAGTATCTCCAGCAGAAAAGATATCCAAAGATGCCAGTTTAAATTGTAAAAAAATCTGTTTTTGAAATAATTCAATAATTCATAGTTTTTAAATGTTTCTCAAAATAAAATGTATTGTGCTCAAAAGAGAAAGTTTTTGTTTTTTACCCAGACATTTTAAAATGATATGTTTTAGAGCAGTAATCATAATACCGCGAAACCATAAAATTGTGATATTTTTTATCCAAGGTTTTCATACCGTCAGAATCTTATACCGGCCCATGCCTACTGTTAAGTTGCTAATATCAAAATGAAAAAAGGCAGTTCCTTATGTCATGAAAACTCCGGCGTAGTGTGGACGGATGGTGTAACTGTAGCAAAACTTATGCATTTTAAAACTAAAATGTATTTGTGTAAACGGGGTCTTAGTCCCTTTACTTAATCCCTATACTGGCTGGGCGATTTGGCCTAAAATCAAAATCTCGATTAATTGAACATTTTAACTCTATTACGATTAATGAACGATTATTATTTATTTATTTTTGGCCTCATAACTTACAAGTTTAGTAAATATGCTCATATTATGATAGCTTTTTGAATTCAGGGTGCATTACTTGATTTTAAGTAAAAAAAAAAAAAAGGAAACACGCGCTATCTACTATCTATGATTGTTTTTTAAACATCAATGTTGAACAACTGAAAATAAAACGCACATTGCCTAAAATCAAGTCACTTTTTTCTTCTTAAAAAGTGAAAATACATCAGTAGCATATATTTGAGAGTGCGTAATAAGTTTTAAGCACGAACAAAGGAAATCGGCGCACAAGCAGAGATTTGCACGCTCCTATTACATGAATGTGCTCTCAACTTGTAGTACTGCACTCACGACATTTTTCATTGAAACAAAGCCATAGAGATCAGATTTGGCTGCAAAGTGCTGAACATTTTTCAGTTCAGCAGGGTCACGTGACTTGTGACTCGGTAGGGAAAATGATGAAAAAATTACCTGGAAAAATCGATTATAGGTTCTGAATATTTATTTCGATTACTTTTCAATCAATTGACCAGCCCTATACTGCATGTCTTTGGACTGTGGGGGAAACCGGAGCACCTGGGGAGAACTAGCAAACTCCACACAGAAATATGCCAACTGACCCAGCCGGGACTCGAACCTGCGACCTTCTTGCTGTGAGGCGACAGTGCTAGCCACCGTGCCGCCTATACCATGATTAATAGAGTTAAAATGGTCTACATAAATTATGCCTAGATTTGATTTTAAATATGCATGATTTTAGCCCCGATTTTGACTCGCCGACAGGTTTTGAGAAATCGCTGACAAATGCCTGAAATCACAGGCAAATCAGTGCTCTTTCACGTGAGTAACAATCACACAATGTGAACTATTAAAGACGCGATCTGAGAGAATCGCCAATGAGTTGCCGATGCCCGTGACATATTTGGCATGCTAAATATCTGGAGCTGTCGGTGATTCAAATCATGCTGTGTTAAATGAGTTTTGACTGAAAATAACATCAGCGATCACCTACAGCCAATGAGAGAGCAGCATCCACTAGTATGGGTATCTGCAGGCCAGCGAGAGGTTGGGAGAAAAGTTAAAAGTGCTCATTTTTAGTTTATTTGGACCCAAGAAAAGGAGGAAAAACTAGTGTAAATTTGTCAGGAGCACCCATGTCTGTTTGATGTGTCGTCTGAGCAATATCACAACCAGGTCAAAAAAGAAAAAAGTTGAGGAGAAATTGCCAGTTCCCTTCAAACCTAGGTTAGCAAATATGTACATTTTGTACCCCATTAAAGGCTTCTTTCTCATTATGTAGATAATAACAAAATATATATGACATGTTTTTGGTTGTGAGACGTAGTTTGGACAAAGTTGTTGATGATTCTTCCTATTGTAAATTCATGCAGTGTGAAACCCCCTGTCGCCGATCCATCTTGCAGTGTAAACAAAGCAGTAACAAAATGCCAGCCCAGATAGTCATGCAGTGTGAAAACATCTGTGACACGACTACTTTGAAAATCATGTAGTCTGAACTCAGCATAACTTGCACAATTGTATTACTGAAACTAATTTCCTGGCAGATTTCAATTTAGCTGACATTTGTTGTCCAAATATGTTGTTCTTTGTAGTGTTCAGATAATTGGTTATTACTCTGAACTTTTAATAGCTGTTGTCAACTAAATTAGTTTTTTACTGAGCTATCACAAGTTCAACTGTTTGTACATTGCAATGTACTTTTTTCCAGAGTGAAACTTTTGAATGATATTAAATATCTCTTAATATTTCATATTAGCATTTATTTTGTGAAGAGCAGTGTAATAAATTAAACACAGACAAACTTAACATCTTGCCTGGGTTTGCCTGGGATATTGTAAATAATCATTATCTACTTATTCAGCAACTGTAATGCTGTATATATTGTTACATTTATCACAGTTTAGTTTTAATTGTCCTTTACAGATTTCAGCTACAGTTCTGGAATAAACTATAGCTCTTATCTTTGAAATAAGGTTTTAAATTGAATTCACCTTTAGCATTTCCCCATGCAATTCATTTATTAAGACCTTGGAAACCCTCTCTGTTCAGTCTTCCTCAAGCTGTTTTCTCATAAAGCCTGCAGGACTCAATTCCCCCTCATTAGAGAGTGATGCAGAGGGCCTCCATGCTGTTGCTTATCTCATTTAAGCGATTCCCGTTCTCTATTCGTGGGAAGCCCCCTGCCTCCACCCATCTGCTGAACAGGGCTCTTGATTAGGGGCAGTGGAGAGTGAAAGGCATGTGACGTGTTGGCATTCTTGCCATGTGGTCTGAATGACTCATTCTGTAGTGAGTAACTCTCTGATCTAATCAGCAACTTCTCCCGTTTCTGCCACGGTGGGCTGAGAGGTGGCCATGCATGGCCGAATCACACTAGCTTTTCTGAGGTCAAATCTGATATGATTTTTACAGTCTGTGTGAACCAGAAGTTGCTGAGACTTTTATTTCAGTATATTGATGTGCTTCCAACTGAAACAGAATATTAAGTAGGGGGTGGGGCTTACTTTTTGTGCATCATTCCCTCTTAGCTATCAGTAAGAGGGGCGTGGTTAAGAATATTGTGGTTAAGAATATTGTCAGCAACACTTGATGTCAGCAGAGAAGGACCGCCAATTCAACTCGAAAGCAAATGGTCAGATTTTAACTGAATATTGGTCACACTTTATTTTGATGCTCTGTTTGTTGAATTTAAGTTACATTGCATCTACATGCCTTCTAATTCTCATTAGATTATAAGTAGACTGTTAGGTTGGGGTTAGGGTTAGTGTAAGTTGACGTACTTACAAAGTTTCTTATAGTCAGTTAAATGTCTGTTGAAGGAGCAGTATCAACAGATATTAAGCAGACAGTCTACTAATACTCAACTGGACCATCAAAATAAAGTGTTACCTGAATATTATCAAAACAAAACAATTGCTGGTCCCACTTTATATTGTGTCGCTTATACCTGTGAACTTACATGGTAATTAGATGTGTAAGTAGTATGTAACTATAGTGTATGTACACACTGGTACAGAGTATTTACTTGTGTATTACTGGTGTATCTACACTCATGTAACAACCAACTGAATAGTATGTGTAAGTACAAATGTGTAACAGGACATTGGTAACAACACTAGGAAAGTACACATCTGTAACAAGAATTATGTAAGTGCATTGTGTAACAACAATATGTACTTGCAGATGTTTTCCCACTTCCACACCTGTTTGCAGATCATGCACTTGTGAACACTGTATGGCAGAACTAATGCTGCATTAGAAGGTTTCACCTTGTGATACAAGTGTACTTGCATGGTAAATCCACAGGATCCACTTAATATAAAGTGTAAAATGGTAGCATTGTCAGTGCGCCATGATGCACCGAGATATTGAATTAAACCGAATCGATGGCATGATTATCGTAACCGAATTGAACCGAACTGTGAGACCAATGTAGGTTCACACCTCTACATGTAATACATTCATACAAAAATAAATGTACAAATGCTCTTTTTTTCCTATGTACTCTACTATTGACTTTTCTCAACAAATATCTATATAATATCTATAATTATATAATTTTTTAAACCTTAATTTCTATGGTTGGCTGTCATGGTGAAAAAACAACTAATCATTTTGAGCGGTGTGGCTCACATGATGACAAACACACTTTATGTTTTGGTGGCCTTGGCCAAATTACTGGCTAAAATGTTTTGGGTGAGTAACTACATTACATTTTGCAGACATGTAATAAAGTTCTGAAGTTCCAGCAAACAGTTTTGCATTTGCACTCTAAGTTTAGAGAATTTTAAGACAAATGTGCCAAAGCAATTGAGAAAAACTGTACTGTATCACTGATTTATTGTTCACCTAAAGAACTACAATGTAGCAAAATAAACATTGTAAATTTGGATTTTACACAGTTCACTCAAAAATAAGTTGTGCTGTTTATTATTCACATTGTTCAAAACCTGTATGACATGTTGGGTAACCGCACCATAAAAATGTCATGGAAATTATATATGCACAGTGAATTTGTATGATACAGGCTTGTTACATCACGAAAAAAGTAATCATAACAATAAAAATGAAATTCGTACACATTACTACTACAGCAGTAATGGCACAATAGAAGGATACAATTGGAATTACTTTCAGAAAGATTAATGCCTGGTGATGAACAATAATAACATTGACCATAAATATAAAGCCAATAACCTTCGTGCTTTTAAGAGCTCAAGCATTTAAAGCAGCAAATGACAAACACTTTAGTTATTGCCATAGATGTCTTTTTTGTGGCTACTGTAGATTTTAATTGGCTGCACTTACACTGCAAATCTTGATGGTCAATTCCGATTTTGTGACTATATCCATTTTTTTTGCTGACCCGCTTACATTATCTTTTAAAAGTGACTCTTATCCGATTGTCTGTATTTACACAGCACTCAGCAAAGGTAAAAAGGCCAGGAAAAAAACGAGCGGGCGCTGACTGACAGCTGATAATAAAAGAGCACTCTTTTCTCCATTCCTGTATTTAATGTGTTCACAGGGTTTAATTTTTAAAAAAATTATTTTTGACAAGTTGTTTTGCTATAGTTTATGACAGAAAAGTTTTCACTTGGCCATCTTCTTTTAATCTAGGTCTTTTTAAACCAGTAGGCATTTTAAAGTACTGTCCATGGCGTGATTTATGCACGTTACATGGCAGATGTCTCTCTCTCTCTCTCTCTCTCTCTCTCTCTCTGTCTCTCATTAACATGCGTAAATACTTGTGCTACATGACAATATAAAAGCTTTTTTAGTCCTCGTGTATGAGATTTAAGGTTTGGGACTGCAGAAGTCTGTTCCGAAATGAAAGCGATAGAGTTGATGTCATTCCCTATGTTTTGTAATGATGCGTGACTCACATTGACAGGTAAAAATACGCTCTACCTGCTTACACTGCAGACACAAGGGCACGGATCCGATTCATATTGAATAAATTTCCACATATGAACAAGGCCTGTATCTGATTTGAGTTCATCTGAATCCATGTGATTTTTTTTTTGCTCACACGGTCATGGCCCATATTCAATCTGTGCCACATGGGACGAAACAATCGCAATTGAGTCACTTGAACCATGCAGTGTAAATGCAGCCTAACTGTCAGAATGCATAGGTAGGAATGTCCCATTCTGACACAGAATTTATTTCAGGGGAATATGTAAATAAATCGTGCAGTGTGATTTTTCTAAGGATTACAGTGGTCAGTTTAACACCATTTGTGCCTGTAATTTCCCAAGTCACAAGTCATACAACTAACTACTTAGATTTAAGATGTTGTTTAACATGTTCTAGACTCATTTCTAGGCTTAGCTTGTGCCAGATAGCTATATAGTCAGCTGATGAAGCTCTGAATGTCTTGAACAGGGTGGATGTAGTTTACTGTGTATTTGATCATCTGATTTGGATCTGAAGTATGAACTGAAAATTGCGTACTGAGTCAAAAGAATCTGAGAGTCTGAGCTAAGTTTTAAAGTTTGTGTTAAAGAATGTTAAACATTCAGAAGCTGAAGTTTCACTCAGCTTTGAGTGGACTAATAATTTAACAAATGTTTTAGCAAGGGTGGCACAATAGCTCACTGGTTAGCACACTGGAGTTTTTCTAGAGTTTGCATGTTCTCCCTATGTCTGTGTGGGTTTGCTTTAGGTGCTCTGGTTTCTAACACAATCTAAAATGAATTAACCAAAGTAAGTTAGACATAACGAACAAACGAATGAATGAGCGAAAGAATAAAAGAAAGAATGAATGAAAGAAAGAATGAAAGAATGAATGATTGAAAGAAAGAACTAGCGAAAGAAAGAAGGAAATAAAGAATGAACGATAGAACGAATGAAAGAACGAACGAAAGAAAGAAAAAATTAAAGAAAGACTGAAAGAAAGAATGAACGAATTAAAGAATGAACATAAGAACGACATACAGAAAAAACAAAAAAAAATGAACGAAAGAAAGAGCGAAAGAAAGAAAAAACTGAAGAAAGAAAGAAAGAACGAAAGAAAGAATGAATGAAAGAATGAAAGAAAGAACGAAAGAACGAAAGAACGAAAGAAAGAAAGAAAGAACGAACGAACAAAAGAATGAATGAATGAACGAAAGAATAAAAGAACGAAAAGAAAGAAAGAGTGAACGAAAGAATGAACGAAAGAATGAATGAAAGAAAGAATGAAAGAAAGAAAGAATGAATGAAAAAATGAACAAAAGAACGAACATAAGAAAGAACGAAAGACAGAAAAAATTCAAGAAAGACTAAAAGAGAACGAAAGAAAGAAAGAAAGAAAGAAAGAAAGAACGAAAGAAAGAGCGAAAGAAAGAATGAATGAAAGAATGAATAAAAGAACAAACGAAAGAATGAACAAAAGAACGAACGAAAGAAAGAAAAAAGAAAGAAAGACTGAAAGAAAGAACGAAAGAAAGAATGAACGAAAGAATGAATGAAAGGACAAACAAATGAACGAAAGAACAAAAGAATGAACGAATGAACAAAAGAAAAAAAGAAAGAAAATGAAGAGTGTTTCCCAGCAATGTGGATTGCCCGAGTGCGCTTTCAGGGGAATAGTCATCTGCTGGTAAAATGTGCCAGAGTAATTGATGGATCATTCCACTGTGAGGACCCCATATAAAAAGGAGCAAGCTGAAGGGAAGTGAGCGAGTGTTGTTTTGTACTGTAGTTGTGTATCTGTATCTGTATTTGTATGTTGCTACAGAATCTATGAAATATTTTAGTCTCTCCTTCCTGTCCTTTTTGTTCTCAGTAATTTCAAGGCCTTGAGGTGATGTAGAGGGGTCATGGAGAGGGCAGAGGAGTTTGATGATGTCAGCAGGGTGCTGGAGTCACATAAACCACCCTGTTATTTAAAGGAATCATCTAAGGACACAAAGATGAAAAGGTAAGATGTTTATTTACTAGAATGAGACTCCCTGGCTCTTTTGATGTACTAGGGTGGATATTCCATTATGGTGGTGATGATTGTTACCTCTCTAGACCCACTGTGAAACCCTGGCCTGTGCTGCTCACTAATAGATTTTTGCTACTTTCTAAACTTTTCAGGGCTAAGACATAAAGATTCACCAACATAGAATGAGCATTCTGTTTCTTATAAAAGTTTACAGGCCTCTGCCACTCCTACATTAAGCGTTCAGTGACCTGAAGTTCATGTATCTCAATTTTTGAAGAAATTGTCCTCTCAAAATGAGCAAAGCATAATCAGGCTTGGTCTCATAATCAAACCTCTGAGGATGCTTCTAATTAGTAAGTGTTCCAAGGTATATACAGTTGAAACCAGAAGTTTACATACACTGTATAAAAAGGCACATAACCATTTAAAAAAAAAAGTCAGATGTTAATGTGACTAAACTTTTTCTCTTTTAGGTAAGTTAGGATTATCAAGTTTGTTTCTGTTATGCTTAATAGCAGAATAATGAGAGAGATCTTTTTTGAAAAATTGTTATAACTTTTCTTGAAAGTCAAGTTTACATACAATAAGATTATTATGCCTCTGAAAAAGCTCAGATGATGGTGTTAAGGTTTTGGAAGTTTCTGATTGGCTAATTGACAACATTTGAGTTAATTGTAGGCACAACTGTAGAATAGTATTTAAGGAAAACCTCAAACACACTGCTTCCTTGTGTGACAACATGGGAAAATCAACAAGCCAGAATCAACAAAAAAGCCAGATTACAATTTGCTAAATTACACTGGGAAAAAGAATAATTTTTGGAGACATGTTCTGTGGTCTGATGGAACTAAGATTGAACTGTTTGGCCATAATGACCAGTGTTACATTTGGAGGACAAAGGGGAAAGCGTACAAGCCTAGGAACACCATCCTAACTGTGAAGTATGGGGGTGGCAGCATCATGTTGTGGGGCTGTTTTGCTGCAGGAGGGACTGGTCCACTTCACAGCATAAATGGCATCATGAAGAAAGAACATTATGTAGAAATACTAAAGCAACATCTCAAGACATTAGCCAGGAAATTAAAACTTGGCCACAAATGGGTCTTCCAAACAGACCATGACCCTAAGCATACTGCCAAATTAGTAAAAATGTGCTTTAAGGACAACAGAGTGAATGTTTTGGAGTGGCCATCACAAAGCCCTGAGCTCAATCCTATAGAAAATTTGTGGGCAGAGTTGAAAAAGCTTGTGCGAGCAAGACAGCCAACAAATCTGACTCAGTTACACCAATTCTGTCAGGAGGAATGGGCCAAAATTCCTTCACACTATTGTGAGAAGCTTGTGGAAGGATACCCGAAAACTTTGACCAAAGTTATACAGTTTAAAAGCAAAGCTAAAAAAATATCAAGGAAATGTATGTAAACTTTTGACTGTCTAGAAATTCATTAAAAATTCTCCAAAAAAAAGTTCTCTCATTATTCTGGCATTTAGCAAATGTAAATGATTTAGGTAATCCTAACAGACCTAAAATTGCAAACGTTTAGTATGATTTATCATCTGACATTTAAAAAAAAAATTGGTTATGTTCCTTTTTTTAGAGTGTACTGTATGTAAACTTCTGGTTTCAACTGTATTTGGTATTTTTTGTCACCACACATCACTCGAGTTTATAAGAGGATATCCCTTCTGAACTTTGTGCAAGTGCATAGTAGGGTTGGGTTGATAGACGATGCCATCGTCCATCATTGATGGCCGCTAGACTTCACGATCCTCCGACTCGCCCCTGTCGCAGCAACCTGCTCGCTAAGAATACACACGACCCCATTTACACTAATACGTCTTAGATTTAAAATGGCATTTTAGAACGAATGGCATTCATCTAGCATTTCTGAAAGCCCTCTTTCTACACTGCACTGCTGAAAACGCACATCACGTAATGACGCACACACACACACACACACACACACACACACACACACACACACACACACACACACACACACACACACACACACACACACACACACACACACACACACACACACACACACACACACATACACTGTCATCCAGCAGTCTTGAGCACAGAACCCTAGAGAGCAGTGCATGTTGGACAGTTTATCAAGGATGTACCGCAGGATCGCTTCTCACTATAGTTGTTAAACGTGATATTTAATGAATCTTGTCTCTATCTAATGACTCTTCGGTCTTTTGAATCTATCAGGTAACTTGTCACAGCATCAGTACACTGCTTCAATCTTTTACTTTCACGCTTTTAGCGAAAAGCTCAGATACTGTTGGTTGGTTCCTTTTGGTTGTGCACCTTTTTTACCAACTGAGTTTGTCGACGCCATTATAGTGACACAGATCACTCTGCCTATTTATGCCAGAGTCCTGTGGAAAAAGTGATTGACAGGTGGTAATTTCTGTGTAACTTTATTTACTGATGATTTGATTATGGGTCAGGTAGTTGAAACGGTAGGCTACAAATAATTAATTGGTTATGAATTAATTAATTATTCATAAATAATTAATTCACTACGACGACGATGCCATCGCGAAGTTTCACATTAAACATCGTACTATGCCCAACCCTAGTGCATAGCAACATGAACATTTTATTTTGAGCAGTGGGTGGATTTTGACTCATATGAACATGTTTGATTAGCTATTGCATTAAGAAAATGACATATATCTGTGATTGGCTGCTTTGTTCAGAGCCACAAAACCACATTGTAAATGGAAACCTTAGGCATTCTCCAGAGCCCAAACTCAAATATGCACTGGATTGTTTGCCAATCTGCTATTGTTATGGCTGTAATTCCCCTGCTTTTACCTGATCCCAATAGAACTGGACCTGGGCATGAGTATTCAAGATTAAATTTTTAAAATCTGTCAATCTGTCAACAGTCATTTAAATCAGTCAAACAAAAGCGTGTCATATCTTGGGACATTTCTGTCCAGGCTTTAAACCTTTGGTTAATTTCTGACCGGGCTCAGTATCCATTGACAACACTGACGCAATGTCTGTGCAATTTTAACATACATTTAGCATATTATTAAACATGAGCTGAGTAAAATAGAAAATAATTAGTTTGGTACAAAAATGGAATGGGTGAACAATTTATAGACTTCGGGTCAAACATTAATATGCTGAATCATAATGCAAAATCATTCTGTTCATAGAGCTTTGGTAGAACCATCATGGTGACATTATACATGATGAAATCTTCTGACATTTCCTTAGTATCTGAATAAAAGTTCTCCAAAACCATTCCTAAAATACTTAATAGGGTGATTTTTTTATTAATGTTGCTCACATATCTTCAAAGCTCAAGTTATATTATCATTATCAGTCAGAAATTTCAGATTTGGGATCAGAGAGTTTGAATATAGGCCATTGTCATCATACTGCTCTCCTCCAGAGAATAGGAGTGTATGTGTGTGTGTGAGCGAGAGAGAGAGGTCGGCACAGGATGAAGACTGAGTTCTTGACTCTGTTGCCAGGATGAGGAGAGTTTATTTGAGAAGCTGATTGAAAATTCCAAGTTACTGTTGCTAGTCTCAGGAGCTCCGTTTAAATGCCAGAGCAGCTCTCAATGCATGACAATCGTAGTGATTTCCCCTGGCAACACTCTTATACAAGTGAGCACTCACCCTAAAAGTCCTCCACCAAGAGTGCACGGAGGTCTATGGGAAAGTCAAATTCTCCGAAATCTAAGGCTTTTATTTGAGGAGTTGAGTTAGAGCAGGCCAAAATTCATGACCAACACAGCAGAGCTGACTAGAAGCAAGGGCTTTTGGATTTAAGGCCACATTGTGACATTTAGTGGAATGGCCTTAATTCAGTTTCTAGGAGTAAGTGTTGGCCAAAATGGCATGTCCAGGCATTTAGTGCCTCAACCTTGATGTGACATTACAGTTTAAAAGTATTTGTCGAAGACTTGCTGCTGTGCTTGTGTACCTCACAGCGAGTGTTCTTTATCATTAAAATGCCCTTGGCTCCACATCCTACACTAAATCTTTCTATTCATACAAGCACATACAACATGCATGCCCCCCACCTGCATGCCAGCACATTGCTTCTCACCATCTTACAAATCCCATTTTCCCCCTCTGACATTTGCAGTCAATAATCTTGAGGTAATGGTGTGCTTTGAATCAAAACAGCGCTGTCGAACACTCTCTAACTTGCTCTGCTCTTTCTGTCTCAGTGTACTTTCATACCTCTTCTCTCATTTCCCACTCCCTCTAATTAGCAGAAATATGGTGGAAGATATGTGAAATGAAAAACTGCTGTAAAAGGTGAAAAATGGCCCTTTATGCAGAAGTCTGCTTTCACAGAAACGTTTAAGTTCTGAGTGCATTCTACAGAACAAAAAAAAGGTCACAATTTATTTTGATGGTCCATTTGTTGAATTTAGGTTACATTGCATCTACATGCCAACTAATTCTCATTAGATTATAAGTAGACTGTTAGGTTGGGGTTAGGGTTAGTGTAAGTTGACATGCACTTGCAAAGTTTCTTATAGTCAGTTAAATGTCTGTTGAAAGAGCAGTATCAACAGATATTAAGCAGACAGTCTACTAATACTCAAATGGACCATTGAAAAAAGGGCTCTATTTTAACGATCTAGGCGCAAAGTCTAAAACACATGGCGCAAAAGCATTAAGTGCGTGTTCGAATCCACTTTTTCCACAATTTTAAGGACGGAAAAATATGGTTTGTGCCGCAGCACATGGTCTAACAGGGTTGTGCTTATTCTCTTAATGAGTTATGGGTATGTTTTGAGCATAACATTCAATAAACCAATCAGAGTTTTATCTCCCATTTCCTTTAAGAGCCACTTTAAGTTGCGTCCTGCCATGACGCATTTGCTATTTACATGGTGGACTTTGTAGTTAGGCATGAGCCGGTATAAGATTCTGACGGTATTATAACCTTGGATAAAAATATCATGGTTTCACAGTATTGTGAATACTGCTCTAAAATATGTTCTTTGTAAACGTCTGGGTAAAAAAACTATTTTTTTCCCCTTTTAAACAAATAATATATATTATTTTGAGAAATATTTAAAGTATTTTGGAACAGTAAACATTTCATTAGTTTCAAAAACACAGATCTCTTTACAATTTAAAATGACATCTTTGGATATCTTTTTTGCTGGAGATACCGTTGTCCTAAAAAAAAAAAAAAATGTAAATAAAATTTTTTACACATACCTTAGGAATGGTATAGCAGAAAATTTTCCAAACCGTGGTATACCTTCAAAACGGTTATCGTCCCATGCATATTTGTAAGTGGAAAACTGAATTCTTCACTAGCGAGAAAACAGTTAAACAGACCAACTGCAGCGCGAGGATAAAGAACGAGCCTCCTCCATTCAGCCTCTTTACTTTCTTTTCTCTTTACTCCTTTTTCTTTCGTGGAGTAAGGAAACGGCGTTGTACGCACCCCACTGAAGACATCCATTAGTCTACGTATTTAATTTTACTTGTTAAGTGCAAAGTTTTGTTTCAAAACTATTTCTAAATTCAGTTCTAATTTCCAGCAAATTAATAAATGAACAATAATAACGAAGTGTGGTCAAAAAACTGAGCTATATCCAAACACACGTCCTATGCCCCATATGGTCCAAAACCCGACAGGTGGACAAATCTAAGCTTGTTTTTATTCAAACAAATGTAAGTGAAGTTTTATTACAAACTAATTTTGAGTGGATCACGTGCTTATGATTGCTTGCGGCTGGTTCCGCATTATTTAATTTATGATTCACTAATCAGACAATTCCTAAGCCACTATAAATACCCTAAGTTCCATATAACAGCCATCTTCGTTTTGAAGAATCCCCCCTTCCACCCCTACTCCTCCTCCTTTCCTAGATGGGTGGCACGGTGACCCAGTAGTTAGCACTGTTTCCTCACAGCAGGAACGTCACTGGTTCTAGTCCTTTCCAAGCCAGCCAACATTTCTGTGCGGAGTTTACACGTTCTCCCTGTGCTCACGTGGGTTTCCCCTGGGTTCCCCGGTTTCCTCCCACCATCCAAAAACATGCAACTTAAGTTTATTGACTAATCCAAATCGGCACCATAGACATGCTCCTAGCAAGTAGTCATCTCTTAAGAGCAATCACTATCTGTTTATTAGCTACTATAGCAGGGGAGTTCTCGAGATCTACCTGAGCTCAAACTCCCCTCTCGCCTTGCAAATCGGAGGAAGCCCTGGGCTCGAGGATCTTATGAGCTCAGGGCTCTCTCTCTCGGGGCAGCATGCCAAACAAGCTTTATAATCAATCATCAGCTAAGTGTGAACTCTTGAAATATGCATATAATAAATAATACTGCAAATAATAACATTATACAAATGCAAATTGTCATGAATAAACTGAAAAAAGCCACCCGAGATGAAGGCATGAAGTTAGTGGTTTTTATATTTATGTAGAAAATAATAATTTTTGTAATATTTTAATCCTTTAATACTTTTTCATTTGTAAAGATATCTGGGTATTGCTGTATGTCCTGTGTGTAATAAGCAATGTGTAGGCGTTTAAGGCACACAACTAACACACTCTGCTCTGGACTTTAGACCTGTTTTTAGCTGGTCTATAGCACAGTTTATTTTTGGCAATAATAAACTCTGCTAAAACTGCAATGCATTTTGATGTGTAGATGTCAGCAATATGATCAAAAGTTCAAAACAGGCATCAGAATGGGAAAGAATGATTATTTTAAGTGACTTTGAACATAGCATAGCTGTTTTTGCCAGACGGATTGATCTGAGTCTTTTAGAAATGGCTGATCTACTGTGATTTTCATACACCATCTCAAGAAATTACAGAGAATGGTCTGAAAAAGAGAAAGATTTTTTTTTTTATGGGCAGAAAAAATGGTTTTTGAATGTCAGAGGTCAAGTAAATATCTAGACTGATTCAAGCTGAGAGAAACTAGTGCCACTTCTGTCAGCTAAGAAGAGGAAACTGAGGCTACAATTTGCAAAACATGGATCAAGCATGCCTTGATTCAGTGGTTCAGGGAGCTGGTGGGGATATTATGGTGTAAGACATATTTGTCTTAGCAAACTTTTGTACCAATTTAGCATTTTTTAAACACCACAACCTACTTGAGTATTGTTCTTGACCATGTCCATCTTTTTATGACCACACTGTAACCATCTTGTGATATACTTCCAGATGGATAAACATGTCAGGTCTCAAAACCCAAAGTAGGGCTCACAATATTTGAAAAAATAGACATTGTGATATCTGTCTATATTCATATGTCTATATTAATATGTATATGAATAGCTCTTTTTGGAAAGAATTCATTCATTTTAGATTGATTGGGATGATTCTGTAGGGGAGTGAATCATGCATAAAATTTAATAAACAAATTACAAGCATACACTGTAAAACAATATCCGTAAATTAGCAGTTTTATGTATTTTGTGATTAATCTTTTTATTTTTCCTCATTTATTTATGCTTTTGAATCACATTATGAGATCTTGATTTTTCTTCTGACAACTTTTAACCTAAAAACGTTGGGAAAAAGTGACTTTTGTTAACATTTTTAATGGTTAAAAGTGATACATTGTCTAGGGTTGGTGTTGTACATTACAAAACAAAAACCTTGTAATAAGCTGGCAGTACATTTTCTGTTTTTTTTACAGATTTATTTCTTTATATATTATTTCTTATACATTATATTATTTCAAACTACTAAAAATGTCAATAAAAGTCAATTTGTTAAACTGTACAGTTGAATTTTCAACATCAGAAATTCAAGGTCCCATAATGCAATTCACAACCGTAAATAAATGGAAAAAACAAAATACGAAATCTGTTAATTAACAGATATTTTTACAGTGTAGATAAATAGAATAGAGCAAAGATAAAAGTGAAATAAAAAGTGCTTTATTGTTTTTCAGTATTCAGGAACAAAAATGCAACAATCAAATGTAACATGAGTTGACCATAGTAAAATGGCAACTGCATTTACCAAATCCCAATCTAATAGAGCACTTTTGGGATGTGGTGAAGTAGGAGATTTGTGTCATGGATGTGCAGTTGGCAAATATTGGGATGCTATTATGTACATGTGGACCAAAATGTTGTTTAATCTATGCCACAACTAACTAAAGGCAATCTCATGAAGGCAACCTTTTGATTGAAGGTCTAGTCTGGTACTAGCAAGGTGTGCCTAAAAATACTTTTAAAAAAGTTCCCAATAATGGTCCAGTGTTCAGCATATAGGTACACCCCTCACAAATCTATCTTTAAAATTAATATTTTTAATAGGAAGCTATACAATATTATATTTGTGCCTATACTTTAGATTAGTCAGTACTGAAGCCAAATCTGGAGCTTATCTAACAAAATAACTTACGATAACGGTCCAAAATCTAGTACACCCAAATTTATGTTATAGAAAAATGTTAAATACAAATTTACAAAAAAAGGAAAAATCAAGAGAAGCAAAAAAAATATTTTTGTTGACATTTTTAGGTTGTAATTTATTTAGCAATATTTGCTTGAATTTAATTGTATTATCTTTCAATATCTAAATATGTTTGGTAAATATATTATTTTAATAAATATATCTGTTTAATAAATCTATTTTGTTTAAATGCAGCAAAATACATGGATAAAAATATTCATTTTCAAAATGGGGTGTACTCATTTAGGCTGAGCACTCTATACTGTATCTATGCAAACTTTGGAAAATGGACAGTGTAGCGAGGAACATGTTAAAGATGCTAAAACAAGTTAGACTTGTTAAAACACGTCCAATGATTCTGCATTCTTTTAAATCCTGAGCTGCGTATCACTGTTTTAGAATGCAAAACACATCCTATTAAAAAACACAAAGGGTCTGTCTGACTGACATCTTAATTAGAACATTAGGGAATTTTATGGGACGATGGGATGGATATGTAGTGAAAACTACTCAGATGCCAGCCAGTCAAACTGGAAAATGCTGATTTAATGACAGTGATTTGTTAGTTTTGTGAACAAAAAGCACATAACAGTGAGCAGAGTTTATTTCTGGATAAAACTAACTAACTAACTAACTAACTAACTAACTAACTAACTAACTAACTAACTAACTAACTAACTAACTAACTAACTAACTAACTAATTAATTAATTTTGACTGTAATGACAAAGATAAAGAATGATCCAGGACTAGAAAATGAAGTGGCTGCCTGTGAAAGTCTTCATTAGGTTGAAGTCTTGAAGTTTAATGTTTGGCCTATTTGTCTGTCTTATTCCTCACAGTGGCTGTTAAAAAACACAAATATGTCTGCACATGAGAGAGAGATCATTAATTCATGCGTGCATACATGCAAAGGGTGCTAAAATAAAAAAAGGCTTGTGAAATACCTCATAATATATGAGAATTATAGATACCTTGGTCATAAGTTGCCTTCCTTTGTCGCTCTCTTTCTCTCCGCTTCAGAACGAGGGCAAATTCACTGAGAGAGTAAGAGAGAGAGAGGAAATGAGAAATTATCTTTCCAGTCCAGACCAATGGGCTGTGGCTACGCAAGGCAGGTTTAAAGTTAGAGTGATGTGAAAAACAGTCCACATTTGCATTTAAATCCATCTGACCTGCAAAAGCACCGTTCCTCATCTCAAAAACAAGACAATTACAGCCAATTACCAGTATCCATTTCCCCTTCTCTTTTTCATTTTTGAGTCGTTCATGCATGCAAAAAAGAAAATGTCTGAAGGATTCTGTCATTTGTGACAATTACAGATGATCCACTGAAGCGAAACCACTATCTCTGACTCTGAAATGGATTAATTTATTTATTTCCGAGTCTTCCAGCGCGAGTGAGTGAGTGAGTGAGAGAGAAGCATGAGACAGAGAGGGCTCACAGAAGAGTGCGTGTCTGCGTGTGGGAGCTGAAGGCAAAGTTTGGAACAGTTTCTGAAGCTTTTAACATCAGTCTGAAGGCTTGCACAAGGTCTGCGTGCACGTTCTGTCTGGAGCATGTAGATATTTCTCTGTGCCTTGCTTCTCTCTCAGAACTCTCCTTCAGTTAGCTAGGTTTAGGAACCAAACGAGACGAATCCGTTTGCTGCTATCAAAAGCAGCCTTATTGAATCATGCTCAGCAAAACGCAGCTTTGTGCCATGATATTTATTTCTTTATTTATTTCCTATATCAAATAATTGACAGCACATTCTGCTAGGTGCCGTAGGATTTTTAGAGCTTTGCGCGTGTTGCCGTCAAGGTGATGCTGCCAATGTTGAAGGAGCGTTTGATAGCCTATTGCGCCATTTTGAAATGTAAATAGATTCAGTCAGAAGTAATATATATGGGAGAAGAATAATGAAGGATCAGGGATGAAAAACAGGCTTTAAACACTTCAAACAAACCCCCTCAGCAGCACCGCCATCGCCACCCCTCAGCCGCCTCTTCTCATGGAGTCAGGAGCGAGAGTTCTTGTCGGAGCCAAAAGGGATTTGCAAATATTCTAGTAATCCATTTCAATCCAATGTTCTGCACTGACAGGAAATTTGTCATGTGAGAGTTCGCACACAGTTGTCATATGTGGAGCATTGGTGATTCTACAACTGGCGAATTCCCATTACGTTGTTTTCAAGAAATATGTATGTGTGTAAATATATATATATATATATATATATATATTTGAAAATAATTGAAGTCAGAATTTTTAGCCTCCTTTTTTATTTTTTCCCCCAATTTTTGTTTAACGGAGAGATTTTTTTCCACGCATTTCTAAACATAATAGTTTTAATAACTCATTTCTAATAACTGATTTATTTTATCTTTGCCATGATGACAGTAAATAATATTTTACTAGATATTTTTCAAGACACTTCTATACAGCTTAAAGTGACATTTAAAGGCTTAACTAGGTTAATTAGGTTAACTAGGCAGGTTAGGGTATTTAGGCAAGTTATTGTATAAAGATGGTTAAAGGGGCTAATCATTTTAACCTTAAAATGGTGTTTAAAAATGAAAAACTTCTTTTATTCTAGCCGAAATAAAACAAATAAGACTTTCTCCAGAAGAAAAAATATTATCAGACATACTGTGAAAATTTCCTCTCTCTGTTAAACATCATTTGGGAAATATTTAAAAAAGAAGAAAAAAGTTCAAAGATGGCTAATAATTCTGACTTTAACTGTATGTATATATATATATATATATATATATATATATATATATATATATATATATATATATATATATATATATATATATATATATATTTTTTTTTTTTTTTTTTTTTAATTATTATTATTATTATTTTTTTTTTAAATACACATCTATAGTTATGCTGTGACACAGAGTTAGACGTCTGTCTTGACTTCACACAGAAACAGCAAAGCGTGCCGCAGAGACTCTATTGGTTAAATGCCAGCAAACTAGAACATGGGAGCAGCTTGAAGCGAAAAGCTCGAGGAGTATGTCTGCGGTCTGCAGGTATTATAAAGTAGATGAGACTTTTTAGTGCCGTTGCAAACATCCTTGATGAAAACAGAAACGGGCTCAAACATGACAAGGTAGAGATGTTTTTTTTTTATAAGGAAAAACATACATTTCTTTCTGTAAAACGTACTTCTGTGATGACAGCAAGAGTTAGGAGTGCAGTTCCTAAAAGCACATTACTGGCTTTGCAAACACTGTGGCACTTTTATTTTTATTTTTTTGTTTACATGCCTGCCAGGTATTTTAAGTTGAGGTGCTGTTTGTTTAGAAGAGATTTTTTTGTATTTACTGTTGCACTAAAGTACAAAAGTGTAGAATTTATTACTTGATTGTTCAAGCTACCTCACAGAAGTGCTCTGTTTGTTAACAGAGCTGTTGAATGTTAAAATAAAGTGAACTAAATAAAGAATAAGGAACATCCTGGATCTGTTTCTTCACTCTTCTTTATTCTTTTTTATTTTGTGTATTATAGAAGTATTGGATCGCGTTTCAGTGTTATTAGACACTTAAAATCAAACGACTCTGACTCAGACTCGAGGACAAAAAAACCTAATCGGGACATCCCTAGTGTTAAATACTTACAGTATTTCATCTACTGTATGTATAAATATACACATGCATGCATATATTTTGGGAAAAGATATATTTATAATTAGATTATATACACACACACACACACACACACACACACATGTTTGTTTTTGTGAAAAGTGGGTACATTACACAGGCTTCCATTCATTTTCTACAGATCAAAGCGTATATTATATTGCCCTCACCCCACCCTACCCCTAAACCCAACCATCACAGGAGACAGTGTACAGCTTTACTCCCTGAAAAAACTCATCCTGTGTGATTTAGAAGCTTTTTGAGAAGTGAGGACGTCACTAATGTCCTCATATTTCACCTGCTTTTTGTAATACCTGTGTCATACCTATGTCATTATACAGATTTGTGTCCTGATATGTCACAAAAACACGTACACACACACACACACACACACACACACACACACACACACACACACACACACACACACACAGACATTCCCTAAGAATACATTAATGGGCACCTATAGTGAAAAATCTACTTTTCAAGCTGTTTGGACAGACATATGTGTAGGTATAGTGTATAGACCGTCATATTGGGGTGATATAAACACACCCAGTCCTTTTTTTTCAATTTAACAACATAAAAACGGTGGACCAATTGGAGCGGTTTTGAGATCAACTGCAACTTGACGTAGGAGTCCGGTCCCCCCGCCCACCGAATTGATTGACAGCTGCGTATTAACATGTCTCCGTAGTAACGTGTACAATCATACCAACCACAGGACGTGCGCAACCTAAGCAACCGTAAATAAAAGGTCTGTTCAGTTTGCTAGGATCATCAATCATCATCAAATGTGATCAAGAGTGACTTTTACAAGTTTAAAATGTTTTAAAACAGTGCATGTTTGTAATAAATTACAGCAATTTACTTCAGCTTTACTTCATCAACACAGCCGCATGTCAAAACAATTATAAAAGACGCTTCAATCCCGGTTTGTGGACGTTCAATCAGGTTTATTTTGTACATTAACGTAACAGATATCCATACAGCAATGGATATTAACCTGTATCCTGTCACATTTGCATGCAAAAACAGTGCAAAGCTAAAAAAAATGTGTGTGCGTGTCCGCGCTATGTGTGTGTGTGTGTGTATTTGTGTGTGTGCGTGAACTTTGTAACGACTGTGTGTGACTCATCCTTGCAACTCCACAACATGATTCAAATACTTATTGGTAAGATTCTTACTGTAGTTTTTATCACAAACGTTACGTGAGATCTTATTCCTTCTTGTTTGTCTGTTGTCTGACGCAGCCGAGGTAGCTGCTGCCAGGCATGAGGAAACGGTGGGCGTGAAGGACTAGCCTTAAAGGCGCAGTACACAAAAACCGCTAGCTGATGCTAAATGCTACAAAATACAAACTTCTGAAAGGTATAATAAATAATGTGATGGGTGTTTTGAGCTGAAACTTTACAGACACATTCTGGAGACACAAAAGACTTATATTAAATCTGGAAAAAGTGGTAACCTAGGTGCCCTTTAAGACATGTATGTTGCAATTATATATTACAAATAAATGCTATCCTTTTCAAGAATTTATAATATATTATATAATAATTTGGGGTTTTTTCAGCACTTATTATAAGACTTGCTCTTTAGACATCATTTTGGCATTTATGCAAACAGAAGAAAAACATTTTAAAATAATAAATCAAATAGTTGCAAAGTGTAAAAAAATGGATAATCACATCACATAATGTGAAATATTATTCATTTGTGCTTTTGCATTATGGGACTTTGATCTCTGCTCAGACTACTTTTGATGTTGAAAAAGGTACAAAACTGGGTAAATGAGCTGCCAGTACTATACTCTATGAATTTTATAGATTTATTTCCATATATTATTTCTTATACGGTGTATAAGCTTTGTTTACCAAGTTTACTGTCTGGAATATTTGATTTAGGTCTTACACTTTTGCTGGTATTGCAAAATAAATAATGGAGGATAAAACAAATAGTCCTAACAACTTTTAAAGTGAGGTGAACATACTTCCCATACATTTTTTATTACTGATGTCAAAGTTTGTGGATCTAATCACAATTCTTTTTGTGAAAATTCATCTAGAGTGATTCTCTGTGTAATGAGCCTCTTCTTAGCCTCTCTCTCTGCATATTGGCCCCTTAATTGCCCTCCTTTATAACGAAAAAAAATCCTAAAATCACCACCAAGCCTTCAGTTTCCACTTTTCTTCAACTGGTCTTGGTTTTACCACTCTTAATCAGAGAAAGAGGGTCATTCATTTGGCCAGAGAGAGCCTATTAGCACTAATTATGAGTGAGGTGTAGTGTGCAAGAGTGTTCACTCATTACTTTCAGATGAAGAGGCAGAAACAGACGCTCACAGAAGGAGCATGATAGAGAAGAAAAGAGGGAGCGAGAAAGAGATTTATAGGGAGCAGCGATATGTCCGAGCCCTTCCCGGGGGGGTTAGGAGATAATGTACTCTATCTCTCTCTTTTTCTCATTGTCTTTGATGACAGCGCATAGCTTCTAAGCATCTTGAAATTAGAGAACTCATGTCAGCGAACATGCTTTTGAACAGACTTTCAGAAAAAATGTCCCTTGACTCTATCTCTAAATCAAATTAAATTCAATGAATAGCAGCTGACGGAATGGTGGTTTTTAAATAAATTCACAGAGAGCGCACAGCAAGCATCCAAAGGCTGTAGTTTCAGGTTATTCCCAGAAGCGGTTTTGTTGAAGAGATGGAATGTTATTTCATTTGATATTTTTTCAGTAAGTAATTACGAAAGAACAGCCTGATGTCTTCAAAAAAGCTCTCACAGTACTCTTAAGAAGCTGTGAGTACAACACTGTGTACTTCGCCTTCTTGCTATATGATAGTATTTGACTTTAACGCATACAGTACTTTTCATGACCTTTTTGAACATGATTGAGCTGGAAGCTGAAAGCTGGTATGAGTATCATCTAAAAAATGTCTGCGACTGATTGTGTCCTGAAGTACATTTGCTCATGAATGCAAATGAATTGCATGATTTACACTGTTTATCCAAACCTTGTTTGGTCTTGCTGGAGATGCATTAGAAGGTTTTATGAAGTGGAAGTGGTATTTCTTAGTATTTATTTCTTACTTTTCTTTATGAGTAAAGCATGTTGTTTCAGCACTTGTAGTGTCATCAATAGCAGAATAACAAATTAATAATTAATTAGGGTGCCATGGTGGCTCAGTGGTTAGCACTGTCGCCTCACAGCAAGAAGGTCGCTGGTTCAAGTCCTGATTGGACCAGTTGGCATTTCTTTGTGGAGTTTGCATGTTCTCCACAAAGGTGCTGCGGTTCCCCCACAGTCCAAAGACATGCACTATAGGTGAATTGGATTAACTAAATTGCCTGTAGTGTATAAGTGTGTGTGAATGAGCATGTGTATGGGTGCATGGGTGTATGGCTGGGTTAAATTACTGGGTTGCGGCTGGAAAGGCGTAAAACATATGCCGGAAAGTTGGTGGTTCATTCCGCTGTGGCAACCTCTAATAAGGGACTACGCCAAAGGAAAATGAATGAATGAATGAATGAATGAATGATTATTTACCTTTTTCTATGGACTTTGAAAATAAGTTGCATATGGGTCTGCATTTTCAGTGCTTCAACTGAAACCCAAACATTCATCAAATTCCGCAATATTGTAATAGCACCTCTAGTGTTTATTCTTGTTTTATATTCTCTTGTCTGTCTCGAAATATTTATAATTCTTTGCAATGTTGTAAGTTATTTTTTTTTTTTCAATATCCCGCACCAGCTAAACACCCTCTGGCTCAGCCTGCTAGTAATTGACAGATTTTTAATAGTGAATAATACAATTTAAAATACATATACATATGTAATGTAATTTATGCAACAGTTCTGTCTGGTTCTCAAATCGGATTGGCTGATAGCCATGCGATATTCTGCTATATCAGTACAGCCTCCTCACCCTTGTGTATTACTCCACCCACATAGAGTGACAGCAGATCAATAAACTCACTACAGTTTGACAAATATTACTGCTGTTGGACAACATAATGCACTTTTAAGGTTTTTTTTTTGTCAAGAATGAAGTTGTTTAGATTGCAACTATGCAGTTTATTTATAAGTATAGTGATGGATTCATTTGTTGAGTGGTGTGATGAAAACCTTTTAAAAGTAAATACAAAAAAAAAAAAACAAAGGGAATAATCTTTGATCCCAAGTGTGTTGTCGAGCATTTACCAGTGTTTGAACATAATCAAGATATCACTCAGGTACAGATATCACTCAGATACAAGTATTTGGGAATTTACATAGACAGGTCTCTAACATGGGACACTCACGTAAACTGGATCTGTGAAAAGCTTCACCAAAAACTGTATAGGTTATGGTTCTATGGTGTTAATAAGAAAATCATGTACTTATTTTATCAGGCTGTATTTGAGAGTGTCATCAGGTATGGTCTGTCTACATGGTATGGCAATCTTTCTGTAAATCTGAAATCAAAAAAATTTAATATTATCAGAACTGCTACGAGACTAATAGTATCTGAAACTCATTCTAGTATTCAAACACTTTACGAGCAATGCACTCTGAATGAAGCAAAAAGAATTTTAAACAATCCATCTCATGTACTCCTCCCATTTTACGATCTTTTACCTTCTGGTAGAAGATACAGAACCTTCCGCTGAAAGCGGAACAGACTTAAGAACTCTTTTATCCCAGTGTCAATCTGACTATTTAACACTGATCGATAGTGTGCTTATGCTTTTTTCCTGTATGTAATTAATTTGCATGTTTGCTTATTGTTAATTGTTATTGTGTCAGAACTTGCTGAAGTGCTCTGTGAGTCCACAGAAAATTTCCCCTTGAGGGACAACAAAGTATACAAACAAACAAACAAACAAACAAACATAGTGCCTATTTTAAATATTTATAGTTTCTGAGAAATAGCCTGTCGGCATTCATCAGCCTGTCATTAAGCAGTGCAAAGACGTTTGACGTTGTCCATCTACAAGATGGCGACAGAGACCGCATAATAAGCCCTTAGAGGAGAAAAGATCAGCTTATTTTCAAACTACAGATGATCAAAACATTATAAAATTGCTAAGTGACATACAAAAGAGAGAGATCGACTTGAATGTTGCAGTGCTGTATTTATACCATAGTAATTGTAGTGTATTGCATGTGAGATGGAACTTACATTTCAGGTATATATGTATTTTGTGTTGGCCACTCTTTGTATAATCCTGAGTTACTTTTTGGTTGGCCATCTGTTTGTTTATAATGAGTCTTCTGTTTTCGTTACTGCACACTAGTTCAGTAAAAAGAAAGTAAGAAGAAATGCCTGCATTTGTTCAGCATTTTTCCTTACCGCAAACACAACAGTAATCTGCTAGTGGTTGCGTTGCTTTGGCCTTTTTGGGGATAATTATTGTGATCTCCTGATTGCAACAGAGAAATACTGGGAGATATCTCTTTAGGCTGATGGCATTTCATGCTGTTCAGCCTTATAATCTTACAATGTGAGCAAAATCCCCTGTTTTGTCATGACTTTAGACAGTACGATAGAGAATCATTCAAATACTAGCTCTAAAGTGACGTTTGTGAAGTAGCAACGATTTCTGCTGTTCTGACGTCAGCTGCAGATGTGAATGAATGGCGGAGGAAAGTAGCTCCTCTTACAAAAGGATTTTGAGACTCTGTGTTTGGTTTTCTTTTTAAAATACACGAACCTCGAACTGTTGTATCAACGCAATATCACACTCGTAGCAGTGCGATATGGCTGTATATCGTTGTGCCAACGCACGCCTACTACCAGTGCTGATATACAGCCATATCACACTGCTACTCGTGAGATATTGCTCATATATCCTTAGAAATATAAAATGAAATATTAGGATTTATTGATATTTAATATATATATATATATATATATATATATATATATATATATATATATATATATATATATATATATATATAATTAAAAGCATTTCGAAACTTTAGTAAAAGTTTTAATACTAGGTGACTTTTTAAATTGTTTTTTTTTTTTTTTAATTTTACAACCCAATATACTAGGTTAAAGTCTTAAAACACTGAAGGCCTGCTATTTTCATTCCCATATCCAAAAGGAGTTCTTTGATTCCAATCCATTTGTGTTTGTGGGCAGAGATGTGTTATTCTTACCACTCACTCTCTTTGCACCAGTATAAGTGCCCCAAACTCTTTTATAGCTACCAACAATTCAGGGTATTAATGTTAAGCTCGTGAGTCACTTCTTCGGGTGAAGGCTTTCTGTGGCGTATGCTGTCCTTTAAAGATGCATCCAAAATAAGTGCCCTTGTTCTAGTTGACTTGAATGCAGAAATAGTACATTCATTTCGCTCTAAGATGGCCCGGGTCGAGGCTAAGTGACCTGGCAATGCTATCTTTGCGCTAGTGCAGCTGCCTTGGACGACACAGCAGGTGAATTAACACTAAAATATACAGCGTCTCCGGTGTCTAGAGCCATTTTAGATTCAGACCCCAAGTCCTCTAGCTTTATGGGCATCATCCATCCGAGGCCTCTGTCCTCCGCTGCGCTATCCAGGGAGGGGGCAGGTTAAGTATTTATGAGAGATGGAGGAAAAAGCAGCTTCAGCGCAGGCAGAGGTAATGGAGGCGAGCCGAGAGTGGCCGCAAACGTTAGCGGCTGACCTTTTGCCACAAAGACGCAGCATGAATTCTTCATTACTGCTCTGTGGTGACTCGCATCTCATTTTTGAATGTAACGTCTTCCAAAGAGACCAATTAGCATTGATCATTTGCTTGTAATGGCGTAGTTATGGTGATGTTGCGTGCATGCTGATGTGACTAGCAATTCCTTAAGCTGCGTGAAGAGTACTTGTTTGGAATGCGACGGGACTCTTTTAAGACTTGCATTAAGCACTCCTTATGATCTTGATGAAGCTAAAATATGGGCAATAAGCAAAGACTAAATCTTAATAGATGCATAACGATGCGGTCATTTGTGAGTGTGTGTGTCTGTGCATAAGTTTGGGTAATATCATTCCTAATCACTCCTGAGAGGTTTTTTCATGATTTTAAGACTTCTCTAGAAAAGTATAATCATTTCTCATGACATTTTCATGTAATTTTGCCAGAATGCATGTTATTTTTGTTACTGTTGAAAATATGTATAGATATTAAAACAGTATATTTGACTAAAACAGTATTTTTATAGTATATTAGTATATTAAAAATACTAATATAACACGGATTATCAGTGGTGTAAAGCAGTGTTTCTCAACCACGTTCCTGGAGGACCACCAGCTCTGCATTTTTACCCTGTCTCCTTAACCAAACACATCTGATTCAGATCATCAGCCTATTAATAGAGACTTAAAGACCTTTAATAGTTGTGAAAGACAAAGGAGACATCCAAAACATGCAGTGTTGGTGGTCCTCCAGGGGGGTATTCCAGAAAGCAGGTTATGTGACATACCCGGGTAAGTTTAAGAGTAAGTAGGTGGATAACCTCAGCTTTGGTTCCAAAAACGGAGGTAACTTTTGGGGTATGTTAACTAACCTTAGGAACTTACTCTCTGAAGATAACCTGCTCCGGAGCAGGTTATGTTCTAGAGTTTGTCTGTTTCAGAGAGTTTCTGAGCATTGTGGGCTCTTTTGATGAGGATTTTGATGGACGTAGAAGCACAGCTATATGAGTTTTTTTCATCGTGAGAGGGTTATAAGTGCATAGTTCTTTTCATATCCAAATGAATATTTGAATGAACGTTGGCCTTTTTTTAAAAGAATTGTTAATGTATTTAACAAACCTTTTCAAATCAAACGTGACAAATCGCAGGTCTGTGCTTACCATGGTTAACACACCGCTCAGTGCAGCTCTTTGTTTTGGCATTTTACTGTACAATGTGGCAAAAGCATGTGGAACCATCTGTACAGTATTTCTGTACAGTTTTGTACAGTTGTCCACTTGGCCATAAACCACTGCGTATCATTCCACAGACGATGCAGAGCCCGGCAAAAGTGTAGCGGTCAGTGCGCCATTTAAGAGCAACGGTGCTCACAGCAGAGTGAGTGCGAATCTCGTGTAGAGATCTCGTTTTTTTTCTCTCTTTCTCTCCCTGCACCAGTCATATTTTTCTGTAGCCTATATACAATATCAGCCTCCTTTTTTTTAGCTATATGACAGAAAGAATATTCTAGAGTGTTTAATACATAGCTCCAGTAATTAAATAGTACATTTTAGGAGAATGTTTCTAAGATTAGTTTGACTTGGACAGAGTTCTTCTAGCTCCAGAAGGATTACAATTTCTATAAGCCATATACAAGTCATACATTATTATTGTAGCCTTAAGAAATTAATGCCAGGAAAATTAAATGCATGAATGGTTACACAACATACTCAAAAAGGATGTATAAGTTTTTTTTTTTTTTACAATATAAGGAGAGGACAGCATGTGTAATTTAATGAACTAACGCATTTTCTATCCTTATATTTTTCTTTTCTTATCTATTTCTTATATGTCTTTCCTTCGTTGATGCAGATGTGTATTGCTTTTTCTTTATAATTGGCTTTAATTCCTCGTACGCCACCATTAAAACCTCCATCTCCGCCTCTGTAAAGTGCGTTGGTCTTTTTTTCTCACCGTGACTTTCTATGGTGACTCGTGAATTCGGCAGTCTACTGAAAATGCCTTCAGGTATGCACCGTGCGCGCGCATTAACCCGCGGTTATCTTCAGGAGGTTGATTTAACTAATCCTTATCAGCTGTTTTGGAACCGACATACTCATGGTATGCTGCTTTGGGGTAAATCAACCTAGAGGTTATGATTTACCAAATGGTAAGTTAACCCAGCTTTCTGGAATACCCCCCAGGAATGTGGTTGAGAATCACTGGTGTAAAGTAACAAATTACAAATACTCCAATTACTGTAATTGAGTAGTTTTTCTCAGAAATTGTAATTTGCTAAGTAGTTTTAAAAATGTGTACTTGTACTTTCCCTTGAGTACATTTTTAGTGCAGTATCAGTACTTTTACTCCACAATTTGCTTCAACCTGCAGTCACTACTTTATTTCTTTCTTGTCTATGGTGATTGGCTAAAGTAGAAAAATCTGTCATGCGATTCTTGTCCAATCAAATCGCAAAGTAAACCGTATCATACTGAACAACCTCAAGACATGGGCGCTTTATAAATGCAGCAAACCTTTTGGAAGCATTAAAAATGTCCAGGAAGATGTCCATAATCTTTACACGCAATGACCCAGAGACGATGTCGGCTGTATGATGACTGAAATCGACAAACAGCCTCAAACCATCACTAAATGGAACAAATGAACAGTGTTGGGTAAGTTACTTTTAAAAAGTAATAGATTACAAATTACTGATTACTACTGAAAGTATCATTTGATTACATTACTAATTACTCAATGTAAAAAGTAATCAGATTACTAATTACTTTACTTTGAAGTTATTTTAAAACATATAAAATATTCCTGTAAAAAATACAAAATAAACTGCAGTTCGTTCAGTAATTTAATATTCATGAAAAACATTACAATGGGTTGATCACAGTAGCTTGACATATTCAAAAGAGTTCGCCCAAAACTTAAAATTTTCTCATCATTCACTTGTTCCAAAAACTGTTTGTCAAAAACTGCCTAGTAGGCTCAGAAGGCTGGTATCATGCACCCACATGGTTAATCAACTATGGATTATATACAGCTGCGGCCGGAGGTTAACAAGAATTATTTTTAATATTAATTAAATGTCCCATTAATTCTATTTTATTAACGTCTACCCCTACCCTAACCCTAAACCCAACCGTCACAGTAATGTAAAAACAAATCTGGAGTCTTCTCTATTAGTATAGCTGATTAACCACAAGAATTATTCATATTATTGTAGGGATAATTAACAGTTTTAACCCAAAGAATGACCAGTCTGTCAGATGAATAAGAGCCGGAGTCAGAGATTCAAATAAATAAATAAAATTTACTGAAGGTAGTTTGCAGTTTCATCAGCAGAAGCCAGCTTCAACACTCGCAATGAGTTCCTAGGCCGCTCTGCTTACAATCACAAATCAATAACAATTATACTCTCACATATCGTCATTATCTGCGTCATACATATGTGTTCTAACCTGATTGGTTATAACACAGATAGACTTTGAAAATTTCCACGTTGGTGCTTGCGTACAATTCTGAACAATATCTTAAGCATAAACGTCAGACATCCACGACTAGACTGTTTAGAACTGACTCCAGACCAGTGAAAAGGATCTACAATCAAATAGAGCACACACACAATTACCCCTGGTTTCACAAACAAGGTTTAAGACTAGTCAAGATTACATTGTATGTTTGAGCGATCTCAACTCAAAATAATTTGCATTGAGATGTCTTAAAATACGTCAGTGTCATTTTTTTGTTTCCAGGTGCACACCAGTAATATATTTTTCTAAGGCCATTTTATAAATGTGGCTCAAATAGCCTAATTTATCTAAGTCCTAGTCCTGGCTTAATCTAAGCGCTGTTTGTGAAACTGGGCCTTAAAGTACAATCTGTGTGTTAACCCAAGGCTGAGTGTACCCTCAGCCGTCTTTATCCAAATCTACATTCAGGCGGTTATATTCTCACTACAGAAAGTCTATCTTGAATAAAAAGTAAAATCACTTTAAAAGAATTAACCGTAAAAATACCAAATACACTTAAGACATTTTAGATAGTATTAACTCATAGTAATAACAATAGAAACAGTTGCGTCCAGTCCTCAGCCCTTCTTTTCCACTCGAGGTCTCCGTGACCTCTGACCTAGTTTGGTGGCTCCTGAAAATAGTTAAAATAGACAGACAAAGAGAGGAGCAAGGACACCGAACATTCTTACATAAAGCAGTGTGTTAGCTTATTCATTAGTTAAAATCAATTCAAAGTTAAATACTCATTCAAATAATCAATTCATTATATTTAATAAAAATAATGAGAAACAGGATGATGAGAAAAGGATAAAAAGTTGATCCATGCTGAGACGGATTGGAAGGTATAAATCCGAGTCTTTCATTATTTATTACATTTCCTATTAATTGAATTTTATTAACTTCTTCCCCTACCCCAACCCTAAACCCAACCATCACAGTAATGTAAAAACAGTTGAGTGATAGCATTCAAATTAGGTGGCTGACAACAGACGAAGGAACCTGATTCAAACTTGTGATCTTTGTATAACTTTTAACTACAGAACTATTTGCTCATGCACAATGAGAGACATAAATTAAAGAAATGATTCATCTAGCATATTAAAGGCTTTATGCTGTTGTTCTGCATTAATAACCTGTGATGACATTTTAGTAGTCTCTCTCTCTCTCTCTCTCTCTCATATACATACAACCTCGCACCTCTCAGAAGAGCACATATTAGTATATTAATGAGCCATCGTAGCACTGACAGTAATGTAGGTGTTTCATTAGGACATGCATTATGTTTAATCCCATATCAATACAGTACCAGCCAGCACCCCAAATAATTATGAACACAGAGCATTTTTAATTACCAACTGACTATGTGGCGGATCATGTGAAGGGTTTTCCATTAGCAGCATCCCAGTGTTATTTTGCTTGTGCTAATTATCAAAGGTCCAACTTTTTGTGTGTGTTGATGTGTGTTTGCAGGAGAACATGCAACAGTTGCCGGCCTGAATTGACCTATTGTATGTCTCTCTTCTTGAATGCTTATGAATGGAAGTTGAATACTGTATCTGTTGTACACTGTAAAAAATAAAAAGTTGAGTCAACTTAAAATTTTAAAGCAATCAGCTGCAAAAAAAATTGAGTTTATTAAGTTTCAGTGGTTGAAGTTGTGCCAAATTATTTTTTTTTAAGTTGACTGAAAAGGCTGGTTTAAGTGAAGTATACTTTATGGAATAATTTGGCACAACTTCAACCACTAAAGCTTAATAAACTCAAAATGTCTTTGCAGCCGGTTGCTTTAAAATTTAATGTTAACTCAACTTTTTATTTTTACATAAACGCTCAAGTGAAGAAATCAAATTTTGAAGTCTCCTCAACTGAATTTTTTACTTTCATTGAACAAACAGTTCCAAACATGCAGTTTAATTGTTTTTATGAGCAAATTCAACTCTGAGCTCAAAAATATGTCCACCTAATTTACAATTTTAAACTTGGCTAACAGTTTGTAAGTTGGATTTTTTTACAGTGTATGGGGATTGGAACATTTTTAAGTTTCTGTGCCATGATCCAAGATTCCAAGATTGGAAGATTTTGGTGTGATGATGATTATGCTATATAAACAGTGGTGGAATGAGTACTGAAAAATCATACTTAAGTAAAAGTACCATTACTTGCCTAAAAATGTAGTATGAGTAGAGTAAAAGTACCTGTTGTAAATATTACTCAAAGCATGAGCAAAAAGTAGCCCTTTCAAAAGTACTCATGAGTAGTGAGTAGTGAGTATTATGCTGTCAAAAGCTGATGCGTTTATCTGTAATTAGTTTTTTGTAGTTATTGCCCAGCAAGCACACAACATAAGATGTTAATATTAGGTTAGATTTAGGTTGTGATGTCAGGTGACCAAAATTCAATGTCTAGCCAGAATCTAAGGACAAAGTTATTTTGATGTCCAATAATGACGTCAAATTACATTGATATTTGGTCGATTTTAGGTTGTTAGAAAGTGACCAAAATCCAACGTCGAGTCAACATCTTAAACCAGCATCATATTGACGTCAAGTACTGACATTTATTCATCAGGTATAGCAACCAAAATTCAACGTCTGATAGACATCATAGTGGTAACGTTGACAACGTCAAGCTGTAACATCATTAGACGTTGACATTTCGTTGATTTCAGGTTGGATGTTGGACATTGAGGTAGGCCTGACATTTCCAAACAAAATGCAACATCCCCACGACATTAGGGTACAATGTCAATCTGACAGCAGATTGACGTCTTGTGCCTGCTGGGCCATTTCGATCATCATACAGTAAATATGTGTCATCTTCTCATCAGTGACATGGATCTAAACCAGGGGTGTCCAAACTCGGTCCTGGAGGGCCCGTGTCCTGGAGAGTTTAGCTCCAACCATAATCAAACACACCTGAACCAGCTGATCAAGCTCTTATTAGATATACCAGAAGCGTCTTGGCAGGTGTGTTGAAGCAAGTTGGAGATAAACTATGCAGGACACCGGCCCTCCAGGACCAAGTTTGGACACCCCTGATCTAAACAGTTTCTGAGTAAATGCGTGTAAAGATTTTGACTATCTTCTTGGACACTTTTAATGCTTCCAGTTTGCTGCAATGTAAAGCGCCTATGTCTTGAGGTAGTTCATTATGATGCAAATTACCTTCTATGTGTGATTTGATTGGACAGGAATCTCAGGACTGATTTTTCTAATCTCCATAGACAAGAAAAAAATAAGTAGTTACTGCAGGTTGAAGAAAAGTAGTGGAGTAAAAGTACAGATACTGCACTAAAAATGTACTCAAGTGAGAGTAAAGGTACACATTTTTAAAACTACTCAGTAAATTACAATTCCTGAGAAAAAGTACTTAATTACAGTAACTTGAGTATTTGTAATTAGTTACTTTACACCACTGTATATAAATAGCTAAACTGGGTATTTCAGGACCAGAATACTTCATTAGTCCCACTGGGAAATTGCTTTTGTTACAGTTGCTACTTGGAAACATTAACATTAAAGATAAAGACTAAAATAAAAAAAGTAAATAAAATAAAAACATTCAATATGGACAAGCTTTACAATATTCACATCCCAGCAAACATTTAAAAAATAAATAAATAAAAATAGTTAATATTAATTAATATTAATTAATTAATTAATTAATAATAGTTTTTTTTTTTTTTTTTACCTTTATTATGATAAAAGCCATCTCAATAAGGCAATATCATTGGTCCATGAACATTTTCTGCTTGTCTTAAAACTTTTTCAGAACTGTAACAAGAGGCGATTCAGTCATAACTAATGTTAACACGGCTGTCAGTAACAAAAAGTATCAACATGTGGAGCTTTCTGGATTCTCAGAAGCTTTGGAAATGAAAGTTAAAAAACAGGAAATGCATTAGGACCATTGTTATTGTTTACATCCCTCAAAATTGTCTATAGGACTGTGGAGATTTCAGACAGGAAATCATTGGGAGCAGAGAGAGGGGAAGTATCGGCAAATGACTTCAAGCCGGGAGTCAAACTCGGGTCGCTGTGAGCAATATGTCGGCGCACAGTACCACTAGGCTATTGGCGATGACAACAATTTTGTTTTTAATAGATGTCTAATAGACATCTAAACGTAGACAGCTTGGTTAAAACAAGGCTAAACTTGCGATGTCATTGAAAATCTAATAGACATCTAAAGGCTCGTTCACACCGGGACGCTTTTCGTTTGCGTTTATCGTCAGCGTTTTTCAAGACGTTTTTCCAGATTCAAACCCAAGCGATTTTCACAGGCGTCGAGCAGAAGAGTATGCAAAATCACTCCTTGACGTTAGATGGCGCTACACAACTTTAAGCTTCTGACACTCACTTGTAACACAGAAGAAGAAGACAAAGTTGACACGCTTATTGTTATGGATGGTTCAAGTAGCAGCTCCAGCTCTAGTGATGAAGAAATGATTATTGCTCACCAGTGCAATAAGCAGCTATACAATCATATCGCCTCTGGGCATCTTCTTCAATGTGCGCTCGCATTGACAGTTTTGCGCTTGAGCGCCTCCAAGTGCTGTTTACTGTAACTTCAGCAGCTCCGTGCATGTGGACAAAAGTGCCAATCTGATTGGTGGAGAAACTTTTGAAGCGGCGCGTCAAAACAAAAAACCGAGCATGAGGCGATTTTTATTTATTTATTTTATTTTTTTTTTTTATTTTTTTTATTTATTTTATTTATTTTTTTTTTAATGACGCTTTTGCGCCTGCCGTTTTGCGCGTTGGTGTGCACGATCACATTAGCGCCCTTTATTTAGTCACGAGGCATTAAACGTCAATAGAAAACGCGAGCAAAAAACATCTCGGTGTGCATAGGCCTTAAAGGCTCGTACACACCAGGATGCTTTTCATTTGTGTTTATCTTCAGCGTTTTTCAAGACGTTTTTCCGGATTCAAACCCAAGCGATTTTCACAGGCGTCGAGCAGAAGAGTATGCAAAATCACTCCTTGACGTTAGATGGTGCTACACAACTTTAAGCTTCTGACACCCGCTTGTAACACAGAAGAAGAAGACAAAGTTGGCACGATGGTTGTTGTTATGGATGGTTCAAGCAGCAGCTCCAGCTCTAGCGATGAAGAAATGATTATTGTTCACCAGTGCAATAAGCAGCGCCACGTTCATATCGCCTCTGGGCATCTTCTTCAATGTGCGCTTGCATTGACAGTTTTGCGCTTGAGCGCCTCCAACTGCTGTTTACTGTAACTTCAGCAGCTCAGTGCACGTGAACAAAAGTGCCAATCTGATTGGTGAAAAAAGGTTTTGACGTGGTGCATCAAAAAAAAAAAACGAGCATGAGGCGTTTTTTTTTTTTAAATGACTGATTTTGCTCCTGCCGTTTTGCGCGTTGGTGTGCACGATCACATTGACGCCCTTTATTTAGTCACGAGGCGTTAAACGTCAACGGAAAATGCGAGCAAAAACCGTCTCGGTGTGCACGGGCCTTAAGAATAGCCCAAAACTAGACTAGTCATCAAATAGACTAATTAGACAGACTTTATATGTGTAGTCATTCATTTCTGTTTATTTAATGGCTAGTCTGATTTTGGCCTAGACGTCTATTAGATTTTCACTGACAGCCCAAATTTAGCCAAGACGATTATGTTTAGACATCTATTAGACATCTATTAGACATCTTTTGAACAAAAAAATGCTTGCTGAGATATATTATGCATTGTATTATCCTAGTTTGACCTCAGAGGGAGGAGTTGTAGTGTTTAATTTTAGAGAAGTTGAGTAATATTTAATTTTAGAGGAGTTGTAACACTGATTCACAATATCCTAAGAGGATGAGCAATGATTTAATTATTCCATTTCCTAAATCTTAACAAGACAGCTTAAAGGGCACCCTGGGTATTAAGACTTGTATGGCTTAATATATCATAAATGATTTCACATAAATTAAATATGCAGCAGAAAACCAATAAAAGATTTACATTTGTTTTTTTAAAAATGCACATTTATTTTGGACTAAAGGGTGGCACCATGATTTTTGGTGAGCAGTGTGTGACGTCAAACAGATGGATTTTGTGTGCTGCTGGTGCTTAGTTATGTGAAGTATAGCATCCACTTTCTGAAGCTCAGAGTCGAGTGCTTACCTCCTCAGCTCTGCCCTCGCTCACCTCATCTCTCCCTCCCTGTTGCCTTTTTCTTGGGGACATCGCAGACTGACTCTGGTTTATCTTCACATTCCAAGCCTTTGCTTTGTTGAATCTGTCACTGTGTGCCAAAGCCTGAAGTTGAAAGGGAATCCGAGGACTTTATATGCTCTCTTTCCCTCCCTCCCTCTCTCTTTCTCTCTCTCTCTCTCTCTCTCTCTCCCTCTCTCTCTTTCTCTCTCTCTCTCTCCGTCTGCTCACACTTCATGCTGAATTTCCTTTGACGCTAAGAAATGAAATAATTAAAGACAGCTGTAAAACAAAGGAGAAAATCTCCGGGGACATTACAAGGGCAGTGTGTGTGTTGAGAGGTTATATTAAGGTGGATGTCAAACACAGTCATTATAGTGATTGTTTTCTGTCTGCGTGTGGAAGGGAGGTCACCGCTGTAGAAGATTGTAGGGAAAATCACTGCTGATGGTGCAATGCTTCTCTGCAGAAGGACTTTGCGAGCACATAATTCTGAGCTGAGGCTCCCATCGACGAGCTATTATAAACATGAGGCCGTCCTTGAAGTCAAGAACTTACAGATCTGCAATGAAAAACAGGGCTCTCGTGACTGGAATATTCCTTATGTTGTGATGATATTCAGAAGTGTGCGGCACAAAATTACACAATGTGTATCTTTCACTTTGAGATGAATCAAACATGAAATTATAATAGTAAAACGGTTTATTTAGGCATCATTATAATAATGTTTGGCCATTCAATGGATATTCATTTTGAAAGACATGTCTGTTTTTAACATAATATACACCTGACAAAAGTCTTGTCGCCTATCCAAGTTTTAGGAACAACAAATAATACCTTGACTTCTAGTTGATCATTTAGTATCAGAAGTGGCTTAGATGAAAGCCAAAGGCCTCTAGATTACACTTATTTTACCAAAATAAAATGTGATGATTTTGAATTATTTAATTAGGACTTTGCTTAGACAAAAGTCTTGTTACGTAACAAAACTAATGTACAGTATAGAATATAAAGTCATTGTGCAGTAGAAAAATAATTAATATTGTGTATGACTCCATAAGCTTGGACGACTGCATCCATCTCTGCAATGACTCAAATAACTTATTAATAAAGTCATCTGGAAAGCTTGCTAGCAGGACTCCCAGAGTTCATCAAGATTCTTTGGATTCTTGCTCAAAAATGTTCATGTCTGGTGACTGGGCTGGCCAGTCCTGGAGCACCTTGACCTTATTTGCTTTCAGGAACTTTGATATGGAGGCTGAAGTATTAGAAGGAGCGCTATCCTGCTGAAGAATTTACCCTCTTCTGTGGTTTGTAATGTAATGAGCAGCACAAATGTCTTTATACCTTAGGCTGTTGATGTTGCCATCCACGCTGCAGATCTCTCGCATGCCCCCCCATACTGAATGTAACCCCAAACCATGATTTTTCCTTTACCAAACTTGACTGATTTCTGTGAGAATCTTGGGTCCATACAGGTTCCAATAGGTCTTCTGCAGTATTTGTGATGATTGGGATGCAGTTCAACAGATGATTCATTGGAAAAACCTTCTGCCACTTTTTCAAATGATCAACTAGAATTCAAGATATTATTTGTTGCTTTTACAACTGGGATTGACGACAAGACTTTTGTCAGGTAGTGTATAGAGAGTTGAGAACAATATCAATACCAATATATTGTATCTTCACTGTAATAGGATACAAAATACCAATATTCATTAACTTCTGGATGCCAAGACAAAACTGTCAATCTGTTTTTGATTAAGCTTCATAAGTGTGCACATGAAAAGCATTAATAATTAAGGCATGATGCATCCCCGTTATCTAGCATCATACACAAAAAGAAGTTCAGCTTAAAGGGACAAAAAAAATCTGTCTGTCAGAAAATAGTTTGACTTGGTTTGAAGTTTATGATTAGCAAAGCATAATGTGTCCCATTGCCCCGAAGACCTTTCACATCGGCAGAGGCCACACAGCTGGCTCATAATGATTAGCATTGCTTTTCCAACAGATTGATCATGCTGTCTCTGAGGTTGGTCTATGATAAGACTACTCTGAGCTTCCCTTTTTAATAGGAGATACCAATAACGCTGAAGCCATAATTAATTTTTCATATTAGTTACATTGGAAATCTAACTTCATCCCGGCCGCAGGACAGTGCTTTTTAAGTTTCCATGCTGACACCATGGGCTATGATTTAATAATGCCTCCTCTCTTGTGTTGTGTCCAGAGGTATTTTATTAGAATGATTTAATTAGTCAGGAAACGGCTCAACAGCTCATTTGCCTCAAGCCAGCGCTGTACCCCCACTCCCCCCTCTCTTTTTCTCTTCCTCTCACAAGGGAAGAGCGAGCACTTTTTCAGTCATAGGTTTAGGACGGATAGATAGCTTGGCATTTTGACTGGCTGCTGAGCTTCAAACAAATGTGTCTCCCTGAAGTGACTGGGCTGACGTCAGTTTCCGTTACCAGTCATTCTTTAGCAGATCTGTATTCGCCAGGCTCTTGCAGCTTAAAAGATTCACCAATTAATAAGAGAAGAGACCATTTAAAGAATGTAAAGTGCTGTTTTTAAGTGTTGTTTAGGATGAATATTTGTACAAGCCCAATCTCACAGGAAAACATATCTAGTTTACACACTGTTAGACCTTACCGAGCTTTTTTACAGTAGAATAGAGGTATAGACCATTTCAATGTGGTCGTATCATTGGCCCATGAACATTTCCTGCTTGTTATGAAACTATTTCGTAAATGTAACAAGAGGCAATTCAATCAAAACTTAATGTTAAAACAGCTATCATAACATTATTTTTCAGTATGTGGACCTTTTTGGATTCTTGGAAGCTACATAAATTAAAAGTGTAAAACAGGAAATACGTTGGGACCATTGTTTTTGTTTACATCCCTCAAAATGGTCTATAGAGAGTTATTAAAGTTAGAGGCTAGCTAGCTAACAATGTAGCTTTCAAGTACACAGTTCAAGATAGCAACAATATAACTTAATACACAGACTTACTTTAGAAACCCTCAAAAACATATTTTACTTCCTCATTGTAGAATCTTATTTATGGCTTAAAACATTTCAGACTCTGCATCTGAATTGATAGACAGAGAATGGAGCACACTCAGAATTAAAATCAAACACCTGGCTCCCTTAAAGGGCCAACATTTTCTGAAAACCTTTTCTAACAACTTTGTGTTTAGAATAAGACACATCCTGTGTATGTGTGTGTTATTGCCTAAATCATTGTTTTCTGCCTTAATATATATGTACTTCTCTACAAATATTAACTTAAAGCATCAGAGTAGAGGCACAGTAATGGTTGAACGATCATTTACCACTTATAGTCACAGTTACTACCTGTAATGAGTACATGAAGTAACTTACTGTAATTTATTCTTTGCACTACACAATTTCATACAAATCCTACTCCTTTAAAATACTGTTTCCTTTTATTACAGCAAAACACTGGCTATTTTACAGTTAGTTACCACATAATCTACAGTAGAGGTTAACAGTGCATATTCAAGAAAAGTGGGTATTAATTTGTGCTAAAATGTATGTTTTTTTTTTAATGGAAAAGTGTGCCACGCTTTGCAGTAAGGTTTTATTGGTAAATTTATTTTGTAACATGAACTAATTATGAACAATACTTGTACAGCACTTATTATCATAATTCAACATTTACCTATGCATTATTAACATCCAAATTCATGCTTGTTAACATGAGTTAACTTCAACTAACAATGAACCACTGCATTTTCATTAACTAATGTTAACTAACATGAATAAATACCGTAATACAGGTATTGTTTATTACAGTTTTTTCTGATAGCTTAAGCACCTTTTTTGTAACTATTGGCTATTTTTGCAAAACTCTGCACATCAATAAGAAAACCCTTCACCAAATTTGCAAAACATTTTAGTTCTCTTGCAAAAGCTGATAAACCTTGCTGAACTCTTCAAACCTTCGTAAAAATTGTATTTTTGTATCAAACATTTAACACAAGCCATCACATTAATAAGCACACAATGTGCCAACTACACACTGATGGAATGAATAAAAACTACATCTGGCTTTTGCTTTGAAAACAGCTCCTCAACTGATTGTCTTTAAAAAGGAGTTTGCCCCCTATGTAGAAGCTTTAAAATAATGAAGAGTGAGAAGACTAAACAATTGTATGATTTGTTTCAAGAATATGGTTTTATTTAACCCCTTACAGAGTTTCTATTTGATGTCTGCACGGTAGGTTGTTCTTTTTGTGTTACTGTAAGTTATTTTATATATATTTTTGTATGATTGTTTGTTTGGTTTTTGTTTGTAATTTTATAGCTTTATATTTGATTCACTGTATGACATGTCTCAGTCAGTGTGTGCAAGATTATGTTTGGATTGAGTTTGGCCTAAATTGTTATGTTTTTGAAAGGCAAAAAAAAAAAAAAACATCTGGCTTTTGCCTTCTCTGAGAACAAGCTAGGCTATGTCAGTTTGAGGTCATACCTTTCTCATACTGTAGTTCTGTAAACATACAGGGATGCAAACTTCAAGTTCTGGTGTTTATTTACACACATTAAAACAAGCACAGGTGTTTTTCCAAATCAAAACACAAAATAGTTGGAATTTGTAAATTCAGTGTAAAGCAGTGAGTTGTGTTTACAGTTCCGCAAAAAGAGTGCTGTGCAGTGGATTGTACCTACATGTTTGCAAAGTGTGTGTTACAAAATTGCAAACTTAGTGCAAAGCAGTGTTTGTGCTTTTAATTTTGCTAACCCAGTGAGTGGTTTTGCTATAACAATTAATCATTTTATAAATTGTGCTGTAAGAATCTTGGTTAGGGTTTAAGCATTCAGAAAAAACTGTAATAGAACAATTCAATGTTCATTAACTAATACAACCTTGTTACAACCATGTGGACATGACCATATTGTATTAAAAAGCACAAATATGATCATACAAATTCATAAAAATAAGTCACCAAACTACATTAATTATGAATTGAAATTGTGAGGATGGCTAAATCTCTTCATAATATGAGACCTTGAGAACTGTTATGGAATTTCATGAGACAGGACCACAAGAATTGCTATGCAATAAAACAATAAACTTTCTAGTCTGAGGCCCCATTTACACTAATAAGTTTTAGTTTTAAAATGGCATTTTAGAATGAAAACGATCCGCATCCACACTGGCGTTTCCCCTAGCATTTCTGAACAACTCTCCATCCACACTATACTGCCTAAAACGCACATCACGTGACCACACACACACTGTGGCATGCAGTGCAGCGATGAGAGCTGTGCACGTCGGACTGTTCATCAAGGATCTCCCGCTGGATCTAATCTCACTATATTTGTTAAACCTGATATTTTATTCATCTTGTCTTTATCTAACGACATATTGCCTGACTTTGGTCTTTTGAATCTATTACTTGTTCAGGTAATGTGTTTTGGCTGAGCGCAAAGATAAGTTAATATATTAATTTATGTAACCACGTACACTGATTCTGCACAATTGACTGATTGCTTGCATTTATTTCCTATAATGTAAAAACATATTGTACATTATACTTTTATAATGACCATTATTGATTATTAAAACTGACATTCAGCAAAAGAGAGGGTATGTTTCGTATTTTCAATGAAAATGAAAGGAGGCAGTTATGTTAGAGGCTCTGTTTTGTTAGAAATATGCATGCAGTGAAGATGACAGTCATATAAATACTGTATGCAGCTACATGACGCCCTTAACATTTTTAGTGTCTGTTAAGCTGCTAGTATCAAAATAATATAGGCAGTTCCTTATATCATGTCTTCATTTTATTTATTAACATACAAACATAGTCGGGTGATGTGAATGAGGTTATAAAGTACACTGTTCCCTTTGAAGATTTACCCAACGTGTCTTCGAGAGTTTGTTTTCCATATCAAACTTGTGAAGTCTGAACTTACAGGGAGAGGATGCAAGACTGAACTTGGTTTAATCTACTTAATATTGAGGAAAAAGCCCCAATCAGATCAGCCCTTCATGTCTCCATTTTCCCCCATCCACACTAACATGGAGCAGCAGCATTTTAAAATGAAAACGGCCTCTTCAGTGTTTTCAAAAAGCTCAGTTTTCGGCACTCGAAATGTAGTGTGGATGGATGGTGTAACCGTACCGTAGCAAAACGTCTGCATTTTAAAACGAAAACGTATTAGTGTAAATGGGGCCTGAGTAGCAGATCTGCAAGAAAGCAAGTTCTTCAACTGCCTCAGTTACCTATCATACTGTATGCCCCTCTCTGCCTCCCCCTTCACTTCTTCAATCAGAGCTCACCTCACTGACATTTCACACCCAATCCTTATCCTCTTCATATGGTGTATCTTGTGAATCTATAACTTTAACTTGCGTTTTGGTATCATTTTAAATGTCTCTGTGTGATTACTAAATGGTCTCAATTTTGCAGTAGTCACTTGTATTATGATAATTATTGTCTGAGTCCAGACAGAGGTTTTGGTGAAGATGTCATTATCTTTAATTTAAGTTTTTTTGTTCTGAGTCTGAGATCTTGTAGGGGTGTCAAAATTAATTGTTTCTTCAGAGCACCAATGCAGACGCGGACAATTCGGTATCGGTTATTGTGTACTGACGTCATTTATCTCATATGCTATGTTGCGGTAGGATACTATGGTGAGGGAGGCAAGTGCAAGTATTTAAAATGCTCCAAATATTTTAGAATGTAGAAACTGTGCACACTTTACTCAGTGGCATAGCGCAAAATGCGGGGGCCCCCCTGCAGGGATTATTGACGGGGGCACCCTGGGGAAGAGAGAGGGGGGGGGGGGGGGGGGGGGGGGTGGGGGGGGGTTGTTAACTACTTAAACAATTATTCAAAGTCATTTTTTTTTCATGCATAACTCTGCAGTCTTCATAAACAAGATAAATATATAACTTAAACTCAAAATAATCATTCATTTTTTTTCGGCTTAGTCCTTTTATTAATCCGGGTTCGCCACAGCTATCCAGCATATGTTTTACACAGCGGATGCCCTTCCAGCTGCAACCCATCACTGGGAAACATCCATACATTCTCATTCACATACACTACGGAAAATTTAGCCTACCCAATTCACTTACACCACATGTTTTTGGACTTCTGGGGGAAAACCGGAGCACCCAGAGGAAATCCACGCCCACACAGGGAGAACATGCAAGCTCCACACAGAAACGCCAACTGACCCAGCCGGGGCTCACACCAGCAACCTTCTTGCTGTGAGGCGAACGTGCTACCCACTGCGCCACCATGCAGCCCATACTCATAATAAACTTCCTTGTTAAATTATTTGACAAGGAACTTTGTATTGTAGTGGATAACACGTTTCAAACGTTCAAGTACATCAAGGCACATTTTTAAACCTGTAAACTTTGAAGTCAATTTTTTTGCCCTCCCATTAATTTAAAATAATGTTTTCCAAGTGATCTTTAACAAACCAAGGACATTTTCACGGTATTTCCTGTAAAAAAATAAGTAAAAATAATAATAAATAATAAGCCTTTTTCTTATAGTTTATTTCTTAAATAAAAGCAGTTTTTTAATTTTTAAAAATAAAATTTTAAGGTCAGTATTATTAGCCTCCTTAAGAAATATTTACTGTATATTTTTGATTGTCTACACAACAAACCAGTTATACTATAACTTGACTAATTACTCTAACCGTCCTAGTTAACATAACCTAGTGAAGTCTTTAAATTACACTTTAATCTGAATACAACTATCTTGCAAAATAAGTAGTAAAATATTTTGCACTGACTGTCACCATGGGAAAGATAAAAAAAAAAAAAAGCAGGTATTAGAAATTAGTTAGTTAAACTATTATGTTAAAAAAACGTGTTGTAAAAAAGTCATGTGTTGAAGACTCGTATGTCAGTACTGACATCTAAAATGAATGAAGGCAAAACTAAACGAGTAGAATATTACTTTCAATGTGACTGAAAACTAAATTTGATCAATGTGTTACATCTGTTCTCCGGTACTTGGCGACTGTTTGTAAGTTCAAGACTGCATTTCCTAACGTAAAACTATATACACTCAGCTTCTGATTAATAATATGCAGAGCCAAGGACTTCATATATTAAAAGGTTTAAAATCGCTATTGAAAACAAAAGTCTAATATAATCAACAGTGGACATTTTGATAGTGTTTCACAACATGAACATGACTGAAGTTTAATCTTTTTATTACTCAATTTGGGGGTTAACTTCTGAATGCGGGAACTAATGCGAACAGCGCCGTTACAGAGAGAGCGCGCGTGAAGACAGAGAGAGGGAGTGCGCGCGACACCTAGAGCGCGCGAAAGAGGCCCCAGTCATTTCTCCGCAGTTTGCCGGCAATGGCTGATATCACTTCTCCGTGACGTTTTGACACAAAAATATCACGCGGGGCCCCTTATCACGCGGGACCCCCCACTGTTCTGTGCATGTACTTGGGTTTTTAAAGGTACAGTTTGTATATCTGACTGTTTGTATTAAAGGACGAAATTGTATTACAAATAGTATAAAAGTATTAATATATTTATAGATTTTAATACAAGAATTGCTGTGCTGTGAAGAAAATATAAAACTCTGTATAGAAAGCAAGAAAGAAATTGTCAATGCACCGTGATGCACCATTGAATCGAATCGATGGCATGATAATCATAACCGAACTGAACCGAACCGTGAGAGGTTCACACTGAGTGTAGGTTCACACCTCTAGGATTTTGTAGCCAAGACACCCTCTTGCAGCATGTGAGTCTCTGAGAAATGACTGAAATCGTTATTAGTGGTAAATTGTGTGGATACTTGTGTTGACCTTTGGTGTTTTACGGCCAGTGTGGATCAAACTAGAGGATCACAAATAAAGAAGCAGATAGCACTTATTCGTTGGCCTTTAGCTTTCTGACCACTTTTGATCTGGTAAATTGCATGGTCAAAGACTGGGTAGATACCTCTTCTGTCACAGAGCAAGCAGTCGGTGGCCGACTTAAAAAGTACCAGTCACCTGCAAACCTCTGACTAAGAATCAAGCTGGTAAGCCCAAATGGGGAAGGCATGTGAAATTGGCCACACATGGGCTCAGAACGACAATTGGTTCCCAATGAAAGAATAACTGGAAGTATAGTATATCTGAAATAATCAAATATCCAAATGTATTAAGTTTTGGTGAATGTGATTCATTACTAATTAGAAACACAGTCTAAATTTAATGATCACTTGAAAATTGGAGTCAGATTAAAATCTGAGCTGAAAACAAATATAAATAAATTCTAATAAATTACAGAATTCTTTTCAGAAGTGCTAGAAATGGCTTACACGCATTTAACCTTCAACCACGCTGTTAGTTTCATCATTGGGCTAATAGGTGGGCTTTTACAAAATGGACCCACGGTCAAACAGACTAAACTGCATATTTGGAAGAAAGAATAGCCAGGTCTGACAAATCATGATTCTTGGTACATCACATCAACTGCCAGGCTCAGATACGCTGATCAACAATGCATCTGTGTGCACTGCTGGCCAACACAGGCTGTTTTGCTGTGGCTGGTGTTTTCTCGGGACACTTTAGGCCCCATTATCCTAGTTGCACAATCCCTGACAGCTGTCAGGTATATGAACATTGTTATGGACCAAGTGCACCCATTCATGGCAACAAGGTAATGCTCTATGCCAGACTGCCAGAATCATCAAGAATGGTTCAAGGAACATACAGGTGAATTCCTGTTAATGCATTGGCCTTCAAATTCACCTGACATGAACCCAATCAAATGTTTGTGGTTCGACCTGGAAAAGTGAGTTTACACTATAACACCACCACCACCACCGGTAACAGTTCAACCAGATTGACATTATGGTACTAGTTACCCCAAGAGACCTGTTGAAATATTGTTAAATCAGTGCCCCACAGCAAGGGTTTTAAACATGTACCCACCAGTGTCTAGTCATAATTTGATGTATAATTAAATAACGAAATATAAATAATAAATAGTTATTATACATTCACGATTCATTTTTACCAATTGGTTTAAAAACAACCCAGTAATTTAAAACATATTTTTGCTTAATTTTGGCTGTTAAAGGGGCTATTGCTCCAGTTCTCTGCTGGCCTAGAGACCTTTACTTTCAGAACCCCGTGCACCCAGGATGAGATTTGATAGGTGAATGCAAATGTGGGCATTAAGATACTAATGTTAGTGTGGGTTGAGGGTGCTTAAAATGATTTATGAGACTCACACTAAGTGATATATGTAAAATAAATATAAAAAGGCAAATAAATAGGTATTTATCTGACTCACAAAAAAGTATTTCGAGGCACTAAATCACTGTATTGCTGAAGTAGGCTTCTTCTACATGCAGACACATTCATATGTTATGTTTTATACTGCGTAACAATTAGGGATGCAACGATTATAGATTTTAGTTGTACGATTATATAGTCTGAAGAATAATCATGGTTTCACAGTTATCACCATTATTATGCATTTATTACATTTAAAACAAGAAAACTAAACTAGAAACAAAAAAACAGCTTATATTTTATAGTGTTGTTTATGCTCAGTAACCAAATACAGCACAATATTAATAAAAAACAAACAATAATCCATTTCTGTCTTTGGAATTAAAAATAAATGAAAAAGTATTTGATTTAAACATGAGTGTGATAATTTTACAATGAAAAGAAATGACAGAACAATGAATAAATACATAAAAATAAGATTAAATCAAAATAGTTTTTGTCTAATGTTAATTTAAGCTATATATAGCTAAGAATTTAAATTAACTGTTGTTATTATCTGCGTTCATAATCATTTTAATAATTTTTCATAATTCATCTTACATATCTTTTGTTTACATTGCACTGAAAGCCACGCACAACTCTCACCACTACAGCCTGAGAAAATTTCTTCTGTGTGCCGCGCCTGCGGGGCGCGAGTGTGTCAGTTCGCTTGCGAGTTGTCCGCGCACCGCTTCCAATATGCGGACGTCTCAATTGGAAATACTTGCGCGCGGAAAAGACGCAATATGTCAATGGCTTGCTGCTATAGTTTATCCAATGTGCGTGCGTATTGGCATAACTAGTTGCAGCAGCTATTTTCCATGCAAACGAAATGCGGCGTTGAGAAGCCTTTAATGAATGAAAGTGGGGATAATAGTGAAATCGGCTAATCATTGCATCCCTAACGATATCAGTGCATTGTACACAAGGCCTTTTCTACAAACATATTTAAATGTTTTCGGCTGCCCGCGACACTCACTCAATGTCAGGTGACTCGCGCTCTGCAGCCTTTAACTGCAGCTCGTGCTTGAACAGACGCACGTCACTTCATAACTATAGCGGCCGTTTTTCGACTGAACTAAATTAATTTTTGATGTCTTGGTCACACTATTTGGGGGGCCGGAACAAATTGCCTCGGGGGCCGGGTTCGGCCCGCGGGCCGCCAATTGAATAGCCCTGCTCTAACCAGTGACCTTCTTGGTGGGAGGCGACAGCACTACCCACTGTGCCACCGCGTCGCCCTGATAAATCAGGGTCTATGAATTTCCCTTTGAGATGAATAAAGTATCTATCTATCCAATCCAATGGATAGTGCAGAAGGATAGATTCTTCCATGTCCGTCGCAATTTCATATAGTAACAATCAAGATCACATTTGTATTTGCTCAAATCTAACAGAAATGTTGCATGGGAGCTGGGTAAAACTTCAATATTGCAGAAAAATCTACCCCACACAGGTCTAGTCTAAACCCACTTTCTTTGTCTGTTTCCTGATTGCTCCGCTGACAGTCTACCCAGTTAAAGAAATCTGGCTGGATTTTGGTTTTCCTGTTTTTCTGGGCTTGTGTACATTATATGCTTATTCAAATGACTGGCAATATATTCAAAAGGGGCAGTTAACAGTCTTACCAACCCACAACAAATAGCGGGTTCATTCAAAAATTGCAGTAGGCAATGGAAACATATGTGTTTGATTGTGTAGACCAAGAGCTAAAAAGGTTGAGAACTATTTTAACTGTTAAATTCTAATAAATCAACAGCCTGTCATAAATTATTCCTTACTAAATCAATAAATAATACATTTTGAAATATGCCTAGTCATGAAACTTTATCTTGAAAGCAGGTATGGAGGGTAACCAGGCAGCTCAGACTCATTTTGCAGCTCAGTTACATCACACTGTTTTAATGACTGAAAATATTAACATATAATCAGAAAAATGTGCAGGTTCACATTACAAATACTTTCACACAGATCTTTTTTGATAATTTTTTTAATCTAGCAATTAAATGGCAAGGTCTTCTTCTATGGCTGATTTTGGCAGTAACAGTCCACTGGACCATTATTGCCACTGAAATGATCAATTTAAGACAGAGTAGAAACACTTTAAGCAATGTCCAAAATTAATACTCGCCAAGCTCCAAAAGACTGCCAAATATATCTAGGATGCCTAAAGTTTTTTTTTTTTTCTCAGATCTCCATGTGGTGACATATTTATTACTTTTTATTTATTTGTGGCTTTAAGACATCAGCATAAAAACAGATTATTGTAGTATCTATTTGTATATATAAAACATTTAGGCTTTAATTATAGATTTTGTCAATAGGAAAACATATTAAATAATAAAATAAATGATTTGAAATAAGATTTTGTTTATAAATGTTAAAAATAAATGGATGATTTAAAAAAGAATTGGTGTATAATATAGGTTTGTGTCTAATAATAAACAAAGCTTGGTCCATTTGCCACTGAAAAAAAAAATCATGATCCAAAACAGAATTCTGTGCTAAAATGAAAATAATTTTACTCTTTGCAGTTGATTTGTTTTGATTGTACTTTGCAGCCAACCAAATTAGCCAGCCAAGCTAGCTAATAAGCTGGCTAGAAAAAAACCATTGCAAGAGAACATTGGGAGACGAAAAAAAAAAACATGATTGCCAGAATCCCCAATTAGGAAGGCACCAGACTTAAAAATGAATATAAATAAGCAAAATTAAATTTAAAAGTTTTGTTTTCTAAGTTATAATAAAACTTTGAATTGTTACATTCTAATCTTTTGTAGACCTACTGTAAGCTAACTTATTCAGATGTTTTGATGCTATTTAAAGCAAGTCTAGATGATTTAATGGCCTTTTCTATGCATTCACTATTCAGTGTGTGCAAATCGCCACTTCCGTTATGCTGTGTGCCTCAGAACATTGAGCACAAAGGTTTAACCTTTACAAGACCTAAATAAAGACCTACCATATGCCTTTTTAATAAGCGCATAAAAGCTGTTACCATACATGCCCTCTATATAGCATCTGTCAAACTGTTGTCCAATTCTAGCTATGCACTGCATGCATTATGTCCGTAAATTTCCTCAGCTCTCTGTATCTGAGACAGATATATATATATATATATATATATATATATATATATATATATATATATATATATATATATATATATATATATATATATATGATTACAAATTCAAATATCCTTCTTGCACTATGCCTATGTGTGTGTGCACCTCTGTGCATCTCTCGAAGCGAAGCAACACACATTCCTTGAGGCGACTGCAGACATGCAGAAACACTTTCTGCTTCACCCAATGCATTTTCAATGACATAAATCCACTGTGTGCTGTAGAAAGAGAAGAAAGTAGCAGGGGAGAAAAGAGGGAGAGTTCTGTAATCAAAGGTCTGCTGACAGAAATCACATGAGGTTGCATTTGATGGATTGATGGGATCTGCATGCATATACTGTAGACGACAGATAGATGGATATATAGCAAAACTGTGCCAAAAAAGAAAAGAATAACATTTCTTTAGACATGCAATATGGAATCGTGGGTTTGCCTATAGAGGCCAATTTCTCCTCTCTCTGGCTTAATTGAATGCAGCTTAATACAGTTTTACTCATAAAGCTTTTAAACTGTATTGTGAAGGCTGAAAATCAATAGTTGATGGATTTTTTTATGGTTGGAATTTTTCTGCGAGCAGTGCTAACATTCACTGTTTACTGTACATAGTGACCAGTGTAATTCATTTTATAAGGTTTTCTAAAGCTGTAAGAGTGACATGTGGTTGTGAATCTAATAATAAATAAGTCCTCTGTTATAAGATTTAAAACAGTGATATAAAAAAACACTCGTTGAAAATCAGGAATTATTTTACAGCTCTATGTTTTTTTAAAGTATGTAACAAAATAAACTGTGTAGATAGCTTAAAATATAATAATCAGTTTTAGGAACTGGAAAAGTATGTAACAGTAAATGAAAAGCACTACAGGAGAATAGTTCAAATTAACCAAACTATTTAAAATTAGTGGGCAGCATGGTGGCTCAGTGGTTAGCACTGTCACCTCACAGCAAGAAAGTTGTTGGTTTGAGTCCCGGCTGGGCCAGTTGGCATTTCTGTGTGGAGTTTGCATGTTCTCCCTGTGTTCGTGTGGGTTTTCTCCGGGTGCTCCAGTTTCCCCCACAGTCCAAAGACATGTGCTATATGTGAATTGAATAAGCTAAATTGGCTGTAGTGTGTGTGTGTGTGTGTGTGTGTGTGCGTGTGTGCATGTGTGCGTTTGTGCGTGTGTGTGTGTGTGTGTGTGTGTGTGTGTGTGTAAATGTGTATAGGTGTTTCCCAGTACTGGGTTGTGACTGGAAGGGCAGCCACTGTACGTGTAAAACATGATGACTGTGGAGGCCATTTGAGTACAGTAAACTCATTGTCATATTCAAGAAACCAGTCTGAGATGATTTGTACTTCATGACATGGCGCGTTATCCTGCTGGAAGTAGCCATCAGAACATGGGTACACTGTGGCCATAAAGGGATGGACATGGTCAGCAACAATACTCCTGTTAATGCAGGCTGTGCAGTAGGCTGTGGCATTGACATGATGCCCCCACACCATTACACCACCACCAGCAGCCTGAACCATTTATACAAGGCAGGATGGATCCATGCTTTCATGTTGTTGACGTCAAATTCTGACCCTACCATCCAAATGTCGCAGCAGAAATCGAGACTCATCAGACCAACGTTTTTCCAATCTTCCATTGTCCATTTTTGGTGAGCCTGTGAGAATTGTAGCCTCGGCTTCCAGTTCCTAGCTGACAGGAGTGGCACCCGGTGTGGTCTTCTGCTGCTGTAGCCCATCCAATTCAATGTTGGACGTGTTGTGCGATCAGAGATGCTCTTCAGCATACCTCGGTTGTAACGAGTGGTTATTTGAGTTACTGTTGCCTTTCTATCAGCTTAAATGCGTCTGGCCATTCTTCTCTGACCTCTGGCATCAACAAGGCATTTGCACCCACAGAACTGCCGCTCATTGGATATTTTCTCTTTTTTGGAGCATTCTCTGTAAACCCTAGAGATGGTTGTGCGTGAAAATCGCAGTAAATTAGCAGTTTCTGAAATACTCAGACCTGCCCATCTGGCACCAACAACCATGCCACGTTCAAAGTCACTTAAATCACCTTTCTTCCCTATTTAGATGCTCGGTTTGAATTGCAGCAGATCGTCTTGACCATGTCTACATGCCTAAATGCATTGAGTTACTTCCATGTGATTGGCTGATTACAAATTTGCTTTAACGAGAAGTTGGACAGGTGTACCTAATAAAGTGTATTTTAATGAATACAAATTTGAAATTTTGTGTAAATGGTTGCATTTGAAAAGATCATTTCAGGCTATTAGAATAGAAATATTTTCTCCCAAAGTCTTACTGATCCCAGACTTTTAAAATATAGTGTATACATTAACTTTTTTTTTATTAGTTTCTCACCTAGCCATACTTCTGAAGACAAAATTGCTGTAACGTCTCCAGACAATAGCTAAAACCTCTTTTAGGGGAATAACCCACAAGAAAAATTGGTTTATTAAGAGAAAAGGTGTACCATAAGGGTTTTTAGGGTCAGAGTTAATGTCTTGTAATTATAATTAGATTACAAACACTAGAAGTTAATGGAGATTGAAGTTTCAATTTAGATAGCTGTAGGATTGCCTGTCTCATGTGGGTCAGTACCTTACTACAAAACTGGGGACGAAAGATTGGACAAATGCTGTGTATGTAATGCACAACAGGCCTTGAGATTTGTGTGATAGTACTGTATGTGCAGGTGTGTGTACGTCTGGTTGAAAAGCCATTTGGTTTTAAACGAGATTTCCATGCCTAGGGTTTAATTTATAGCCTCTATATCTACACTTCACTGTGTTTTGCAGAGTTAGCACTTCGCACAGCCCCAATTCAGCGGGGAAATGAGTTTGTCTTTTAGCTGCTGTTGGGGTATATGTGTGCGCACTCTCGTATTAGTAATGGCGGTATTGGGTCGGTATTGGTGATTGAATTTGAGCAGTAAAACAAGTAAATGGCCTTTAAATGGCCACTTTAAATTGATCATTTCATACCCTTTCATTTCACACGTACACATACTTGATTAACTAAAGAAAGGCGTGCCATATATACTACTTTTGTTTTCATACATTGCTAATTATATAGATCTGAAGCCCATTCACGCACAAAAAATGCAATTCTTTCCAATGACTGCCTCAAACAAGTCATGTAAAATGTATAACTGCAGTTGTTTAAGCACTGTTTTCTAGTGTGAGTCAACAACAATGACTGTTATCCAAGGATTACAAGGATAAAGGAGAATAAAAACAGAAGGAGGATTGCCGTGTTAGTTCCGGCCTCCATGCTGAGTGTCCCCACCATTACCGGCCTTAACCCCTCATTTACCCAGAATGCCGAGCAGCAGGCATCACTTCGGCTCATAAAAGACAATTTAAAGGGAAGCATCATTACGCGAACACACTGACAATGAAATGCACACCAATGAGCATCCAAACAACAACTAGAACGTTAGCACAGACTCTCACTTGCAGACATGGCCACAAACACATCGTACAATCTCTCACAAACCTACGCACATGAGTATATATACAGCATCATTACACAAAGCCATCAGCTCCCACTCGCCATCTATACTTTATAGGCTTTCACTTAATCGCGCGCGAGAGAACATTGGAAACAAAAGGAAACTGATAGCTTGACACTAAAGCTTTTGTGAAGATTTTATACTTATGTTGCCCCTCAAGTGTCTGAGTGAGTGTGGGTTGTGTATTTATATGTGTTTGCAGAGTGATTTTCGTCTCGAGATACTGGAGAGCTTATCCTATAGTCAAGGATTGGGACTGTGTCCCATTTCATTGGTGTTTACATTCTACCTGTTCCATTTTTTCAGCACTTTTTGTTTTTTAAATAATTTTCTTATTCGTTTTCTATTGGATTCAAGTCAGGTGATTGGCTGGGCCATTCTACAGCTTGATTTTCTTTCTCTGAAAGCATTTGAGAGCATTTGACAGTTCCTTGGCTGTGTTTTAGATTATTGTCTTGCTGAAATGTCCACTCTGGTTTCATCTTCATAATCCTAATAATGTAGATGTTGGACTAAAGCAGCTAATATTAATTTACAATGACGAAGGGCAGAGGGTTGCTGAATAACTATTGAGAGATTTCAGCTGCTGTCTGGGCTTTCACTGCCTTTTTTCACCTCCCTTTCTTCATGTGTTTAATACCTTTTTTATCTGTGTCATTTCCTTTTATTACACATAACTTCATTTGTAAACTAATTAGATTTGTTTTCTTTTCATTTATGGATGTCTTTGGTTGTTATTAACATCTGGTGAAAATTTCAGTGATCAACTTCTTTAGAAATATGTTTTCTGAAAAAAATGGTGGCGTGTTGAATACTTATTTTCTCCCTTTTATGTCATGAGATAAACCAACCTGCTAAAAGGTGAACATGCTTTGCTCATTGGAAATATTTTGCTTTGCCCACATTTCTACAAAACTGCAAAAATGTAACTATGCATATTTCACTGGAGTTTCTGGGTGAAATGAACACTAGATACAGTTAAAAAAGGCAACTTGTTCCTTTTTGGACAAATTATGTTTGCAGTGCAGATTAGAGATATGAATAAAGATACGATAAGGGATTAAGCTTTTAGTGCAACTTCCAGATTATTTAATTTTTTATTAAACTGACTTACATAATGGCGACGCAGTGGCGCAGTAGGTAGTGCTATTGCCTCACAGCAAGAAGGTCACTGGTTCAAGCCTCAGCTGGGTCAGTTGGCGTTTCTGTGTAGAGTTTGCATGTTCTCCCTGCGTTTGCGTGGGTTTCCTCCGGGTGCTCCGGTTTCCCCCACAGTCCAAAGACATGCGGTACAGGTGAATTGGGTAGGCTAAATTGTCTGTAGTGAATGAGTGTGTATGGATGTTTCCCAGAGATGGGTTGCGGCTGGAAGGGCATCCGCTGCGTAAAACATGTGCTGGATAAGTTGGCGGTTCATTCCGCTGTGGCGACCCCGGATTAATAAAGGGACTAAGCCAAAAAGAAAATGAATGAATGAATATATGACTTACATAATAACTGTATAAAATGCTGCCCGAGTCATGTTTAACACTTTTTCAGAGATAATTAAACACATAGTATGTAATGCCAGACACTTGTTAATATTTAAATTAGGCCAAAGATATTGATTTTGAATTTTGAATTAATTGCAAAATATGTATATAAATACGTATTGATGTAGTTTAAAGGTGCTGTATGTAAGTTTTTGATTCTTCTAAAGCATAAAAATACCATAATATGCTTGCAGATATTTAGGAAACATGCTAAGTGAACATAGTTGTTTATCTGAAAAACAATGCTAAAGTCAGATATTCTCCTTTAAAAATGTGTTACATGCCGAAACGTCTGTCTTTGTTTTGGTCATTTAACCCGCACAATGCCAGTTTAGCCAATTATATTTCAGCACTCCGGGTTGCCTTGGTGGAAAATATCATTCATTCAGTCTGAAAGGCCCTCAAAGTGTGCATCCGCGACTGAAATGTGACCTCCGGTAGACAGCAACAGCCTCCGAAATGAGATGTAGATTCAGAGTTACACATGAGGTGGTTGTTAATTAGGAAATAATATAAATATTATGAATGTAAACATTAGGTGAGCAGGTTACATTGTAACCCTGTGTCCTAACAACATGTTACGTGACAAGAATTGCAATGATAAGCATTTTGGCTGTTTGCACCAGACACAACACAACAGAAATTTAAATACAGCCATTCAGAAGCACAGAATAGTGCACTTACTGCACTCCAACGACAGGGTAAGGTTTATAATCTAATTAATACATATAAAACCTCTTTAACATTATTAAATGTACATGCTGAATCACTGATATGTGTTGGCTTGCAAGTTCTAAAGTTCAATTTCAAACCATTTATTTTATTTTCATGATGTAAGGTAAACTGTGTGCTGCTGCTTTCAGTATTATGGCAATAAATGTCATGTAAAATGCCATTCAAACTCACATTATTAGCATTTAACACTGAATAAAGCACATGAGGTTTACCTGAGGAGGTGATCATTGTCATAGCGTTCTGTTGTTTTCTGTTGTTTCTAAAATATAATTTCGAGGTGTTGGTTAGGGCAAAAAATCCTTATAATATGGAAAATATTCCTTCTATCATGTGTCGTTGTTTTTTAAGCCTTAAATCAGCCTTTAAGCTCAACAGTCAGGCACACTGTTGCTGGTGTCATCAATCTGGCAACCTGCACTTGCGTGTGTTTTGAACCAGGTGTGCAATACCTAGTTCAACCACTGGGTGTCAAACTTACATACTACACCTTTAAGACTGTTTTTGACTCTTTTTTTGATTAACTATTTAGTTTTCTAATAGAGACTTTTTTTGCAAAATCATAGATAATGAAGCATAATAGGTAAAACGATACAATAATTAAAACTGAAATCAATATTTTGTCTATGCAGTTTGGATGAGTAGCCGTTTGAATAACATAATAACATACGAATAACAAAAACACTAGCTGATACATTATATGTTTTAAAATGTAAAGGCAAATTGTGAGAATGGATGATAAATCAGATTAAACGGGAAAGTGAGTGGTGAAATTATTAGCCTCAAAAGTCTGCAGTAAATGAGAATTTGATTCCACCTTCTCTAAAGTTGAAATATCCCTAGCGGCATTTGCATTGACTGCCGCTCCTTTCTTTGTTTAATTTTCCACATGACTAAAGCTGAATCAGAGAGTGTCATGTTGGTTGTCCTCAGCTCTCAGAATCAGGCAGCTATATCTTAACATCAGCATATTAAACCGTGCTCTTTTTTTCAACCCTGGGTTCTGCTTTTAAATTATATATAATATATTACTGCAGCATTGTTGATTGCAAGACATAGCATTAATTTAGATCAGGTTTGCACTTCATCAGTCAAAATCAATGTGTAGACATATCTGTCTGCTTTAAAAGACTCAATATATTGCATGAGACATATGGAATGATTTTATATTATGTTTGTCAATCATTGATCTGTTTTCTATGAAATAAAATCTATATGAAAATACCTTCTTTGGTGTTGTAAATAACAGCATGTGGGCTTGGAAATGGCATGCAGCTGACTAAATAATGACAGCTTTTTACATTTTCTATTTTTCTTTAATTTTAGTGTTGCGTAAGGCTTTTTGACCACATTAAACCATATTGCTGAAAATTTATACTAGCTGTATGGACTGCTTCTGTCTTTTAGTGTCAGCGCAGAAAATGACAAATTAATTCCAAACTCTCCCTAAGGGAATAGGCAATCTTTCCATTTAAAATTAAACATCTTCTCTAAATTGAAAATCCAATTATTTATTTAAAACTAATTCCTCCTCTATAATTTGACTTTTTCATAATTTTAACAAAGAGCCGTAGGAAACTTAAGAACCCTCCACTGGCTAAGTGCTGACACAAGAACAGAAAAGGAAAAAGAAGCTGGAGGACAACAATATTTCTTTTTTGAAAGGATAAAACGCTTGTCAGATAATGCCTGACGGTGTCAAGAGAAGTGAAAAATATTTCAAATCTTAAATTAAAGAGCCAAACAGGATCAAAACTCAGAGGTGTTTTGTGCACAGATCACATCTTCGAGTACCGTCCGCAACGGCTCCATTATCATTGATCAATTAAGGATGGAAAATATTCTGCGTTTGAAAACATACCAAGAGTCCACATAGACGGCGGATAGCATTTTAGTTGTTAAGCATTTGTTGCCTGCATTACCACTAATGGCTCTCCACTTACACCTTTAAAATCCTCAAATGGGTTTGCAAACCTGACTGCCAAGATCTCTTCAGAAAAGAGAGCAGTCCTTCTTCAGGGACCATTACTTAATAAGACAAAATATCAGATAAAGGAGAAACACGGAGGAGTCTTCTACAGATCCCTATATGCTCTCAGCCACCCCCAGGCCTTCCCTGCCTGTGCCTTTATAGTGCTGAAAATGGTCATTTTTAAGCCCTTTTCCTTTTCATGTGCAGTTAAACATGCATCCATTTGCAAGCTTACTTGGTAAGGAACTATTTTAGTTGAATGAGAAAATGAAAAGTCTAAAGGGGACCTTTACATGAAACGATATAACTTTATAATATATTATGACTAAAATCGGAAAACGTTTTATAATTTTTTTATACAATATTGTTGCTTTGCTTGTAAACTATAAAATTCAACCCATGCACATTAAAAATACATGCCTCAGACTAAATTTTTGCAAAAACTGAAATACACTGCTCTGGGTACTTTTCATTGCACATTTCAGACGACAAATCCACTAGAGGGTGCTGTCTACATTTTTGTGAATTTGAAATATATTACTAAAATACATTTTGTTGTATGTTTCTGATGCACATCATTCTGTACACAAGACAAGAAGACAGGGCTTGTCTTAAAGATCACCTAGCAAACCAATGGCCTAAACTCTTCCCTAAATAATAGGGTTTTCAAAAGCAAACATAAGAGTGAAGTGCATTGCAACCATGTACTTTTACATTAATATTGCACATAGGGATGCAATAATTAACCCATTTCACTATTAAACGTGCTTTAATTTTCACGGTTAATTAATCGTAAAGGCTTCTCAACATCGCGTTTCTGCACGGGAAAAAAAACTGCAGCAACTAAACAAAGTTATGCCAACTGTGCGCTAGTTTAAAGGTGCAGTATGTAAGTTTGACACCCAGTGGTTGAACTAGGTATTGCAGTCCTGAATCATAATAAAGGTACGCCGGGTTGCCAGTTTGAGTGATTTTAAACTGTGTTCTAAATAAAAGCAACGACACGCGATTGAGGGAATATTCTCCATATTAAAAGGAGTTTTGGTTCTAACCAACACCTCGAATTGATTTATTAGAAGCGGCTTCTATTTCTCACAGCTGAACAACAGAAACCTATGACAGATCACCTCAGGTAAGCCTCGTGTGCTTTATTCAGTGCTAAATGCTAACAATGCGAGTTTGAATGCATTTTACATGACGTGTATTACCATATACTGAAAGCAGAAAGTTCACCTCAGATCTGGAAAATACAATAAAGCGTCTGAAATTGAACTTTAGAACTAAACACATATGAGTGATTCAGCATGTACATTTAATGATGTTAAAGAGGGTTAACATGTATTAAATAGATTCTAAACCTTACCGTTTTGTGAGTGAGTGCATATTCTGTGCTTCTGAAAGGCTGTATTTAAATTTCTGCCGTGTTTTGTGGTGCAAACAGCCAAATGGCTCATCACTCATAACAATCTCGTCACAGCGTGTTGTTAGGACACGCGATGTAACCTGCTCACGTTCCTAATATTTATGTCATTTGCTAATTAACGTCATGTGGAACTGAATCTGTCTCATTTTGACATCTGATACTTTCCACTACACTGTAGCATTTCGCTCATGGACGCATGCTTTCAGAGTCTTTCTGAATGAATGAATGAATGAATGAATGAAATATGCTGTTTTCCAACAAGGCAACCCGGGGTGCTGAATTATAATTGGCTAAACTGGCATGTGCATGTGAAAATTACCTAAACAAAGACAGCGTTCCGGCACGGAAAAAAACATTTTCAAAGCAGAATATCTGACTTCAGCATTGTTTGTCAGTTAAACAAGTATGTTCACTTGGGATGTTTCTTAAATATCTGCACACATATTATTGTATTTTTATGCATTAGAAGAGTCAAAAACTTACATACAGCACCTTTAAAGTTACAAGCTTATACACCGAGGATAATATGCACGCACACTGGATTAACTATGGCTGATGCGATTAACGAAGGGCCATTCAGATGTTGCATCTTTTGCACGTGCAAGTTTGTTATTTCTTTACTTATATATACGCATATTGGGAATGTCGTGCACGCAGTGTACACATGGCACAACATGCTCACACTTTCCAGGTGCACTTAGTTGAAAGAAGGGTATGAGCACACCGCGAGTCACGTGACAAGAACTGACCAGTCAGCTTCATACTTTGTACATGTATGTAATATACACTTCTAGTACATTTCTACTCCAAAGAGAAAAACTATGCAAAATTAAAATACCAAACAAGTTCATAATATAGTTGATCAAAAGTGCCTTTTAAACAGAGGTTTAGCAGCCTTTGACTACAATTGTTCTCTATAAAAGAAAAATACTTAGCTAATATGATGCTTAGATTTACATTAGACAAATATTATTTTGTATTTATTCTTATTTTTATTTATATATTCATTCATTGTTCTGTCATTTATTTTCACTGTAGAATTGTTACTTGTGTTTAAATGCCAAAACAAATTTTTTTTCATTAATCTTTTAAGTTTATTTTGTGCTGTATTATTTGATTACCGAGCAGCAATAAATAACACTTTGAAATATGAGTTTTCTGGGATTTTCTAAACTAGTAGTGTTTTGAAGTTATTGAATGCATAATAATCGTGATAACCATGTAAGCGTGAATATTCCTCTGACTATAATCGTACAATCAAAATCTGTAATCGATGCATCCCTAATTACACATTAACATTGTTTTATCTCTTTTGTGGAACTGTCTTTCATTGGACTCGAACCTGAGTCACAAGTACACCATGCAATGTAAGCTACTTAGCAAACTGACCATGTCAGAAAACCTATCCATATGGAGATAGAAAGGTGATAGATTGGCAAACGTGTTTGATTACTGTTATTTATTTGTTTTTGTTTTCGTTTTTTTGGTTTTTTAGTGTTGTGCAAAGAACTACACAAAAGCAATGTATTATTCATCGATAATAAGTCCATGTAAATATGATTAGTGTAAAAAGGAACAAAAGTTATTGGCATCATACTGATTTCACAAAAATGTAGACTGAACACATATTTCCAATAAGCCCATGTCATGTGCAATGCATAGTGCATGTTTAGTCTAAAGACATGCTCAAGTAACAGTAGAGGCAGCCTATATGATGTGTTTGATTTGCTCAAGATTTTGAGTGTTGACCTTGCATGCATTTACAGTACCAACAGCCATTACATTCTACTTGTTCATCACCTGAGTGTTTATGTTCTTAGGGTGGGTATACTTGTACCAGATAACATCTCTGGACTGCAGCAATATTAATATGATTTTACAATGTCAACTTTTGTTTACCCTAACTGCATTTGAATGCATAGGCAGTTTACCTGTTGCCTTACTGCCCTATCATGCAGTGACTTTGCAAACCTAAGAATCCTGTACAGACTTCTGAAGCAGCATAACAATTTAATTGTGCACAACAGAAAAAGAGAGAGCTTTGGTGATGGCAAAGTATACTTTATTAATTACAGTAATCACTTACAAATAGGGCATTACAGTGGCGCAGTGTGTAGCACGATTGCCTCACAGCAAGAAGGTTGCTGGTTTGAGTCCCGGTTAAGTCAGTGAGCATTTCTGTGTGGAGTTTGCATGTTATCCCTGTGTTATAGATGAATTGAATAAAACTAAATTGGCCGTAGTGTATGTGTGTGAATGCAAGAATGTATAGGTGTTTCCCAGTGTTGGGTTGCGGCTGGAAGGGCATCTGTTGCGCAAAACATATGCTGGATAAGTCAGTGGTTCATTCCGCTGTGACGACCCCTGATAAATAAAGGGACTGAAAAGAAAATGAATGAATGACTGATTTACAGATAGAAATGACATCAAATGTTGAAAAAGTTGTCATTTTTTTTAGCTTAACTGTGAGGAATGGAACACACAGGGTTGTGGGACATCAAAGGCAGTGAAGGATATAGTACATCCTTGCTGCCTTCAAAAATCAATCCGATGAAGGTCCCAGGGGACAGAAAGACAAGCTAGATTAGGATTCGGACGTGCCTTCATGCCTTCTTGCCTTGGAATGCATCCTTCGAAGGCAGCATTTTCCAGCATTCAGACGCAGCACATACGCAACACTAGACCTCCTCCAAATTGCTCTTAAGAGTCTCTACAGCTGGGTATTTTCAAAAGAGTGGCTAACATTTTCAACAAGCCACAAACACTTTGGTGGATACACACTTTTAAGAATTTGAGACAAACATGAGGATTAAACAGCCTAAGATTTATGGCAAAATTAGTAAGCATACATTTTGTAGAACTATGTACCATAGTGCAGGGCATATACAGTGACAACAGCTGTAGAAAAAAGGACCTGCGACTCTGTGACCTTTTACAATGTTGCTTCAGGGCACTTACAGATAAACTATGTGTAAGCAAATAGCAAAAGCATAATCAATAAACTGCTAATCTGCTGTCATGTATGATGAGTGAGATGGAGATACTGAGGCAATGCCAATCAATGCTGACATTTCAAACTGTTTCACCAGGAATTGTGTTTATTTTTGGTCCGTTAGTGAAAATTGTTACAGTTGCTCTTTAGCAATTCCAATTTCTTGTGGTGTTTTTCAGATATGAACACAGGTTTTTTTATACATGTTATATTAGTTTTTAAAACAGATTTTCAGTCCTTGATTGTGATTGGTTGAGCTGTAACAATATCTCTAAAAACACCTACAGTACATCAATATCGCTGCTCCACAATGTCATGAGTGTGTCTTGCTGCAGTTCCATTACATATTTAGGCAAGGCGAGGCAATTTATTTATATAGCACATTTTATACACAACGGTTATTCAAAGTGCTTAAAGTACATAAACAAGAATAAAAGATACAAGTATTAGGAAATATAAACAAATAATAAAAGTGATTAAAACAGATTAAAATGGGTAAAGCAGGTTATAAAAGAATGAAAGAGAAAAGAAAGACATAATAGTGTGATCTGTTGGACGTAGCTCAAAGCTCATTCAGTAAAGGCACAGCTAATCAGATGTGTTTTTAGTCTTGATTTGAAGACTGCTTTGTTGTAGCACATCTGATCATTTCTGGAAGCTGATTCCAGAAGCGGGGGGCATAGTTGCTGAAGGCGGATTCACCCTGCTTTGACTGGACTCTTGAAATTTCTAATTTTCTTGATCCTAATGATCTGAGAGATCTGTTTGTATTCAGTGAGCATATCTGTAATTTAGTGATTTATAGACAAGTAGTAATACTTTTAAATCTATTCTGAATGTAACTGTGAGCCAGTGTAATAACCTGAGGACAGGTGTGATGTGCTCTGATTTTCTGGTTCTAGTCAGAGTCCTGGCCGCAACGTTCTGGATGAGCTGCAAATGTCTGACTTGTCTTTTTTGGAAGGCCAGTGAGGAGTCCATTACAGTAATACGCCCTGCTGGTGATAAAAGCATAAACAAGTTTCTCTAAATCTTCACTGGAAACAAAGCATCTAATTCTTGCAATATTTTTGAGATGATAGTTTGCTGATTTAGTTACTGCTTTGACATGACTACTGAAATTCAGATCTGACTCCAGAGTAACACCAAGATTCTTGACCTTATTTTTTATTGAGTGACCCTTATAGCCCATGTCCACTGACTGGTGCAGTGCGGTGCGGTACGGGTTGGTACGGGTCACATTTATCAGGCTTCAATTCCACTGCCTAAAGGGTACCAAAGGTTTCAGTCGATGTCATTCTCGCTCAAAGTAAAGCTGTATGGGTCGTTCACATATCATACGAGAAGCACGTCTCACAAAACAGATGCTTTAAACACATAAATACTTGTGTATAAATGTTCATTACTAACCTTTCTATGAACATAATTTGATTATAACTGCAGATCAATGACAGTGAGAAATAGCCTACTGTAACGTCTGCAATTATATACAATAAATAAATGCAACATATATGAACACATACAGACCCTTACAGTCTCCGATATGTTCCCAATTACAGTAAAACTACACACAGCATACATTTAGTGCTTATTTGGGTTCAAAAGCAACACGCAACATATAGCCCACAGTCAGTGCAAACCTCTATTCTTTACTAGCACATGTAACCTCTGTTAGAGAGAAATTCCATCATTCTGAGTTCAAAATAGCCCAAAAGGCGATGATAAACATGGCAGTTTGTTCATGGTTTAGGTTGATGAAAGAATCATTTGGTCCTTTGTTTTTTCCGGCTTCTCCTTTGTTTTTTCGCGCTTCACTCTCGCGTTTGTCAGATTCTGAAAGGATCGGGTGTCAGAAGCACTTCAATAATCACCAGTACCGCCACTCCCTATACGCAGAGTACGCAGGCTGAGTAGGGCCTCAGCTCCGGAAGGGGGCACCATCTCGGACGGTTGCTCAAAAAAACTATATTAACATTTATTTAATAATATTAACATAAACTGAGTGTAAATAAAATGTATATTGATAATATGTTGTTAAATACATTCAAAAAATTTCATTTTATGACGAGCGCAAAAACAAACATGTGACGTAATTTTTTTCCGTGTACGCGCATAGACGCGTACGCGCGGCGCGGTCTGATCCACTATCTGTGCGGCTGCTAGCAGCAAATATTTATAATTGATGCAAGTTGCAGCTCTATCCCCGGGAAGACAACAGCAGTCTGGAGCCGAGAAGAGAAAAAAAGTGCAAGATGAATCGCGTGCATCATTTTCAGGTAACTTCCATGAATCTGGAAAACATATTTTTGCTTGTTCACTAGTGAGGCTAACGTTTAAACTTCGCAACAACTGCACCAAATCTGCCTTATTTGTTGTTGTTTACATTCAGTTTATTTGCTTTGCGGCTCTGCATTGTGCTTTAAACTATGACAGGACATGTTTTATGACTTTTCGCATTTGCCCCTCTTCCCTATGTTGCTGGTAAATACACAAACTCAATTCTTTTAATAACTTGTGCAATACTTTACAATTCTGTTTGCACACCAGCTACATACACATGCACTGCACAATTATTTCACTTTATGTATTATTTATTATTATATAGTTATTATATTATGTTATATAATTATATAATTCTTTGCAGTTGCTTATTGTTTTGTCTATTTCTATACATTTCTTATTGCTGCTGTTGTTATTGCTTGTATCACTGCAATGACAATAAAGTCTTTTTAGTCTTTACGTCGGTGGATTGGTGTGTTTTAGGCCGGTTTTTCATTTTTGTACATTACTATATGAAATAACAAAACTGACTCATTCTGTAATTTCTGAAAGATCAATAATATAAAATCTAATATAATATAAAAGCATGAATTCATTAATGATTATTTTTTTTCTGAATGTTAAAGTTTTTGTTTAAAAACACACTAATTTTAATACACTTTTTAATTCTTAAAAACCTCAAATGTCTTTGATTTATACTGACATTGAGAGTCAGTGTTTGTCACTATAGATTATAGTGCAAGTAAATCCACATTTTGGTTGTAGTTTAGACACATTATGAAGAGTGCTTGACTAGCTCATTGTTTTAATGGTATGTCATGAGTTTTTCTCTAAATGACTAATTTCTTCTGTATTGTATATGGAGGTTAAATGCTGAAAATTGTCACAAAAGAAGATGAGGTGGCATGACCAGCACTGCTCTAGAGGCACCAGCAGCAGCACAGGTACAGACACAGAGACAGGATGCAACCCTGAGGACCGCCCATCTCTACAGGTAGAGAGAGGGTTTTATTCCTTACCTTTTGTAAACTATTATTTTGTAATCAGAATCAGAAAGAGCTTTTGTGCCAGGTATGTTCACACATAGGCTACGAGGAATTTGTTTTCGTGACAGAGCTTCTACAGTGCAACAGAATTACAGACAGGACTAAAAAACAGATAATAAATATATTTTAAAAAGTAGTGAATGCAAATATACAAATTGACAAGTGTATGTACAACTATATTACTATATACAACATAATATGTGCAGCTGTTATGTGCAAATTGGCATGTAAAGTGTGTTGTTAAATAAGTGTATGTGTGTATAAAAAAATTTCATATTTGAATGTTTAAGTGTAATTTTGAGTGTTTAAATGCACATTTATCCATATAAATAAATAAATACATTTTTAAATATATGTTGGTGTGTTTTTGTTCCTCTGTGGGGGCACCACAGTAAAATTTCGCATAGGGCACCCTTTTGGTCAGCAGCGGCCCTGATAATCACGCACACGTTATTATCATCAGATCAAGAAGTTCTTTATTTCAAATATAGACGTTCACACGTTCAATTGCGAGCTCTCTGGAGAAGGTGAAACCGCTCACACTTTTAGACGGCCTCGTAAAACAAAAACAGGACACGGCAGATTTTGTTCTTCTTGGCTTTGTGAATGTACATCAAGGCAACTTCAAGGTTTGTTTGAGCTCATGTCTACCATGGCTCATTATTATATGCATATAGTTTTACGATGTAATGTCCCGGCTATGTATTTAAAAATGCACTTCCTTTGTTTTCATTCTCCGCTTGTGTATGCGCGAGTGACGTTTCTCTGTAAACCTATAACGTTCAGCTGTGCATCTAGCTCTGCCTTTTGGTACTCTTTTGCTGTGCTAGGTACCCTTTGCAAAGGGTACCCACAAAGTGGTATGATACAGTTCGATTTTGACAGAGGAAACGCCCATAAAAGCGTACCGTACCATACCGTATCATACCACTCAGTGGAAATGGGCCATTAGAGCCAAGGTACTCTGTTCCCAAATGGGCTCTGTTCCCAAATGCAAGACTTCAGTTTTCTCTTTGTTTAACTGAAGAACGTTTTAGCACATCCAACTGTTAATTTCATCAATGCATTGGCAGAGGGTGTCAATGGGGCTGTAGTCAAATTTAAATTAAATTAAACTAACTGTTTATTATTTATTTAATGAAGTACGAGTGACCCCTGCTGGCACTATATCCGCTTCAATCACCTTTTGACACAGTGTCCTTCCCTGTCAAAAAAAACTCTTCTCATTTAGGAGAAGTATTGATGTGTGCACATGAATCAAAGCCCACACTGAGGAAATATTGCTGAAAAAATAGTTTCAGGTACAGTACTGTATGTTCATTGAAGCAAACTCAAAGATTAGCTGTTCTAAATTCAACACTGGCTTCGTTGTGGTTTATTGGTTTATTTTTGTCTGTACTCCTTTAACTTTTTGGTTTGTTATGCATTGTTTTCAAATGTTTTAATTTGCAAGAGCTAATTTAACGGGCAGTGTTGTGTCTGAAGTGCAAGTTGTAACAGTTTTTTAAACTGTATAATCAATGTACGAATTGTGTTTTGGCAGCAAGGTGGCTCAGTGGTTAGCACTGTCACCTCACAGTAAGAAGGCTGTTGGTTCGAGTCCTGGCTGGGCCAGTCACCCACAGTCCAAACACATGCGCTATAGGTGGATTGAATAAAATAAATTGGCTGTAGTGTATGAGTGTGTGTGAATGAGTGTGTATGGGTGATTCCCAATACTGGATTGCAGCTGGAAGGGCATATGCTGGAATAGTTGGTGGTTTATTCTGCTGTGGCGACCCCTAATAAATAAGGGACTAAGCCGAAAGAAAATGAATGAATGAATTGTGTTTTTATGTACAGGTAAAATATGGGAGACTTTTACTTAGCAGTTAAAGATGTTTGTTATCCTTTTAGCTGCTTTGACAGTCTCTCTAACAAAAGATGCTACATGCGTCTGTTCATATTTTATATTGTTGTCACACTGTCAGGGATCTGTGTGTCAGACTGGTAAAAACAAATTTCACCGGCTCAAAGGAAGTGCCTCCGTGTATAGCAGCTGTCATTATCTTTTATAAAACTCAGAATCTTTTCTGTACAATTGATTATTTCTTTCAGACGTGGCATGTAATATTAAACTATATTTTAAAGTATTCATGTTCTGGCAAACTTATGGATCACTGAAGTGGGCTGCAGTAAGGCAAACGGATTGCAGGTAGAGCTACAAGTTTACCTCACAAGCCCTACACATCAAACTCGAGGGAAAATCTGGAAAATTGCAAAGTTTTTTGAACACGACAGGTGTAAGATTACAGCTCCAAACATTCGGAAAACAAGAAAAACAGTTTAGCTGTGCCAGCAAGTTCATTTGCAGGAATTTTGATAGCAGCGCTTCTTCATAACAGGATTTTCCATCCTTATTATTTCTTCGGCTGTGAATTTCAAATCCTGTTTGTAGTTTATGGATTTGCTAACCGCAATACCGATACTACTGCTCTACATTATTTACATGCAGATCCGATGCAATGGCTAGAATAGCAGAAGCATCCCCCATAATTTATTGCATCCCATGTTTCTCTTAAGATGTTGTTCTGGTGTGACAGGAAATTAGATTAGACGAACTAAAGCAATGGTTCACCTCCAGGCTTTCACTATAAGTTTCAAACTCGCATATGTGCTGTCCCTGGAAAGAGACCAGAATTCATGCCTCTGTATACTTGAACAACTTCAGACAAGACATGAATTTAAACATCTGATCTGGTCATGCCACGTTTTTTTTTTTCCGCCATCACCAGAATGGATAATGTGTCAAAATGTCCACAATCTCTTAAAGCAGTCAATATCCAATGTGTTATTTTGAATTCCGGTAGTTTACCAGTCACTGAACATTTTTATAAAGTGGAAGCTTATGCAATTTCACAGCACCGTAACCCCATATTCCTATTAAACCTGGCTCATAACATATTCTGCTTGTCGCCGTGCTGTTAATTCATTCCCTATCCTGCAAGTTCAGGCCTGGAAAAGGAAATCCATTTTTTTCCTTCTCATGAAGCTGGCAAATTAAGGGTTTAAATTCTTGTAAACGTGTGTTGGAGGTTGAATGAGGGTCTTTGTATGTTAAACGGAGTGTCTGATCATGTACTGTATGGCAATCAGAAGTTTATAGTCAGCACTTATTTAGTTTATAGATTAACATAAAGTCGGCAGGGGAAATCTAGTATTCGTTCATATATGACCGAAATTTATAGTGTTTCAATAGATGTTTCTTTCTCATTAGCATTTGTAAGATGTGTGAAGATGATGCTGATTATTGAACAGGAACACTGAGATATACAGTGAGGTCCAACAATCTCAACATGTAATTTAAAATAAACTATGTGTCGTATTATGTTCGTGTTTCAGTTTCATTTTAATGGACTTTTAGTTTGTTTATCTAAGGTTTATGCATTTGATTCTGTTGTCATGGTTTTGTGGTGTGTTTTTATCATTTACCATTTGTTTTATTGATTTTCCACATCTGTTCACAAGCTACTTATGGTCTGCTCTGCCTTACATTGTCTTTTTTCTTCACCAAGATCATACACTTTTGACAGACAGACAGACAGACAGACAGACAGTGCACAACTGTAAACAATATTGCAGTACATATTGGAACTGAACCTACAACATACACAGGTCTGTAAATCATTCAGATTTAAAGATTTTTTTAAAATTTGCTTGACAGATTTTGACAACTAGTTCAACATTTTTGTATGTAATGACTCAAGTAATGAAATGAGGACTATTAGTTTTATTTGGAATGACTATTCAGCCTTAACAAGTTTAGTTAATTTTGACTGACATGACATAAGCAAATGATAATGTTATAAAACAGCAGAGAGTTGTATGAAAGCAATTGATGCATGTCCAAAAGCATTTGCAGTTTGTTTTAGGGATTGAGAAACTGCTACTATGATGTGCACAAATGACTAATTGTTTTGAGAAATTAGATTAGATTAGATTCAACTTTATTGTCATTACACATGTACAAGTACAAGGAAACGAAATGCAGTTTAGGTCTAACCAGGAGTGCAATAGCAGCAAGTGCAGGATACAGGTATAAGTTATAAAGTGCAGTTATAGAAAAACTATGGTGATATTTACAAATGGATGTACTATGAACATTATATACAGGTTGTGTTAGCTATGAACAGAGATTTACAATAGATGGATAGATGTACAGGTTGCTATTAATAATCAGAAGTGTGCAGATATATAAACATAATTACAAATGTATATGTACAGTGGGTGTGTACATAATTACAAATGTACATGGGTATGTACAGTTAGAATAAATGAATCAGTGCAATGAATATGTGCAATTTTTAAATGTGCAAATGTTAAATAGTGCAGTGATTATGAGGAGTTATGAGGATAGTGGGGGTGTATCAGGGGGGCAAAGAGTCAGTGGGGGGCAGAGTTCAAAAGGGAGACAGCTCTGGGAAAAAAGCTGTTCCTTAGTCTACTGGTTTTTGTCCGGGGGAGCCTGAAGCGCCTGCCAGAAGGCAGGAGAGAAAACAGTCTGTGAGCAGGATGAGAGGAATCCTTAAGAATACTGCGTGCTCGGCGCAGACAGTGTTTCCTCTGGATGTCCTCTATGGTTGGCAGTGTGGTCCCTGTGATGCGTTGGGCAGTTTTCACCACCCGCTGCAGTGCCTTACGCTCCGCAACAGAGCAGCTTCCATACCAGACTGTGACACAGTTCGTCAGGATGCTTTCTATTGTGCAGCGGTAGAAGTTCACCAAGACGGCTGATGACAGCTGGTTCTTCTTAAGTTGCCTTAAGAAAAATAGGCGCTGGTGAGCCTTCTTGACCAGGCTGGAGGTGTTGGTGGTCCAGGAAAAGTCCTTTGAGATGTGGGTCCCCAGGAACTTAAAGGATGAGACAGGCTCGACGGCCATCCCATTGATGTGGATGGGATCATGTGAGCCTGTTCGTCCCTTCCTGAAGTCCACAATGAGCTCCTTGGTCTTGTCGGTGTTAAGGAGCAGATTATTGTCGGTGCACCAGGTGGCCAGATGCTGTATCTCCTCCCTGTAGGCAGTCTCATCATCGTTGCTGATTAGACCAATCACTGTGGTGTCATCTGCAAATTTGATGATGGTGTTAGAACTGTTCACAGGCCTACAGTCGATGGTAAAAAGGGAGTGGAGGAAGGGGCTCAGCACACAGCCCTGTGGTACACCAGTGTTGAGTGTGACGGTGGTGGAGCAGATGTGGTCTGATCTCACATTCTGAGGTCTGTTAGTCAGAAAGTCCATAACCCAGTTGCAGAGAGACGTGTCGATATCCAGGTCTCTAAGTTTGATCATTAACTTAGAGGGTATGATAGTGTTAAATGCTGAGCTGAAGTCAACAAACAGCATTCGTGCATAAGTGTTTTTATTGTCCAGGTGTGTGAGTACAGAGTGCAGTGCTATGGAGACTGCATCTTCTGTGCTCCTGTTGCCACGGTAGGCAAACTGATGTGGGTCCAGTGTGGATGGCAGAGAGTCTTTCAGATGTGCCAGGACCAGCCGCTCGAAGCACTTCATGATGATGGGTGTGAGTGCTACAGGGCGGTAGTCATTCAGGCATGTTGGGCTGGAGTGTTTCGGCACTGGCACAATAGAGGTGGTTTTAAAGCATGTTGGCACAGCTGCTAGGTTAAGGGACAGGTTGAAAATGTCTGTGAATACCCCAGCGAGCTGTTCTGCACATGCTTTGAGGACGCGCCCAGGAATACCGTCTGGTCCAGCAGCCTTACGCACATTGATCCGACTCAGTGCGGTGTGGACTTCTGAGGAGGTGAGTGTGATGGGTGAGTGGTCGGTTGAGGAAGTGATCCTGGTGTAGGGTTCTTTATTGTCTCTTTCAAAGCGGGCATAAAAGTCATTAAGCTCGTTCAGGAAGGAGACGTTTGTGGCTGTGGGTGTGGAATGGCTGGGTTTGTAGTTGCTGATGGCCTGTATGCCCTGCCACATGCGCTGAGGATCAGAGTTGGAAAAGTGCTTCTCTAGCTTTAGCTTGTAACAGTGCTTGGCCTTTTTGATGCCCCTCTTCAAATTAGCCCTGGAAGTGCTGTAGGCCTGTGCATCCCCTGATCTGAAGGCAGTGTTGCGTGCCTTCAGCAGGAGGCGCACCTCCTTGTTCATCCATGGCTTTTGATTTGGGTATGTGGTGATCTGTTTCTGGGTTGTCACACTGTCAATGGTGGTGTTGATGTATTCCAGAACAGAGGAAGTGTAGCTGTCAATGTCTGTGCTAGAGCCACATGTGGCCTGGGAAGCAAACATACTCCAGTCAGTGTGTTGAAACCTGTCCTGGAGTGTGAAGTCTACCCCCGCTGGCCACACTTTGATGGTCCTCACTGATGGCTTCACACGGTTGATGAGGGGTGAGTATTTGGGGCTGAGGAACAAAGAAAGATGATCTGATTGACCCAGGTGGGGGAGGGGGGTCACAGCGTAGGCTTCAGCCATGTTTGTGTATACATGGTCCAACGTTTTGTTTCCCCGTGTGTGACAGAAAATGTTTTGATGGAATTTGGCATTAACTGTTGTGCAAATGCAAATAGTTTTGTGAGAAATGCACCGAAGCGACTGAGAAAAACTGTACAATTATATTTAAAAAATATCAATCATTGAAATACAATTTGTCTAAACATTTATGTAAATGTGTTTCTAAAAATGTAGTAGTTTAGAGTGCCTATCAAATTGTCAAGTGATTTCAGTAAATGGACTTCATTATGTCAACTGATTTGAAACGTTTAAAAAAATCAGTGGTTCTCTACTGTAGGGCGATCTGTGTAACATAATAAAATCCACATTAATTTTACATAATTTTATTAATTTTAGCATCTATGGCATAAAACCTTTATGATCAGTACAGCAAGAACACTCACTTCCTATACATCATGATCGTGAATGTCTCTGATGAGAATTGGCAGAATAGGCAGGCAGTAGGAACACTGTCTTTTAGCTGTTTAGGTCTGAACACAGAACGTACAGCCCTTAACAAGCCCATATTGCCGGGGTGCTTCCTTTACACACCTCCCATGTTGATGGTGACTGCCAGAATTTCCAAAACAGAGAAATATTGAGTTTAATCCATATAAACCAAGCTGAGAATAAACACAGATAACACTTAAAACAAATTAACCCATATATCTAACTTGTATAACACACATATCATCTCTAAAAAAACTACCAATAATGCATCTGGCTGTCAGCACTGTGCACTGGGTCATTATATATTTATTCATTCATTTTCCTTCGGCTAAGTCCTTTTATTCATCAGGGGTTGCCATATGTTTTACACAGCGGATGCCCTTCCAGCTGCAACCCATTACTGGGAAACATCCATACACACTCATTCACACACATGCACTATGGCCAATTTAGCTTATTCAATTAACATATAGCGCATGTTTTTGGACTGGGAGAAACCAGAGCACCCAGAGGAAACCCACACGAACAAGGGGAGAACATGCAAACTTCACACAGAAATGCCAACTGACCCAGCTGGTACTTGAACCAGCGACCTTCTTACTGTGAGGTGACAGTGCTATCCACTGAGCAACTGTGTCGCCCTACACTATATATATATATATATATATATATATATATATATATATATATATATATATATATATATATATATATATATATACATATATATATATATATAATATTAATACAAATTATGTCATGAATGCACGCACAAGCTGATAGGTCACATCTAATCGGCTCCTACTACATCATCAACTACATTTACAGATGACTGGTTACTGTTACCTCAGCACCCAATGAGCTTGCTTCATAGCCTTTTGAATGCCTGAGTGTGTTTTACACTAGCATTGTGCAGTGCATTTTCAGACACCGCCCTCCACCCCAGTTCCACCTGTGTTTAGATCATCTATGGTGGTTGCATGTATATTATGTTTGCAGCAGTAGTCTGTTACACTAAAGACTGCTGTTATACTATACAGACTGCATGTCTGTGAATATACAGTGGTGGCTGTAGCAAGCCTTGGTACTTGTCCTGCCACAGTAGTCAAAGCAGCAGCATAACAGATCTAGGCTGCCAACACCAAACACATCATATTTATTACCGTACTAAATCTCTTACGGAATTGTCATGACAGAATTATATTATATAATATTATTAAATCACATTCTAAACAATCTCTTAATTACTAATCAAAGCAATTAATTTGTGATGTCCAGATTTATAAGATGTTTGAAGACTTTTAATTAGCCAGCATGAATAATTAGATGTACAGCTGTTGTTGTTTTTGTTTTGTTTTGTTTTTTGGATTTGAGACTTTCAGATTCTGCACTATTTCTGTGTCTCTAATAACTTCTTGTAATAATAATAAAAACTTTTGCTTCAGCAATAACGCTATTCAAGTCGCATAATCTACAACCAAAAATCAAATACTAATGTCAGATTAAATGAAATCAGCTAGATTTTCGTGTGATTGCTTTTCCTGTAGATTGGCAAGATGATTTGTAAACAGCTATGGGCATAAGCACTCAAAAATGATAATTTTTATCTACTTTTTCATAGTGAACAACAGCCAATGGGAGACACTAACATGCCAACAGAAAGATTAGTATATGTAATTTTAGGTCATCTACACCTATAGGAACAAATGCTCACACTCTTCCATACACAGCATTCAAACATGGTTAAATGAAGGATGCTTTCAGTGCTGCTAGATAGAAAGATGGGTGGAAAGGAAAGGTTTGTAGAGCTATTAAGACCTATATTTAGGCTTTTATGACAACAAGAAAGATGACACACATGACACACTGTAAAAAATGCTGGGTCTCAAACAATTCCTTCATGTTCTCCCAACACAAATTGATTACGTTAACTTAACTGTTTTTACAAATTTAAATGGATTGAACATAAAACATCTAAGTTGTCCCAAACCAACCTCAGGAATTGTGTTGATTCAGCTAATTTTGAATAAGTAGTATGAACAAGCAGCAACAATCATTTTTTGAGTGCATTTCTGTAGACATTATTTATTTACGTTCTAGTTTCCAGAAGTCAGTCTCTAATTTTGCCATTTTGATATGTAGTAATGAGTAAGCTGACATGTGTCTTGAATCACAACAAGACATTAGGAGTCAAAATCTGACACAGTGACTATTGTAGGCATGAGAAGATAACCGTTTTTCTGTTCCTAAGTTTTTACATGTTTTTTACAATTATTTTATTTAGTTTTTGGACAACAGAGAAGAAGATATTTGAGAGCAGTAATCACAATACCATCACACCGTGATATTTTTATCCAAGGTTATCATACCGTCATAATCTTATACATAGGCCCATGCCTATACTATTGTACTAGATACAAATGATATGGTCAGAACCCAGCATCAGACATTTTCCAGTTTAGGTTGATTTTGCAGTTCAACTGCACTCAAATTGCTGCATATTTTAATACAATTTGCAAAGAAAGAAAGAATGTGTAGATATTTCTTTTGGTCATTCTGTCTCAATTTTCAAGCAGTGGTTTGCTCTAAGGTGTATTTTTTAGTTGAATATTAAAAGACACTTCCTTGAGTGCTTCATCTAAAGCTAAGCGAAATAAAGAAGTCAAGGAAACCCTTCACATGCCTGCATGTACAATTCATGACTTTCAAGCACCAGAAAATAACCAAAGTTTTACCTGTGCTCAAGGCAGACCAATGTGGTGCAGATTACTAGAGTTTACAGAGCCAGCCAATATCACCTGTAAAACTACTACACAATATCTTTTTCACAACAGCTGTAATCACAGATGACAAAACATCCTAGACTGAAAGAATTCTCTAATAAAACACTCCTAGTGTGTGTATTTTGACACACTCACAATGAATTAAATTACTGTAATCAGATTCTAAAACATGACTAATTAAGGAGAAAACATATTGACTCTAGAATGCAGAGTGTGATAACATTCAGCACCCTTTCATTGAGTTAATGTGTGATGCAGAACAATCCAAATCACGAGAACAATCTGTGTTACTCAAATTAGAATGTCACAGTTTGTTTATGAAATTTTAATTGAGTTTTTTGCTTATATGCAAAGAGCTGCTTCAGTTCAGTGACATGCTGCTCTAATTAAGAGAAGTGTGTGACTGAAATCAAGCTTCAGTTTTAAGTCTTAATCCACTGTGCTGGCTCTAAGCCACATTTTAAGACTAAATCAAAGTCCTTTGCACATACACTTATTTACATTTAGCAATTTAGCAGATGCTTTTGTCCAAAGCAACTTACAAATGAGGAAGGCATTAAGTGACTCATCATAAAGAGGCAATGCACACAAGAAGTGCTGCTTATTCCAAAGTACCACAGATAACGTTTAGAAAAATAACACCAAGTGTACTGTAGGATGGAAGATTTTTTTCCAGGATGTAATAAAGTGCTTGTGGATGAAATTAGGTTTCATTTGCCTTTTGAATGTTAGTAGTGAATCAGCAGTGTTGGGCAGTAGCATCGCTACAAGTAGTGACGCTACTAGCTTAACTTTATTTCTCAGTAGCGTGGCAGTAGCTATTTTTTTAGTCAAGTAGCGCAGTAGAATCCACACAAGCTACATTTACCGATTGCCGATCAATAAGTGACAGCACCAACATTCACGGAGATGTGAGGCTGGTGTCTAACCAATGAAAGTAAATCGTTATGATGGCAAGAATGACCATTTCTTGTTCTTCCCGTTTTACGGTGGTCGAAAACAAACCTTTTGGTGCGTTACTGCCACCTCTCGCTATGGGGTGCCTTTCCGAAAACCGTCGTTAGCCAACTAAGGTTGCAAGTGGTGTCGTTACAAACATAGTTTGTTGATTTGGTGTTTTCCCAAATCCGCCGTTCCATTCGCAAACTGCGTCACAAACTTCTATGATTGCAACTACACCTCTGGAGCTGTAGTTGGAAACATAGTTCCTGGCTGTGTTCTATTCCCACGTATCCCCCCTATGCCCTTTCCGTTTAGAACATTCTAACATTTAAACTTGGAATGATTTTTTTTTTTTAAAGCATTAAAGTCATCTCTCTTAGATGTAATTTGCTTTCAAAGCATTTTTACAGTTCAGTTTTAGCGATCTTTATGTTTACAATTGCGTTCTCTTCGCAGTGCATTTCAAAACATTGATGCCATTTGGAATGCAGTCGTGGCTCATGGCGAAAGCTATAGGTGACCTATTATTTAAAAGTGGAATTTATGTTACGTCTTCAAAGCTTGTGAAAACAAAAAACATAGCATATGTTAATGCTTTTAATTTATAGTAGATTATTTATTAAGTATCTGTACTGTATATGACATGGGCCTGCTGGTTAAAACATTTCTGCAGTGGTTTACATGTCAAATTGTAAAAGTAGACTTTAAAAAAATTAAAATAAATAAACAATATCCTACTTAATAATAATAATCGTCATCATCATTAATATTATAAATAGTATTATTGAAGTATGATTTTTTTTCATTTCCTAATAAATAATAAATATTAAATTTAATTTCTTAATAAATAGCCTCATTATCTATTTATTTGTATGATTTATATATGCTATTAGAATACATGTTAGCTTTTGTAAGTGATTTTATATTTTAGAATAGAATATGTAATGTTCTCAATAATATTTGTAAAGGAAACATTGGCCCTATATGAGCCGTTTACATATATTTCCATTAATATGGAAAACGAGTGCATGTTTGTACCAAAACTAATATTGGATTTTTTTTTTAAATGCCTGTGTGTGTAAAACAATATAATTTGCACAAAGAAATTATAGGGTTCTTCTCTAAAGAAGTTATTACTCCACCCCGTTTAGAGCATTATTATGGGTGTTTTACATTATAAATAACGTGGTTCAAACGGTGGATCTGTGACAGAGAAACTAGGGGTTTTGGGAAACACTCGTCACTACATCATTCTTTTCCCAAACAATGCATCGTACTATGATAGTTCAGCTGCTAGTTACGTCGTTGTTTGGGAAACGCACCCCTGGTCAGTGACGTCGCCAACCCATTAGGCTAACACGAGAAACTTGCTTGATGAAAAGATGACTGATGCCCTATTCTCTTTAAATGGGTGACGTCAGGCGTTGCCAAACTGCATTGTGGATCAGTCGGCACTGCTTCAGTTGCGTTGCTCGCTGCAGAAGTTGGGAATTTTTCAACTTTTCAAACGCCAACGGACACGTCAGCCAATCACATCGCTTTATGCAAATACACCAGCTCAGACAGTAGTCGATTGCAGACTAATTTCATTGGCTGGAGCTGATATGACAATCACTTCAGCCCCAACTTCAGACACACCTTGAAGTCCTGTGTGAATCGGGCGTGAGGGAGAAGACTTTATAGTTTACTGTAGTAAAGGTTAAAGTAGACTATGGTAATTACTATTAGTTCATGATAGTTAGTAATAATACTACATTTTGTAGTGTAATTCATTAATGAAGACGTGTAAATATACAATAAAATAAAATGCTCATTCCTAAATGTTTCCCTTTACTATAAATTACTATAGTATTTTAAATGCGTAACGCCTGGTTTTATTGCATTTTTTGTTTTTGCTGTTATATACTATAATTGTTTCTGTTTGGTACAGCATATTATTTGCAGTAAATCATTGACCCTTCGCTAAGCCCCGCCCTCCTTAGTTACTGTTGCTACGCCTGTCAAGCTTTCGTGCCTGGCACATCTATTACAACGTGTATGCGCTGGTGTCAGACATTCCCAGGGATATAATTAGTTATTTTTTGGCAAACAGGTGAGATATCCGATATAGCCAGACAAAAAAGGACTGCAGTATGCATTGCAGGGGTATATTCACGCCATAATAGGCAACCGATTAGAAAATAATTCAATCAAAATTGAAGCTAGGTTAGCCTAGCCGCTTCATACGCTAACCATCCAACAGCTTAGTTCATGCACAGCAGGAGAGGTGAAGACCATCCAACAGCATGCACAGCAGGAGAGGTGAAATTTAAAAACAATCTAATAATAAATAATTAAACCGTGATTTCTCTTTTTTTAGCCAAAAAGCCTGATAGATAATTGTTGTGCAATGAAATATAGCGTTACTAACCCACGAGGAAAAACGCATGGACAGTGCTTCTACATAATTCATTCACAGAAAGAACAGCCAGAAAGGGGAAATTGATGGATTTGTACCAAATATTAGCATCATTTACCCATAACAATGTACAGCAAGTTACCTATAACTGTCAGTATGTTTGTGTGCTCTTTATAAATTACTGAAAAACAGCTGCGGGTAATGTTAAAGTATATTGATCGCAAGTGCTCAGTTTGTGATCACATCTCTGTTTTGATTTGTTGATTTGTAATTTCAAATATTCGTAGCTTGAAACAGATGGAAATATGACTGCTATTAGTATGACTACTATTACGAAGGCTTAAACGGAGCAGTGCTCATAATATTGAGCGTAAAAAAAGAAAAAGACAGCTAGGAAACATAACCTGCTTTGTATTTTTGTAGGAAACACAGTTTAGATTGTTTAAGGGTAGCGTAAGAGGTGTGTGAGTTATTGCCGTCAGTCTATCACTGAATGTGTCAGGAGTATCAAAACAAAACCAACTTAACTCCGCTCCTTTAGCGCCCCTCACACAGCTTGATCCACACTGGCATTTCTCCCCTTGGGTTTTAGGTTTTGAAAAGGGAAAAAATTCCACCACCCTGTCCAAACTTTCAGGATACCGGGTGTCAGATTTGTACAATCCATATGCACAACTCTTTGGCTTGTTTCCCTCGCTCGAAAGCTTGACAGAGCCCCTGCGCGTAGCTATGGTTGCCAATCCACGATTGGTGCGTGGCGTTTTTAGGGTGTGGCTTACCGAAGGGTCAATTGAGCTGAATTTGTTTCATTGACAGTTTTTTTATCACTAAGATACGATTGACTTGGATTTAAGTTGTTTCGATTTAAAAATGTAAATTGCAAAAATAGCTTAGATGTAGCTAAGCTACTTTTGCCAAGTAGCTTAGCTTAGCTTGCTACATTTCCCAGAGGGTAGCTTTTAGTGTAGTTAAGCTACATTTTAAGTAGAGTAGCTAATAGCTTAGCTCACTACATAGCTTGCCCAACACTGTGAATCAGTAGTTTTTGTGGGAAAAACATACTTAAAATTTACCATTACTTTCCTTTCAGTATTCTCTTGGATATTATCGTAAAACCGAAATCACGTCTAAACCTCCAGTGTGGCTCACTACTGTAGATAATTTTTTTTATAGAATGACATTGAGAGAATCCTCCAAACTTCTGGCAATTTGATGCATTTTGTTTGGCAAAACATAAGCATTTTGGACAGCTCTGAAAAAGGTCCAATCTTTTTATTTGCTTTTAATGTCCACATTTTCCATCATTTCCAACCTGTTGAGAAACACTGCAATTATTAAATGGAAGTTTGAAGCATCCATGCATAAGCGAAGAAAAATATCTATAGTCACTGTGGGATGCGACATGAAAAATAATAATAATGGATTAAAACGTCACACTGACGTTTGGATATGGCCCTGCTGAACCCGTAATAGCAGAAGGCTATTTTCATTTTAATATTGTTCCTCTTCCTTTTCCATTCTTTTTATCAGTAGCGCATAAGCATATCTATTAAAGCAGGCTAGTGGTGCATTCTGGGATGGAAAACATGATTAACTGGGACAAAACAGACAAAGCAATGCAGTTAAATGACTTACTCAAATTGCTGACATTTAATCAGTCCCTTTCAAAAAAATGTTGCCTCAGGTATTGAAGCCACATTCTGTTATTGAGAAAAGATGCCCGTCACAAAAAATATCCATAAACTGAATTTATCAGAATGAATATAAGATTACAGTTTACTTAGATTAGTTCTCTGTTTCAGTTTCATTTAGATGGAAACTCATATTTGATCATTTTAAAATTACATGAGCACAATATTACTTTCAATGATTTGATAATAAGTTATATGTTGGCAACAAATTTCATACAGTGTTGATGGTTGATGATGTGTTTCTGCTGTATTATGTGTTGAGTAAACTATTGCATTATATTGCTCATAAAGCCTTAATATTCAAACATTTGTTTAGATGTCTTTAAGTGAGCTTGAGATATGTGTTGCACCAGTATTTGCATAAGCATATGAAAATATAATGCATCCCGTCAGTGCTCTTATACACCTGCTTTATCATCTTTAGGGTCACAGGGAAAAGATGGATATGGTGGCTAAGAGAGCTTAAGAAAACACATGCAAATAGAAAAAAACACCAGCAAATTAAGAAAGCATCACGTGCTGTAAATCCTCAAACACGAATATAAAACGTGCTGCCAATCCTCACCACACAAGCACATTAAGAAACATGCAGAAAATCCTCACAGCACATGTAAATAGCATGGACCACAACAGAAATGTTAAAGGGAATGAGCTGAAAAAAATGACAGACCCAGCAGGGATTTGCTTATTGCGCAGTGACTAATGGTCAGTGAAGTTTTAGGTGACCTTTTTTTAACACCCTGATCACACGATTCCTTCGTCTTTTGCATTTTGTTAGCTTAAATAATCTGACAATTAACTTTGGAACATTATTAAATAAGATAAAAATAACTACTATTAAATAATTATTAAATATTAAAATATTAAATAAGCTAAAATAACTACTAAATATAATTTACAGGTTAATTTATGAAAATAAACTTGCAATGCTTCATTAATTGTTAGAACATGGACAAAATAAATTACAGATAAGAATACTATTTAAAGAATTATTCAGGCACTTTAGTAGGCTAATGATGAAAAGGAAAAAATAATATTTTACATTACATTTGCCATGGGTAATTTTCTAATATATTTCATAATATTTAATAAATAAATAGAAAACATTACTTTGAATCATATTACTAATGCTGTATCACTTTTTAAATTATGAGGTATTGAAATTCAAGCCGAATCAGCCTTTGCCTTGATTCCCTCACCAAAGTCTCTTCAACTAAATCACAGCATTTAAATCGAAACATTTAATTTCAGTTAGCCTTTTTTGTAGCTTAACAATACAACAAACAAATAAAAGGTTACATTAAATTTGAATTTGCAATCTCTAAACCATACTATTCATTCTCCCTCTCTTCTTAGATGGGAGGATGGGCCAAATCAAAGATTACCATGGGCCAACTTTGGCCTGCGGGCCCTAGTTAGGGCATGTCTGATTTAAATATTTTTACATGTATTGTGGCCTTCCCCAAATATATATTCTCAGAAAAATGTGCAAGAATTGTATCTTCATGGGTACTATAGTTTATCAGTAGGGTAGTACTTTAAGGAACAACATATTGACCTTATTTAATCCTAGTGGTTCATAGTGCCTTAATAGTCAAATTTAATGCTGTAAGGTGCCAATATGCATCTTTTCAGGATAGATATGGATGTCCTTGTGCCTTTAAGGTACTGCCCGAGAGAAAAGTAGTTGTACCCCTAAAAGTAAATTTTCATTCATTCATTCATTCATTCATTCATTCATTCATTCATTCATTCATTCATTCATTCATTTTCCTTCAGCTTAATCCCTTATTTATCAGGGGTCACCACAGCGAAATGAACCACCATCTATTCCAGCATTTGTTTTATGCAGCGGATGCCCTTCCAGACACAACCCAGTACTGGGAAACACCCATACACTCTCGCATTCACACACACTACAATCAATTTTTGTTTACACAATTCACCTATAGAGCATGTGTTTGGGCTGTGGGGGAAACCAGCGCACCTGGAGGAAACCCACACCAACACGGGAAGAATATGCAAACTTCACACAGAATGCCAACTGGTCCAGCCGGAACTGGAACCAGCAACCTTCTTGCTGTGAGGCAACAGTGCTAACCACTGAGCCACCGTGCAGCCAGAATTTACTTTTTTTATTATCTTTTTCTAACAGCATACAACATTGCTGGTTCCGGTACTTTAAACCTCAGATGGGAAAAGTTTCTCAGTAACCTTTTCACATGAAATGGTAAAAAAAAATCCTGAAGATTTGAGACAGAAATGGCACAGTTTTCTGATAATGGGCTATTTGCACTGCAAGTGCAGATTTCCATCACCAAAGCATATAAAGAAAATGTGTGTGTGTGTGTGTGTGTGTGTGTGTGTGTGTGTGTGTGTGTGTGTGTGTGTGTGTGTGTGTGTGTGTGTGTGTGTGTGTGTGTGTGTGTGTGTGTGTGTGTGTGTGTGTGTGTGTGTGTGTGTGTGTTTGTGTTTGAGCGAGAGGACTGCCTGTTCTGGTTAGAATTCTTACAATTTAGCCCACGGAAATCTCTCCCATGCAAAAAGGTACCATGTCTATCAAAATGTATGATACTGTATTACAGTGATGCCAAGGATCTGCTATAAAGTCAAGAGTGGGTGAGATGCAATCTCCTTCATTTTAAGGCATGCTGAAAATATCTAAGTGTAATATGCTGTCAGATGTTCACTATATTTTCCATCTTGTAATACCCTGCTACAGATCGGCTCCGTGTTTGTGCACATGTGCATGTGGGGTTAAGGTAAAGTCAATGTGCTTCTCTCTTAATGCAGATATGTTTTAAGCAGGTCATTTCGCAGTCCACAGTTTCTCAGTTCCAATTATTACTAATTTACAGATTATCATATTCTGTAGAAGAAACTCTTGATTTATATTCAGCAGTTGCCTTGGATATATTACAGCGTGTCAGGAGGGGAGAGGATTGAATAGCAAATCTGAAAAGAATCAGAAAAAAAAACATGTAATGGAAAAACTGAGATTTCTTTCTTTTCTCTCTCTGTTTGAATACTCACTGGTGGGAATTTGGGCTTCGGCAGAATATATGACATATTTTATCCACTCAGCCATTAATATGATGATGAGCCGTTTTCAAGCAACAAGAAATTTCAGTTGTTATCTTGCCATCGTTGTCAAAGTGCGTAATTGCACTTACTGTGTGTGTGTGTGTGTGTGTGTGTGTTTGTGTGCGTGTTGATGAATCAAGAAAAGCAGCATCAAGGGGTATTCGGTTCCTCTCTGCTGTGTGATTTGCAGTAAGAACAAAGATGCGTAAATACAATCATTTTTCTTCTCTCCTCAGAATGCTTCTGATTGTATTGTCATCCCTCAATGAATTGCCATTGATTACATTAATATTTCAACTTTCAATTGAATGATCGTCCCTACAGATAATGTGATGACTGTTTTTGTTCATCTGATAATAAATTGATGCTGCTGATGAATAAGGAGGCGGTCAGAATGAGAGATGAGAGCACACACTTTGTCAGAGAGGCACAGGAAGAGAGAAATGCACGTCAGGAGGACTTGCGCTAAGCCTCAGTGAACAAAAGGAAGTTTGTAATTATCCTGACAACAATTCTTATAGAGGCACAATCTGTCTCTCCTTCGCTATTCAGACACCCAACCATTACGGTGCATTCACGTCCCCTTTATTTACCCACCATAATGATCATATCGCTTCCCTTTTATTGATTCCATTTAGCAGATACTCTTTATTTGAATCTGGGTTATGAGTTTGCATTTCTGTATTTGCACTGTTGTGTTCTCATCAGTCAACTCCAGCTTAGCTTGTTAGGCTGCAGTGTCTGTTGATTCATCTCTAACAAAGTGATTGTATTGAAGTGGCGTATTATAGACTGTTACTGCTGCTCTCATTTTTAGGATGACCCTTTATATTAGTAATACAATTTTTTTCAGCCATGATTGACGAGAATAAATACTATGAGCAGTGCAATGCTTCTGGAAAGCATCATTAGTCCTCTGCTGACAGATTGGTTGACATAACAAGTCAACACTTGATTACTCATCACTTTAAATCTGTTTAATGATGTAAATGACTCATCATATACTGATGGACTTTGGTAAACAAATTCAAGTTGCCGAAGTTCCCCATTAATTTCCATGAGGATAATAAAGACAATTTCCAAACAAGGGGAAAGAAAAACATGTCTGAAATAATTTGTGCATCACCGACAGATGCCTACTAACGTACACAATCATCAGATTATAGTACATCACTTCTCAGACATGACCCAATAAAAGCTGTCTGAACGTGTCCAATCAGCAAAAACAAGCACCAAATAATGATGAGATGCAAAAAGGAGTAACATACTGATCTGACAGAGACTGACATGGTGTCAGTTGCAATTGTTTGCTGTCTGGTATGGCCTTTCATTTAGCATTTATACTTCACATATTAAATAAATGCAAATCTGATTTTTTATACACACAAACAAAAATGGAATGAGTACAAGCAATGACATTAAAAATAAACATTCTAAAATAGAATTTTCTCTGTGATGCCATGCTGACATAGGGTTCAGTACCTACTGCATGTAACCGGTATGCACCGGACTAAATCAGCATATGAATTTCTGTGCCTAATTTCGGCGCCACTGGTGCTGCGACAAGGACATAAAAAGCTTCAAGGGGTGCCTCAAGGGCAAAGATAGGTACACGTTGTGTCACACCATAGATCCAGAGAATAGCGTCAAACAGCTGTGTGTGTATGGAATATCTTGTTGCCAGTTTCGGTAATAGTTTGACTAAGATGTGTACATGCCTGTACTGCACTTCAACAATGCCACTAAAATATGCATACTCCACATGTCCTAATTCGATTTCTGTTTAGTTCAATTATGACTTTAGTCAGCTTAACGTCATCAAAAATTGATGTTTACGTGGTAGACTCTTAATCAGAGTATTGTCTTAATCATATTGGAATATTGGTGTTCATGTAAACATGTAAACGACTCAAGCCCCAACCCTAGAAAGAGTTCACTGATTTTGATGACAGCCTTTCCACAGATTAGTAGTAAACTAGTGTAATGTTAATTGCATAATGCAAATCTTGCATTCGTGCTAACAAACAAATGATCAAAAGAAATATGTTAATGCAGTTCAAATATATAAAATGTGAATTGATGTTTACTTTAAACTTTAATTATTTTGTTCAATTAAAATGATTTAAATATTTTTTTGTCAGATAAAAAGTTTTTCCACCATAATTTTGTGGCTCAGAAATATTGGTTCAGGCACCAATTTGGCACCGGTACCATTTTAAAAGTATCAATTTAGCACCGGTATCGAAATAACTCCAAATGATACCCAACCCTATGGAGGAACCAATTTATGTTCTACAAGGAACCTTGTAGTGAAGAGTTTTATAAAGAATCATTGTCAGTGTGAGCGTCTGCATATCCAGACTTTAACCAGATGTGAACAAAAAAACTTGACATTACAATTGTTGTTGTGTTTCAGTTTGGATACTCTAACTGCTCAAATCAACTTTGAAATGACCTTTTGCTTTAGATTTAATTTCTTAATGGTGTCTGTCCACACTAGCATTTTTGAAAGATAAGACTTACTGACAAAACATAATAAAAACATTCACAATCATTTTATTAGTAAAATAACCTACCATTGCATGGTGCACCCAGATCACACTTAGTTCATTTATGGTCTAGAATGCATATCAGTATGCATTTTATGCTGTATATGCATAATGCCAAAAGTTTGGATGGAAAGCCTAAAACGTATCCAATTTACTTTAGCCTCAGCCCATGAATTCTTCTGCAAGCGTATTTATCTGTCATTTTACATAGGCAAGCATGAATGTGACCCACTCCTGTGGCAAAGTTTGAAGGCGACTAACTTAAAAGCCAGAGGTAAGCTACTTCACATTATTGGAAAGCTGGTAATTTGCTCCAGTTGGCCTCAGGTTTGCTGTTGTTGCAGCATACAATCATACACAGCCAGTACAAGAACCTGAGGATCTTCCAGAGTAGTAGAAGACTTATTACAGCATACCAGAGGCGTTGTCTGGTGCTTAAAGCCCTTCAAATACCAAAGGTACATAGTTGTTGTTGTTTTTTTTACAGCTAACAATGAATGACAATATAATAAAACACTATTGCTCTATGTTACTTAATGCAAATTAATGCATTAAAGTTAACAACCGGTTAATAACAATAAGTTACCTTATTGTTACGGATATATAGTCCTTATCTTTCAGATTTGACAGCTACATAATGAATAAATGCAATTTATTTTAAATATGTGGGGTGTTTTTGTCATCAATAGTTTAAAAGAAACCTTGAACGTACAAGCAACAGTGTCCAAATGAAGACAAATTGAAATGCAATTGTGGGCACACTGCAGTGAGTGTACATTTAAGAAACAGTGAGCGTCCAAGCAATGGCACAAAAACAAGAAAAAGAAATGATGAATGCATTACGAGTTCGAGAGCTCCAATTTTCCACTGTCTGCATTTCTGCTCATCCAATTAATTTGCTTTGCCTGCTCTTTGGGCGTTGTGCCTCAAGGAGACAGCGAATCAGAAGACGGCGTCCCTGTTCTTGGCTTGAGTCATTAATAAATGCAGCACACTGTACTGAGAGATGCAGTGCCTAATGTAATTTATGAAGCTAAAAACAAAATCCAAATGAAAAGAGATGGGCCTCATCATCGCGTGTGTCAGTTCTGCATTGGGAGGGATGTCTCATATCCTGTGTTGCCAGATTGTGCTTTCATGTGCATGGCTTTATTGCGTATTTCTTGGCCACATTAAATAATCAGTGACGCGACATCTGCTATTTGCGCTTTTGGCACATTCTGTGCCTCGTCATGCTCTGAAATGTCATTGGTCTGCCTGTTTTTGTTCCAATGACTGCTTCTCTATATCTGGTGCCTGGAGACATTAGACAGTTCTGCAATGCTTTGAATACTGCTTGAGTAATTTTTTCACTGCCTTTGTTCTTTGAAAGTTAGGAAAAATGAAAGCATATTTCAGTTTTTCACTTGTCTCCATGTAATGCATCAGGATAAGTGAATATTTAAAGATGAGATCTAAATATTCTACTGATTCTAGTGTAACTAGTCGACTAATAATCAACTACACTTTCTGTTTAATATACTTTATTTTGACGATCCTATTTGATGCCACAGCCATATCACCCTGCAGCCCAAGAGCGGTTACTCACTGAAGCTAAACAGGGCTGCGCCTGGCCAGTACCTGGATGGGAGACCACATGGGAAAACTAGGTTGCTGTTGGAAGTGGTGTTAGTGAGGCCAGCAGGGGGTGCTCAACCTGTTGTCTGTGTGAGTCCTAATGCCCCAGTATAGTGAAGGGGACACTATACTGTCAGTGAGAGCCATCTTTCGGTTGTGACGTCAAAACCAAGGTCCTGACTCTCTGTGGTCATTAAAAATGCCATGACACTTCTCATAAAGAGTAAAGATGTAACCCTTGTGTCCCAGCCCTTACCGATCATAGCCTCTTAATCATCCCCATCCACTGAATTGGCTCTATCACTCTCTCTCCGCTCCACCAATAGCTGGTGTGTGGTGAGCACACTGGCGCCGTTGTCCTGTGGCTGCCCCCCTCATGATTGTGAAGCGCTTTGGGTGTATGGCTATACACAATAAATGCGCTATATAAACACACATTAAATTACATTACATCCTCCAACATCTACTCCACTGACTGTAAGTAACTTTAAATGTACAACTGTGAAGTAAAGCGTGACTAATATCACACAATGTAAGTAGGGCTTTAAGCACATAAATGTTAAACCTGTAAGAAAAAAGTAAAGTTATTAATCAGGCCTGTAGCTAGGGTGGGTTTGGGTGGTTCGAAAGATTCGAAAGATGATCATAAATTAGCATTTAAAAAAATAAGTATTTTTTTTTTCATATTTCTTTGTTCAAAATTTTTCCTTTAAAATTCTAATCTCATTACATTATTTATAAAACTTTAGAAACGTACATTTTAAATTTGTAAATAAACCCACATTTTTGAAAACACAAAATAGTATGGTAAACACATTGACAAAAATGTAGGAAATATGTTTGTTGCATCGAAAAGTGTGGTAATGATAACCATCCAACAAGCTAATCCAAAAAACTAGTGCCTAGAATGTCCCAAAAATTTAGTAGGCAATTTAATAGAAAATTAGGCGAATAACTGCAAAAATGTTTTTCGGGGAAAAACCACAGCCCTTTTAATAGGATGGCTATGGGCCTGTTAATGATTAATTAAAATTCTCTTAACACAACTCCTGTGTCTCATCCATATACAGAAATAAGTCAATATCTAGAGAGTTGCTTGTACAGTAGCTCAGTATGTACATTTCCGTGTATATCTGCTTTAATAAAATTGTAAGTGACATCGTCCCTGATCACCTATTTTAGAAATACCCTGTGCTAAAACAAGAGTAAATATCAGCATATCTTTTGAGAGGTGGGGGAAACTCCAGGAGCTGAAGAGATTTAGGCCCCGTTTACACTAATGCGTTTTCATTTTAAAACGGCGAGCTAGATCAAAAACGATCCGCGTCCACACTAGTGTTTCATCTAGCGTTTCTAAACATATCTCCGTCCACACCACTCCACCAAAAACGTATATCACGTGACCATTCGCGCACTCTGGGCATGCGCGTTCAAGTATAAACAGGAAGCATGCGTCTCGCTCGTCATTTGGTTATTGTTAGTCAACAAACGCTGGTTGAACGATGAACGCGAGCGATTAGCGAGTTCTCGAACAATAGCTTGCCTCTTGCGAATATATGCAGCTGCTGTAGTGAAAAAGGCAGAGTTTAACTGCACAATGGCGCCTAAAACGGACAATAGTGCAAACAACGCTCCCATTTCTGTGTCAATGTTGTTGTTTACAGTGAAGGCTGGTCTGCCGTCTTCCGGTAGCGTTATAGTCATGTGATAGGGGCTTGACAAGTAAGGGAAGGATACGCAATGACCCAAAAGCCCCAATCAGGTAGCGAATCTCAGCAGCCACGCCTCTGTTTTCAGATGTCTCCGTTTTCCCCCATCCACACTGAGACGGAGCAGCAGCGTATTAGAATGAAAACGACATGTCCAGCGTTTACAAAACGCTCCGTTTTCGGGGCTCGAAAACTCCGGCGTAGTGTGGACGGATGGCGTAACCGTAGCAAAACTTATGCGTTTTAAAACGAAAACGCATTAGTGTAAATGGGGCCTTAGGTGCAAATGTTCTGTACTGCAGCTTTAATGTTGTGTATTTTGGTTAACTAATAAGCTATGCATTTTGCCATTTCATTTTAGCATACTTTTATGAGATTACTTGTAGCTTGATGATGATCGAGCGAGATGTAATGCACACTTAAAAACAGCAAAGCATCAAACTACTTACAGTATATAACGATTACAACAATTTACATGGTAGTATTTTGTAGTTTTCATTTAAAACCTGACATTTTTGTAAAAAAAAAAAAACATGAAGCACAAACATTCATTCATTTTCTTTTCAGCTTAGTCCCTTTTATTAATCTGGGGTTGCCACAGCGGAATGAACCGCCAACTTATCCAGCATATGTTTTACGCAACGGATGCCCTTCCAGCTGCAAACCATCACTAGGAAAAGCACAAACATTATAAAACATTTTGCTATATATTTTTTGATATTTACATCTAATTCTTTAGCTTTTTCTGACATTACAGAGGAAGTTTTTCCACAAGATTTCCCTAGTGCCTCCGCCGTATTTGACTGTTTTTCATGCCGAGAAATAATGGAATTGTGAAAGATTTCATTGTTGGGCAAAATCGACAGTGACGTTTAATTGCTTTGTGATGAATACTAGCCTCCGACAAAGGGCATGCTTGGGTTTCTGCTGTACTATTTCAGCGTTACGTGTCACAGAGCGACGCAAATGATGATGTAAAATTCCCATTCAACCCTATCAATCGTGCCTGAAGTCTCTTCAAAGCTGTATATCGCATAATCTGACGTGAAATGTATATGATGCAGTCTTGCTATAGCTACTACTCAAACTCTACCAAGTGAAATCTGCAAAAAACAGCTTAGGACAGTGAAGAGTCTATTGCTCTTTGGCCTTCAATGGGATGATACTGATTAAAATTCAGCTCAAACATTCTGTTCAGAAGTTCACTGTAGTCTGTTCCGCTTAAAAGAGTTTTGACCCCACTGGCAAAATATGGTAGGGTTCACTGCAAACAATGTCCCACAATGATTATAAAAATTGCATGTCCTTAGGTCTTTGTAATAGCATACATGAGTTAAATTGTAGCAGAGCTGCAGAATGAAAAAGTAGCTTAGAGAGGTTGTGGAGCGTGTGATGTGTTCAGTCAGAGAGAGAGATAGCTGTGCACAGAGGTCTGACCGAGGCCTTGGCTTCGAGTTCATGTGGGAAAGAGAGGAGAAACAGCATGCACACAGCATGAAAGATAGAGAAACGGAGTGAGAAAGAGACCTAGAATGATATAAAAAGGCAGAGAGCTAATGACAAACGATGGGAGACATAGATGAATGGAGAGGGACACAGGAGGAAGGAGATATATTGTCTGTGTTATCGCAAGGTCAGGGCTTAAGCTGTGGGGGTTTTTATTCTATCACAGAGAGCATGCTCAGAGAATTCTTCAGGAAATGGACTCAGAATTTATCATCCGCATCTACACAAACACAATAATGTTTGTGGGATCTGACCATTTTGCCAAGTGCCAAGTGTTTCTCTGAAGAGTTCTGTTAAATGGACTTTAATCAAAAATTTAAATTCTTTCATTATTTACTCGCTGTCTTGTTCCAAAGCTATTTGAGTTTCTTCTGGCTTTTGGAATACAGATGGATTTTGATTCCTGCACTGAAATCTTTTCAAGCATTTTCAGTGGATTAGGTCTGGAATTTTCAAGCTTCAAAAAGGACACAAAAGTATGCAACTTTTATAAACTTTTATTCACAGTTGTGTCTGAGAAGCCATATTTCACTCTCATCTGAGTTGTTATTGTCCTGACAGATCATTTAGACTGGTTTTATGAACTGGGTCAACTGTTTTATTGAATAAAAATCCAACTTAAAAGAATGATTTATTGAATGTGCTAATGAAAGATAATTTTATGTTTTACTTTTATTGAATATTATCTATTTTTATTCAGCAAGGACACTTTAAATGAATCAAAAGTGAGAGTAATAATCCTGAAAAAGTCATGGTTTTATGATATATAAAAAAAACTGCTGAAGCTTTAGTATACATGCTTTCACTATTAGCTGCTGGCTTATAATGCCTATTATTAAGATACTGACTTTTCATAACCCAGGCACATTCTGAAAACGTACCACTATATACATTCCTGGAGAGTGCCAAATATATCCCAGGGTGTTTTTTTTTTTTTGCAGTTTTTGCAGTTTTTGTTTTCGAGAATGTGCTAGAGGCTGCTGTGTTCGCTTTTTGAGATCTCAAATTTCTCTCACGAGTGCCATTCGCACCTGCTGTTCTCACGTAATTCCACCAGAGGCCGCTGTCGACTGGCTATCGACTGACTGAATGACTGACTGACTGACCAATCGACTGACCTACCCTCATCCTTCCCTGAACCCAACCAATTTGAAAAGCAATCCAGAAAAAAAAGCCCCCTTATTTTTACCACTTTTTCAGATTTTACCACATTCTCACCCCATCTTTACTTGTTTATTTTACTTTTTTGTTTTTGTCTTACTCGCTTTCTGAAAGCATTTTTCAGCTGACTCGAACCCCGTCATCGTGGTTAACTCCTCTCTGCGTGTCAAGTCCATGGCGAGCTACTGGACAAACTGGTAACAGCGGAAAAGCCATCCATATGGAGCTAAGCGGTCAGCTGGTAAGCACGAAAAGGAATGGCATCATACTGTCCCGTAGTGTTCGTTTTAAAGACGAAATGCAGCCATACATACTTCTGGCTACATAATTCGTGATCTTCAGAAACGTATATAGGGCTACGTTTTCAGAATGAGCGATGATATTATACTACATCCGTAATACTACCCAATGATAAACCTAAATCAAACAACTACATTAATAACAATTAATAAGCAAATTATTAGGAGTTTATTGAGCTAAAATCATATTTAATGGTTTGCGAGAATTGTTAAATTCAAAATAAAGTGAAAAAACTGTATAAAAATAAATATATTAATATTGCTAACTGAATAAATACAATTTTGCAGCACATAATAAATGTTTTACTAATTATAAATAATGTACAAAAAAAAAACATTTAAACACCAAATCAGCATTTTATAATGTTTTCTGAAGAATCATGTGACATTAGCTGTTTCCATTCACCTATTTTTATGCGCATTTTGGATAAGCACATAAAAAACGGTTATTGGAAACACCAAGATGCGTAAAAGTTATGAAAATGCACATAAAACTGAGTAGGATAAACTTTTTATTCAATAAGAAAAGAAGTGCATAAACTACGATGGAAACACTTTTACCAAACAAATTCCAGTATGCGCATTAAAAAAAAAAGTCATGTGATTTTGTTATAAGAAATCATGTGATGATAAAAATGTGTGTGAATGGGCAAACCAGCAGGCTGAGCACATTGTAAAACATCTGAAATGTTGTTTTGGTCATTCTAAGACCATGGCCTTAACCATTTCAGTGTTATTGTTATTATATTATCAATTACCTCCAGAATCAAGAGCGTCTGTGTTCCACGTCTCACGCCTTCAAACGCCACCATGTGTTCATTGCATGTCGGCCTTCTCTTTTGGACTCAATTCATTTATTAACTAAAGAAAACATTCACGCAACTTTTGCTTTTGATATTTGGCACCAGTTAATCAGGAAGTGACAATTTTGTTCGCTTTGACTCATTGGATGGAAACACTGCTTTATTTGCACAACTTTTATGCGATATTCCTGTTTTGTGCATAAATTTCATTTGCAATTTGCAATCTTTAGATGGAAACATAGCTATTAAAAACTAAAATAAGCTTTGCAATCCCAGGAATAAATTCCATTATAAAATACTTTAAAATAGAACACAGTAATTTACATTTTAAAAATATATTAATACTGTTTTCACAGTATTTTTGATTAAATAATTGCAGCCCTGTTAGGCAAAAAATATATATATTTTTTCCCTCCAAAACTTATGAACAGTATTGCATTTACACAAATTGAATTTCTTTTCTGAGCCCCATGAAGCTTGCTGATGAAATGAGATAATGTGAATGGCTAGAGATTTTCTATGAGCCATATTTTTCTTTCTAAATAAACACAAACACACACACACACATAATAGCAGAATAGTTTATTCTACAACCAAGCACTGGGGGGGGGAATAACAGATACACACACTACTGCTAAAACTCATTGCATGCTCTCACCAAGCTATTTTAAGATTATTTTGTTTCCTGCCAGCTTAATCAGGTAGCGACAGCCTTTGGGTGGTGCTCTAATCCTTAACTAAGAGAGTAAAAAAAAAAAAAAAAAACAGTCAGAGCTTTACCACGGCTGCCGTCAGTCATCTTTTCCTCCCTGTTACTGCCCTTGTGGGAGCCGTGGCTGCGTTTAGCATACAATCATGCGCATCATTATTATTCCATTTAGACAGGTGCACTGCCTGAGGTACCCGTGGTGCAAAACAATGCGTAGTAATTGTAGACAAATTTATAAACACCCGATGACACACTTTACCCTTCATTTCCCCTCCCCTCCCCAAAATATCCTTTCATCACTCTTCAAAAGGTTGCATTTATTTTACAGTTCAGGGGGCAAAAGCAGCTGACAATTATAAACTTGATTAAAACACAGTTATGTAAATTAGATGTGAGCGGCCCATGTAGCTCCGAGCAGCCTAGTGACACAAACCCACTCCGAATCTCTCAATCACAATTACCTTGGTGTGACGCCTACAATACTGATTAGACTAGCAGAACAATAGCTACAGCTTACTTAAACGCAACAAACAGATGTTATCGAATATTCAAGAGGGAACACAACATCAGTTGCCCTCCCCTCACCTCCTTCTGAAGCAGTTTTTTTTCTCATCTTTCTTACATTTAAGATTCATTGTGGCAGGATCGATCCCACTGCTTTTCTTGATTAGCATTAGCATGTTGCTTTGCTTTGGCATGCTGAGATAATGCGGCTGCTGAGCGGGAAAAGGTACTTCAGCCTTCGAAGGTAGTTAAACTGATTGTTTGACAGCTCTATTCAAATCATTCACCTCAATTCATGATAGTTGGAATTTTTCAGATGTAAGTTGATTTTTAGGACTAATCATTGACTTGATTTCTAAAAGCCTTGTGAAGTAATGTTCAGCGTTGCAAAAAATACCTTTGTATTGTGCTCCATTTCACATCAGGCTTGACTCGCAGGTAGGCTACTTGAAACATGCACACTATAAATATTCGTTTTACAATGTGTTTTTCTCTCTAGGTTTTTACCTTTTTTTTTTACTTTTAATCAGAGATGCCAAACTAGGGTCCGCCGGTCAAAGTTGGCCAATGGTAACCTTTGATTTGGCCCACCAACCAATCAGAGAAGAGATTAAGTCCCTCAAACAGAGATCGTCCTTTCTAATTTTATATAATCTTTTGTTTGTTTGTTTAATTTCTGAGCTACAAAAAATTTTAATTAAATGTTTTAATTACATGTGAATTCATTCGATTTTTTTTTTAAAGGGTCATGAAAGCCTAAAACACTTTTTTTTTTAGATGTTGACAGATATATATGTGTGGCACATTGCTAAAAACACTATTAGGACACATATATTTCACCATTGAGTGGAAATGTATTATTTTTGTAAATAAAAAAAACATTGAACTCCATTGTGTTATACATGAGATTGTTTATGATTTTATTGTAAGACGTACATTTAAAAATTTAATAAATATATATATACACATATTATTAAAAATATATATATACAGTTGAAGTCAGAATTATTTGCCCCCTTGAATTATTCGCCCCCCTGTTTATTTTTTCCCCAATTTCTGTTTAACGGAGAGAAGATTTTTTCAACACATTTCTAAACATAATACTGTAGTTTTAATAACTCATTTCTAATAACTGATTTATTTTATCTTTGCCATAATGACAGTAAATAATATTTTACTAGATATTTTTCAAGACACTTCTATACAGCTTAAAGTGACATTTAAAGGCTTAACTAGGTTAATTAGGTTAACTAGGCAGGTTAGGGTAATTAGGCAAGTTATTGTATAACGATGGTTTGTTCTGTAGACTATCAAAAAAAATTGCTTAAAGGGGCTAATAATATTGACTTTAAAATGGGGTTTAAATAATAACAGCTTTTATTCTAGCCGAAATAAAACAAATAAGACTTTCTCCAGAAGAAAAAATATTATCAGACATACTGTGAAATTTTTTTTTGCTCTGTTAAACATCATTTGGGAAATTTTTAAAAAAGAAACAAAAATTTAAAGGGGGGCTAATAATTCTGACTTCAAATATATATATATTTAAATATTATAAAAATTGGGATGCTACCATGGCAACTTTAATGTAATGCAGTTTGGCATATTTAGCTTTGGCCCACCCCCCTAAATCAAGTTTGGTTTTTAACCCTTCATAAGAAAAAGTTTGGGCACCCCTGCTGTAAAACAATGGTTAGATGAGTCTTGTTTCAGGTTTCAGCTAAAAGAAATCTTGTGAATCGTGTGTAGAAAAAAGTCTGCTCACATATACTCCTTAATTTAAAAAAATAATAAAATTGCACTGAAAACTTATTGCTATATACATTTCTGGAGAGCGCCATAAGTCTTAGGACCTATGTTTTTTTTTTTCTTCAGTTTTTGTTTTCGCAAATCTACTAGAGACCGCTGTGTATGCTTTTTTTAGATCTCAAATTTCTCTCGCGAGCACCTTTTGCGCCTGCTGTTTTTGCGTGAATCCACCAGAGGCAGCTGTTGACTGACTGACTGACTGACCCACCCTCATCTCCCTAAACCTGACCAATAGTGTTTCAAAAGCACATTGACCCGCCCGCCCACTTCCTTAAACCCAATCAACAGTTTTAAAAAGCAATCCAGAAAGAAAAGCCGTCGCCTGATTTTTTTTTTCCATATTTTCAAATTTTACCACATTCTATTTTATTTTTTTGGCTTCTGTTTTTGTCTTACCTGTTTTCTGCATCCTTTCTTCGCCGGACTTAAACCCTGTTGTCGTGGTCCTCTCTGTGTCTCAAGTCCGCCGACGTACATGATGAGCTACTGGACAAACTGGTAACAGCAGTAAGGCCGTCCATACAGAGATAAGCGGCCAGCTTACGCGAAAACGCGAAAAGGAACAGCGTCATACCGCTGTTTGTTTTAAAGATGAAATGCAGCCCTGTACGTACTTCTGGCTACATGATTCGTGATCTGCAGAAATGTTTATAGGGCTACGTTTTCAGAATGATCCTATGTTGTAACATAACCATATATTGCCTTATATTATACATTACATAAACCCAAAAACACACTAGTACACTGTAATTAATGTTTTAATTACATAATATACATATATACATATATAGTTTACATGGTAGACTCTTAATCAGAGTATATATATATATATATATATATATATATATATATATATATATATATATATATATATATATATATATATATATATATATATATATATATATATATAGATATATATATAAATATATGTTGGTCTGCACTGACTCGGTAGGTGCAAAGAGTGTCAAACAGCCGTGTGCGTGCTTGCGTGCGTGTGTGTGTGTGTGTACTATCCTGTCGCCAAACGCGGCGAAAAGTCCTACATGACGGTAATAGTTCGATTAAGGTGTTTACATGTCTGTACAGCACTTCAATAATGCCACTAAAATCGGCATACTCCACACGTCTTAATCCGATTTCTGTTTAGTTCGATTATTACCTTAATCTGATTAAATTAATCAAAAATCGCTGTTTACATGGTAGACTCTTAATCAGAGTATTGTCTTAATCGCATTAACATCTAATTATTGGTGTCCATGTAAACGTACTCATTGGGAGGTTGAATAATGTAGACAAACTACACAGAAATGTTAAAGAAAAACATTAGAGAATTGCGAATTTCTTCTTTGGAACATGCAGAAGGGATTGTTAAGGATTCATATCCTTAACAATCCCTTCTGTATGTTCCAAAAATGAAAAGAATTATGAATCACATAGATCACCATCTAATTTCAACTTAACACACTTGAAATAAACACTTCAAAACTCTTCATATTAGATAACAACTGTTAAATTTTGTTAAAAACTAGCAACCAAAGACTCATTGCAGCTTTCAAACAATCCAATCAAATGCATAGACCGAAAAATAAGGAATAAGCTAAAGAAAAGCGACTGACAATACACGTGTGCTAAAATAAAAGTTTTTTTTTTTATAATTGGGGTGTAATTTGTCATTAGGTGTGTGATAAAAATCTCAATCCAGTTAATTATCTTTGGGATATTGTGGAGCAGCAGGTGTGTACCATGACAGCTTGACCTTGCAACATCACTGACAGATACCACAGGACAGCTTCATGGCTCTTGTAGAGTCCATGCCTTCCAAAGTTGGTGCAGTTTTGCCAACATTTGGAGGACCAACAGCATATTAGTCAGGTGGCCATAATGTGTGGTTAATCTATACAGTATAAAAAAGTCATTATAATGAATCATGATGGCTCTATTATATTTAATGTTTTGATACACATGCACATACTGTACAAACAGGATATCCACAATTTGTCTCTGCAGAAAAGTAATAGCATTGTGTAACCAAATTACTTTCAAATGCTTTTGGCTGTATTCACCATAGTGCTCGTCTTCGGAGAGAGCTGATTTATTTTCCACGTTCTGTCTGTCTTTAACTTCTGCTTTTATAGCTGGAGCTGCAGAGAGTCTTGGTTTCCAATAGCACAGTGAGCGTGAGCCACAGGCTTGTCAATAAAGTAATCATTACCTCCAAATTGAGTTTGTGCGCCTGGCTGACCAAAGACACTTGAAAGGCGGTGGCTACTGTGCTCTAGATTCAATATTTTGATGCGGCACATCACAGACTATCTCAGCTGCTTTAAATGATGGGTTACGCTCATATGTGCATTTACACTTCCAAGCATTTATGTTGCCATGCTGGGGAGAAACTTAAAAGCTACATAGTGGCTAACTTAACATCCTCTGTAGTTCACACTAGTCATATTACAGTTTTTTTTTCTTTATCTAATGAATCTTTGGTGAATTGTGTTTCGCATGTCTAAGAGCTACACTGTTTAATGTCCAAGCAAAGAAAATATAGCAGTGTTTCGACTTAAAATTCAGAGTTGAGAGCTGGGAATGGCATTACACAAACTGATTATTTAAGATAAACATGTAACTTGTGTATTCTTTTCCTTAATTTCGTTTTTTAATTTATTCACCAGTACATGCCCTTTTCAAGACATTAAACAATCTAAGAATGCATGAATTATGTTTTATGTATTTCTAAAAGAGTCATGTTTGATGTCATTCTTTTCCCATGCATAGTTCTACAACTCATGATCAGGGACATGGGATGATATCTTGTATGCTTGGTGTAGTTTCAAGCCATGAGTTAAAGTTTTGTCTGTCTGTCTTGGGAATGTACAGACCAGCAAGGAGGAACAAAGGAAGTTTCCACGCACGACTTTTCCTTTCATGCCATTAGTCAGTCAGGAGAGACTGGGAGTTACCTGACTAATACCTTTAAATACCTGTTACACCCCCACATCCTCACAGAAGTTCGCAGACACAAAGGAAGGCCCATTTCTGTCCCTAATAACTTGCCTGAATCCACGTTCCTTTGTTCACTTTGTTTAAATTTTGCACCACACGTATCCTCCGATTTGTGTAGCAAACTCCTAGCAACAACAAAAGACCTCTTAAAAGACTTCATCTTCCAAGCATCAGAGAAAACTCGCAAATCACGAGAGAGAAAGACCAACTAAATACAAGTATTTAGTCGTGCGTTTATGCTGTGCCCTATTAAGGTGTTTACATACTTGGTGGTTCTTAATAGTTGTGTGGGACTGGGTTAGATTTGCCTTCTTTTATCTAAACTCTCTATTTTCCTTGCTTTTCTATGTTTTTGTTGCTATGTTTTGTATGTTCGTTGTATGTTAGACTAATCAATAAATCACGCAATAATTGGAATGTCTTTGTTTCGCCTCACAGAAAAGGTCACTTTAACGGTAAAGACCCTTGCTACAGCTTATTAAGTTTAATAAAACTTCTAAACTATTTATCTACTTTACAGGAAGTAGCTATAATTCCCTTTCTAAATAAATAAATAATTACAGAGTCCGCTCAGACGAGCGAGTGAGCGAAGTGATTGTTATATTTATTTTGTTAAATTAACTATAAGTTAATTCTGAATATTCATAATTAATAATAACTTGTTATTATTGATCATTAATATTCATAAATTGAGCTAATTTCGCTACAGACATATCCATTAATAGCAAAACCAGTGTAATTTCCTGGTTCACACATACAAATTCTCTCAAACACACACAAATAAAAACTTCATTGATTAACCCAGGCTCACTCTGAAAACATTTTTTTTGAAGTTTTTGTTTTCGCGAATCCACCAGAGGTCGCTGTGTATGCTTTTTTAGATCTCGAATTTCTCTTGCAAGCACCATTCACACCTGCTGTTCTCGCGTAAATCCACCAGAGGCCACTGTCAACTGACTGTCTGACTTACGGACTGATCGATCGACTGACCCACCCTCTTCCTTTCCTAAACCCAACCAATAGTGTTTTTAAAAGCATAGATTGACCCGCCCACCCACTTCCCTAAACCCAATTAACCGTTTTAAAAAGCAATCCAAAAAAAGATTTGCCTGAGTTTTATCACATTTTCAGATTTTACCACATTCTCACCCTGTTTTATTTTTGGCTTGTTTTTGTCTTACTTGCTTTCTGGAATCAAACCCTGTCCTCATGATCAGCTCCTCAAGTCTCAAGTCCGCCGACGTACATGGTGAGTTAACTGGACAAATTGGTAACAAAAAGCCATTCATACGGCGGTAAGCGGTCAGCTGGTAAGCGCGAAAAGGAACTGCGTCATACCGCCCCATAGCGTTCATCAAAGATAAAATGCAGCCACATGTAGCTTTGGCTACATCATTCGCAATCTCCAGGAATGTATATAGGGCTACATTTTCAGAATGAGCCTATGTTGTCATTGATTCAAGTCACTGAAAATAGATTTATTTACAAAAACCTTTAATTTAGCTCAGGGCCACGTGTTGAAAAGGGGTCTGTTTTGAGGGATATTTATTGTTTAGGAACACTACAAATTTTAGCAGTTCATTTGGGAAATTGGAGTAAATAGTAAGATTATATAAATGACTAGATTGTATAAATGTACCTGTTCAAGCCTGTACTTTAACCTTGGCCATTCATTTAAAAAAAGTTTAATCATTGGGTTTGTGCTAGCAAAAATATTGCTTTGAACACATTATAAATCATATCATTTAATAGATTTATTTATAAAATAAAAACATTTTGTAGTTCTCTCCAGGGCCATACCGTGACTAATGTATCCTTTTTGAGAGCTTTTTGTTGTTCAGGGACACTGCAGATTCAATTGAATCTTCCTACTCTTTTTTTTTTTTTTTAGCTCTAGTAATCCGTCTCTACACAGGTCCTTCAAAAATACTTCATATTACTTAGAAAAATAATTCAGCATTACCTGTTTAAGAAATGACCATTGTGAGTAAAAGGGTGAAAATTACACAGTGTTAGGTTTAGAGTTCAGTGCTTTAAAGAAGTCAAAGTTCGTAAGTGACAGCTAGAACTTTTAAAATGGCCCTCTGCAGGATCCCATTCACTGTGTGATGCCTAGCGCTGCCGCCTCTATTCTATAAAAATGGTCTAATATTCTGCAATTGCGAGAGCACTTTCTCTGTGCTTCACTCACTGTGGACATGACTCACACCAAGGACTGAACAAAGAGGCTCACAGCATTCAACATTTTTGACCATAGTGGAAACCAAAGTGGGTTTATGGGGAATGGAGAAAGAACATTTCTCACTTCTGGTATAAGCCTGCTTTTAGATATTATTTGAGTGAGTGTGTGTGTGTGTGTGTGCGTCGATGTGTGCGTTTTGGCTAGATGTGCTCACAAACAATAAAACATTTCAACAAAAAATTTGCTCTTCACTATTTGATCATTATCTTAATAATGGATCAATACGAATCCCTTCAATATGAATCTCCCAGTTATTGTGCTCCTTTTTTAACAAAAGGACCAAATTAACAAATGTTTGAGTATTCTGTGCTGTTTGAATAATTATATCATTTTTTTCGCATTTTACACAATGTGGTCATTATATATATATAGTTTTTCCTTCATAGAATTTTGAGGTGGTTACCTCTGTCACACACAAAGCGCTTTACACATTTTTGGGGGAAATCTCCTCATCCACCACCAGTGTGCAGCATCCACCTGGATGATGTGACAGCAGCCATATTGCACCAAGACTGCACAACACATTGATCGTTGGAGAGGAGACAGAGTGATGAAGCCAATTATAATATGGGGATGGTTAGGAGGCCATGATGGTCAAAGGCTAGTGTGCAAATTTGGGATTTTTAACGACCATAGAGAGTCAGGTTTAACGTCTCATCCGAAAGACGGCGCTCACTGAGCAGTATAGAGTCTCCATCAATATACTGGGGCGTTACACTCTCAGAAATAAAGGTACATGAGCTGTCACGGGGTGGTACCTTTTTAATAGGTACAAATTTGTACCTTAAAGGTCCCTATTAATACCCCAAGGGTACATATAAGTACTTAAAAAGTACAAAAGTGTTCCTCTTAAAATTCTTAGGTACTAATATATACTTTTGAGGTACCAATATGGACCCTTTAAGTACAAATATGTACCTTTTAAGAAGGTACCACCCCAGTGACAGCTCATGTACCTTTATTTCTGAGAGTGTAGGATTCACACAGACCACAGGTTGAACAACCCCTGCTTGCCTCACTAACACTACTTCCGGCAGCAACCTAGCTTTACCTTGTGGCCTCCCATCCAAGTACTGACAAGGTGTAGCCCTGCTTAGCTTCAATGGGCGCCCATGTGAGAGTTGCAAAGAACTAGCTGTCAGCTAAGCTAATATTATCAGTAAATTAATTTGTTAATTAGTTTATTAATTAATATTAATATTAGCTAATATTTTACTTATTAATATTACAAGAATAATGCAAAATGTGTTTGTCATAACTGCCAACACACCTGTTTTTCCCGGGAGTCTCCCATATTTCAGACCCATCTCCCGCCACCGTCTCGTTTTGTTATTTCTCCCTTAATTTCACCCTGCCCCCAGTCCTCAACTTTTTGGTACAGTCTGTAACACCCCCAGGTCGCCAACTTTGATATAGTATTCAATCGCAGTGATACAGTGATATTTTTTTATCGCCTGATAAAAGGCTCGTATTAATGCAGCACGTTAACACCGATAAAGGCCCACCACTATTTGTAACTAATACAAATGGTTTGTAAATACTGTAATATTTAATTTGTGGACAAATTAATCATTAACTAAGTATGAAAACACAATGATTAAGCACATTATACATGTGCTTTTAAGTCAAGAATACAGCATTTATAGCTGCATTTATAAAATCATTACTAATGTCTATTCATGTAGAGTTACTGCTTAACAAATGATGATTTACCTATTTGCTAATGCTTAATAAGTGATTTATAGTGTGAAGTTATTATAAGGGGCTACCAGTAATTAACCTGCAGTTATACAGTACAGTATGTAGAGGTCTATAAGTACAGATGTAACAAAGTAAAAGATGTAACAGAGTAACGGATGGATGGATGAATGGATGGATGGATGGATGGATGGATGGATAGATTGCAGTTTCAGGCATCTCTTGTCTTCCTCTGTCATCACCTCTTCTCTTATATGTGGCCGTACATGTGTGTATGTATATAATTCAACCACTGACCTTTTAAAAGTTAAGAAAGTGGTTTGATTTTTATTCTGTGATCTGCCCTTTAATATTACTGTTTAGCTTCAATAACTCAGCCACCATCTCAAAGGGTAAAACTATTTCTGTGAAATAGCATTTAAGTATGATTATCTAGCTCAAAATAAGGCACAGCATAGCAATAATGACATGTTCACACATATTATAAACATTTAAAAACCTTATTTACACTTCAATTAAAGAGTGCAAGATAACAGATGTTGTAACAAAGAAGGATAGTAGCTACTGTGGCGTTCAATGTGAGTTCAAAAACATGTTTGTGAACTCTGTGTTCCTTGAAGGTTCACTGGAATCTTCCCCACGCAAACATTAACAGAAAATCATTTTAAAACCATAGAAACACTGTGATAATCCAAGGTCAGCATGTACAGGCTGACAAACAGCGCATCCTTTTAATTCAAAGCACAAAGATATAAAAACCACCCGTGTTCTACAGTAAATGAACAAAACTAATAAAAGACTGTACACATATGAAGGATGTTTATAACATGAGCACATGCAACCTCACCTAAAGACTTTTCACTGTTTATTACATTGAAATCTGTTTATTTGTGTGCCTTGATTAACTCTTCATAGACTGTCCATTTTCATATCAATCAGATATGTCAGTTTTGAACTACAGAGCATGTTTGGCCCATTATGTTATGTTTTATGGACAGAGGGTTAACCGCATCTATGTGACCCTTAGAAATAGAGGTTGTGTGAGCTTAGTGTATTGTCTGTCAATCCAGCACACAGAAAAAGGGCCATCAAAGGCCAGAGGAGAATAATCGTGCCATTGAAGACTCCTGGTGGATCCCTTTTACAGTCGAATATTGGTTTTCCTTCTGAAGCATGTCTCAAAAACACTCTGTATTGTGAAGGTATTGCTATTGTGTAGCATCAGTGTATGCTATACAGTATAAGTTGTTTCCACCATCATGGCATTTGTGGATAATATATTATTTTTTAATAATGTTTACTCTCTCTTGCAAAGACATATCTTCTCTTCCCTGTCACTCAAAAAAAAAAGTAAATCCAGCTAGTGATCCCGAAGTCCTGCCCTACTGTATGTACACTTTTTCTTGATTGAGAACTTTAAGTAAATATATTTCACTTAAATACTGGCTTAATTGAACCACTTTAAATCAGCATATGAGTCATGATCATTTTAAAAATGTTCCTAGCATGTTAACCTTTGTGAAGATTTCAACGCAAAATTTTGTACAAAAACCACATGAGAAATACGGAACGTGTGAAATGGATGGTTTTGAAACATTTTGTGATCCTGTTTCCATGCATGTTTGAAAACCCTGGCTCATTATTGCAACATAGGCTCATTCTGAAAATGTAGCCCTATATACATTTCTGGAGATCGCAAATTATGTAGCCAGAAGTACGTATGGCTGCATTTCATCTTTAAAACAAACGTTACGGGGCAGCTTTTGGTTACCTCTGTATGGGCGGCTTTTCCGCTGTTACCAGTTTGTACAGTTAACTCAGCAGACTTGAGATGCAGAGAGGAGTTGACCACAACGACAGGGTTCGAGTTCGGTGAGGAACGGTTCCTGAAAGCAGAATCCAAAAAATTAAATAAACAAATAAATAAAATGGAGAATGTGGTAAAATCTGAAAACTTAATAACAATGAGGCGCAAGCTTTTCTTTTTCTGGATTGCTTTTTAAAATTGTCGGTTGTGTTTAGGGAAGGGGGTGGGAGGGTCAATGGGTGCTTTTGAAAATACTATTGGTTGGGTTTAGGGTAGGAGGAGGGTGGGTCTGTCGATCGGTCAGTCAGTCAGTCATTCAGTCAGTCAAACAGTCAGTTAATAGTACCCTCTGGTGGATTTACACGAGAACAGAGGGCGCGAATGGCACTCATGAGAGAAATTTGAGATCTCAAAAAGCGTACACGCGGCCTCTGGTGGATTTGCGAAAACAAAAACTGCAAAAAACTTAACTCTGTCTAAAGAAATGTAAATAGAGGTACGTTTTCAGAATGAGCCTGGGTTGCATTATTGATATGTTCCCCTGTATACATTTCTGGACAGCACAAAATAGGAGGTACGTCCTTTTTTTTTTTTTTTTTTTTTAAGTTTTTGTGAATTCACCAGAGGCCGCTGTGTACGCTTTTTCAGATCACAAATTTCTGCTGTTCACATGTAAATCCACCAGAGGCCGCTGTAGACTGACTGATGACTGACTGGCCGACTGACTGTCTGACTGACTGACTGATTGACCGATGCCCCCACCCCCACCCCCACCCCCTTCCCTAAACCCAACCGACAGTGTTTTCAAAAGCAGTGCAGAAAAAGAAAAGCCCTCGCGGCTGCCTGATTTTTACCATGTTTCAGACCTTACCATGTTCTCACCCTGTTTTTTACTTGTATATATATTTTTTTTTTTTGCTTTTTGTTTTTGCCTTTCTGGAACCATTCTTCACCAGACTCAAACCCCATCATCGTGGTCAACTTCCCTCTGCGTCTCAAGTCCACCAACGTACATGCCAAACTACTGGGCAAACTGGTAACAGCTGAAAAGCCGTCCACATGGAGGTAAGCGATCAGCTTGTAGCATGAAAAGAAACAAGCCGCCGGCGGCATCATACCACCCGTAGCATTCATTTTAAAGACGAAATGCGGCCATACATAGCTCTGGCTACATAATTTGCACTTTCCAGAAATGTATACAGGGGTAAATTTTCACAATGAGCCTGTGTTGGTGTTTACATGGGTTTCACGGAAAAAAGTTCCAAAACCACATGTTTTGCATTCAAAGTTTCACGATTCACATGATTGCACTTGATACAGTGAGTTTGTGTTTTTTTTCTGTGAGGGAACATTTCTTCCTTTTTTAAGGGCTCTGTGCTGATTGGACAGCTGAGCCAGTTATGATTGGTCTTACTGCTTAAAGCATGTATTGGAAACAAAATGCCCATTATCTGAATTTCAGCTCTAGAAGCGTCCACACCACTTCTACACACTGAGTGATATGAATAACAATTTTGGCATCAATTTTTACCAATGAATTTGAGACAATACCACTGACTCTAAAAAAATAATTTTGGGGTCCCCACACACATTTCCATTGTGGTCTGCACTCTTTGCAACTCATTTCTGTAGTTGCATCCATCATGAAAATTTGCATGCACATATGTTAAATTGATCAAAATGTTTTCTCAATTTGTTAGTGTTTTTCTATTTGCATGTGTTTTCTTAACTTGCAGCACATTTGAGCTCTCTACACACTGCAGTAACTGCAGAGAAAGCAACATCTTCTCAACATGTCAATAACATGAACCAGGGCTCAACTAGCTGTAGTGTTTAGTATACACTCACCTGCCAGTTTATTAGGTCCAACTGCTCGTTAACGCAAATTTATGATCAGCCAATCACATGGCAGCAACTCAATGCATTTAGGCATGTAGACATGGTCAAGACAATCTGCTGCAGTTCAAACCGAGCATCAGAATGGGGAAGAATGGTGATTTAAGTGACTTTGAATGTGGCATGGTTGTTGGTACAAAATTGGACAATAAAAGATTGGCAAAACATTGCCTGGTCTGATGAGTCTCGATTTCTGCTGCGACATTCTGATGGTAGGGTCAGAATTTGGCATCAACAACATGAAAGCATGGATCCATCCTGTCTTGTAACAACGGTTTAGGCTGGTGGTGGTGGTGTAATGGTGTGGGGGATATTTTCTTGGCCCATTACTGTAGTACAAATTGAGCATCGTGTCAATGCCACAGTCTACCTATTGTTGCTGACCAGGTCCATCCCTTTATGACCACAGTGTACCTATCTTCTCATGGCTACTTCCAGCATGATAATGCGCCATATCATAAAGCGTGAATCATCTCAGACTGGTTTCTTGATAATGACAATGAGTTCACTGTACTCAAATGGCCTCCACAGTCACCAGAACTCAATCAAATAGAGCACCTTTGGGATGGGGTGGAACAGGAGATCCACATTATGGATGTGCAGCCAACAAATCTGCAGCAACTGCGTGATGCTATCAAGTCCATATGGACCAAAATCTCTGAGTAAGGTGTACCTAATAAAGTGGCCAGTGAGTGTAATGTAGTGTGAACCTCATGCTACATAAAAAAAAAAACAATATCCAAAAAAAGCCTAATAAGGACATTTTAAAATCATAGACAAAGCTAAGCAGCAACATTTCATGAAATACATTTTTATACATACTTTTTGTAGGTTTAAACAAATGAATGCAAACAAATGCAAGTGATATTGTGTTACCACATCTTAGCCTTTTTTATATATTCCAATATGGTCAGATCTGTTTTATTTTAAGGGGACCTATTATGCCCCTTTTTACAATATGTAAAACAAGTCTCTGATGTCCCTATGTGAAATATTAGCACAAAATGCCGCACAAATAATTTTTGAAACTGTCTAAATTGAGGCATTGATCCAAATTGTGCCGTTTTGGTGACTGTCGCTTTAAATTCAAATGAGATTGTGTTCCCAGCCCACTGTTCAAAAGAGGGTGGAATTATAAACGTCTATGTGTCAGATTCAAGACACATAGACGTTCAAAGTCTAATGGCAGACGGCTGCTTCTCACTCAGGGCTGTTTAAGCTAATGAGGGAAAGATCATCGCTAATGGGTGGAGCTTTCCCCCTCTGATGCATGTACAAAGGGAGAACGTCAATCATAGTGTTTCTGCAGACTTTAGTTTACAGTTTTATCAAGTGTGATTATAAAATATAGAATTATTTAATTTTCACCGTTAGAGGCTGGCTATATCCACACAATTTTTTCCACACAACCATGTTTAAACCCCTTATAAAGAGATTGTTGCATAATAGTTCCCCTTTATAGCATTTGTACACTTTCTGACACTGACATTTCTTTAAAGTTCAAGAAATGAAAAGGGTCATGTGTCACAAATATCAGCCATTAAATCCTCTAATCTATTTACCACATATTCACTTTAACTAATTAGACGGCACTGTTGATTAGCATGTGATTTCTGCAATTAGTAACTTCAGAAGTGGCTGGTGTATTTAGACCCATGAGACATCAGTAATGACTTCATCAGTTTTCTCACTGATGACCTCGTCTCTGATCTCAGTGTTAGGCCCATTGATTGCCTCGCCTGTGACCTCATCTGTTTAACTCATTGTCAGGTAATTGAGTCTTCACCTTATTGTTCCAATTTTACACTGGATGCTTTTATTCAATGCAGATAGTAAACAGTGTACTACACTGATACATATTTTCATTTGACAGCATTTTACAGTGCATTCGGCATATATAGTTTATCAGTACACCCAGCATTTCCTGGGATTCATTGCCTTGACATTTATTTACTTTCAGATGCTTTTATCAACAGTGGTATATGTTTTCAAGCCATGCATTTTCTCAGTAGGTGTTTTCTGTTGGTCTTGCTATTACCATGTTTGAACCCGTGAGCTACAGGAACAGTTTAAAGCAATGTATTAAAATCTGGTACACATGCATTAAACATTTTATTGTCTGTGTATTTTTAGATTAAAAGAATACTCACATTTTAACCATGATATTTTGTTGCAAGATTTGTTTTACACACAAATACAGTGCTTAGCATAAATGAGTACACCCCATTTTGAAAATAAATATTTTTATCCATTTCTCAGTGAATATGTATATATATTGGTGCATTTGAACAAAACAGATTTGCTAAACAGATATATTTATTAAAATAGTATTTTAGTCACAGAACATCTTTAGTAATGAAAGATTATACATTTAAATTCATGCAAAATATTGCAAAACAAATTACAATCTACGACATTTAAACAAAACTGTAGATATTTTTTGTTTCTCTTGATTTTGCTATTTTTTAACATTTTATTTAATATTTTTCTTAAACAAAAACATTTGGGCTACTAATTTTTGAACCATTATTGTAAGTTATTTTGTTAGATAAGCTCCAGATTTGGCTTCAGTACTGATTAAACTAATGTATATGCAAAAATGTAATATTGTAAAGCATCTTATAGTAAATATTAATTTAAATAAAAATTAATTAAATATACTGTATAGTATAAACACATTTTTTATTTACCAATTAATGCAATATATAAATGCAATATATATTTTATTTATTTATTTATTTATTTAATGAAAAAAATATATAGGTCTACCTGAATGTCTTTATGCAATATTTAACCACTTCTGTTGTGTTTATTAGCTTGTGATATACTTAAATCATGCCATAATTTTGTCCACCTTGTCATACTGTTTGCTTGTCACTCACAACAAATTATATCTTGGAGCTAGACTGTATAATAAGACCTATAAGATCCACAATAGACTTTCTGAATGAACAATCCAAATATCAAATTTTAAATAGTGCTACCTCAGCTGCCCTTTGTGCTATGGTGCCAAAACTTAATACACGGACTGATCGTTCCACCAGATCTGCAACAAATGGATGTCTGCTGTTATGGACTGAGATCTTTAACTATCGCTGTAGCCACTGAGATAGTATCCTGTCTCTCTTCATGTTGTATGTTCTCATGTGTTGATGGTTGATATGTTAAGGGTGTTAAGGGTGTTTACGCTTTTAATCTTTTCCTGTTTAAAAATTACAAATAAAATAAAATAAATGGTCCAATAACTCATGTTAATGTATTTGCTGATATAAATATGAACAATTATTTATAAGCATTTATGAGCATTAGTAAAATCCAAAGTTACGCTTGTTAACATTATTTAATGTACTGTGAACAAATATGAACTAACAATGAACAACTTTATTTTCATTGAGAAAGATAAATAAAAACTGTAATAAAAAACGTTGTTCACTGTTTGTTCATGTTAGTACACTCTCCGTTTACACTAATACGTTTTCGTTTTAAAACGCATAAGCTTTGCTATGGTTACGCCATCCGTCCACACTACGTCGAAGTTTTCAAGGGCTGAAAACTGAGCTTTTTGAAAACACAGAAGAGGCCGTTTTCATTTTAAAACGCTGCTGCTCCGTCTCAGTGTGGATGGGGGAAAAAGGAGACATCTGAAAACGGAGATCTGATTGGGGCTTTTTCCTCAATATTAAGTAGCCTACACAAAGTTCAGTCTTGCATCCTCTCCCTGTAAGTTCAGACTTCGCAAGTTTGACAAGGAAAACAAACTCCCGAGGACACGTCGGATAAATCTTCAAAGGGAACAGTATACTTTATACGCTACAGTACGTACACTCTGGCTACGTTGTTTTACTTTCTTAACTATAAAATGAAAACATGATATAAGGAACTGCCTATTTTCATTTTGATATTAACTTAACAGACACTAAAAATGTTGAGGCATTGTGTAGCTACCTATTTATATAACCGTCATCTTCACTGCATGCATATTTATAACAAAACAGAGCCCATAACATAACTGCCTCCATTCATTCTCATTGAAAATACAAAACATACCCTCTATTTTGCTGAATATCAGTTTTAATAATCAGTAATGGCCAGTATAAAAGTATAACGTAGAATAAGTTTATACAATGTAGGAAATAAAGGCAAGCAATCAGTCAGATGTCCAGAATCAGTGTCCGCGGTTACATTAATTAATATATTAACTTAAGGTATTTTTTAGGTACAGTTGGGTATTAATATGTACCTTTGAGGTACCCCTGTGGATTCTTTGGGTACAAATATGTATCTTTTGAAAAGATACTGCCCCATGACAATTTCTGTACCATTATTTCTGAGAGTGTAACTAATAGACCATTATTTTTTATTAAGTGTTACCTTTGTTTGTTTGTTTGTTTGTTTGTTTGTTTGTTTGTTTGTTTGTTTGTTTGTTTTATTAGTGACAGATTACTGTAAAATGTTAGAAATGTATTTTAGGTAGTGTGATTTTTTTTTTTTTTTTAGTTGCGCCTCAAAACTTGGAGTCAGGTATGTAAAATGCAGGTGTCATAACAGGCTAATTTATTTATTTTTTTAAAAACAAGGTTGCATTAAAAAAACATTAATTAAATGTGTAATTAAATAATTATGGGATTATGTGAAGATTGCCAAAGTAAATTAAAAGTTAATATTTTTAAAAGCCAATTAAAAATAATGGTTTTCAATTACACCATGTTGCTCGACCGAAATTGCTCGATTCTTCCCTTGAAATTTTGAAGAAAAAACAGCGTAATACTAATAAAAACTTGATGTAGTAGGGATTTCACTGTGAAAATGTTATATTATCCCTTAAAAATATATATTACAAAATGTTAATGCTATGTACAATTAGTAGGAGTTAATACAGGACAACAGGCAAGTCATTAAAATGGGAAATGACACCATGTGTGGCAGTCTGAGTTCAGTTTGTTTTTCTTTAGCATTGCAGTATCAGATGAGGCAATTCCAGTAAGAATGCCTGATTTAACTGATCAGCTGGGTTGTATACACTTTCCAAAATCCGCCGAGGAAGAGGCACAGAAGAGGATGATGGCAACACTGCAGTCCATAATGACCAAGTGTGCACATCCTCTCTCTATAATGAGCCTTATAATAATGTTAGAACACCTTTAGCCACCAGCTTATTCTACCATGATGCTGCAAGACGCACCACTGGTGATCCTTCATGCCTACCGCTATCAGACAATTCAACAGCGTCTCCTCCTCTCCCTGCAGTGCTTGGCCACACATTGCATTTGACAGAAAGCCCCATGAGGACTGATAACATGGCACGACATTGACAGCTGCTCTTGTTCCATTACCAGCTAATGCATTCACATTTTACATTAAATTGTAATGGAAATGCATTTGTTTGTCACTTTTTTATGCATGCTGTCTTGTATGCATATAGTGGCATCTGTTGTATTGTTCTGTTATATATCCATCCTAGTGGATAACAACAAACAAAATAGGGTTGATTTTTTTTTTTTTTTACATAGTTTTTCTGTAATTACTCCTGTGGTCAGAAGAGGACGCTGTTTCCCATATACAGCTATTGATTTATTTATACTTGATTTTTTAAATACTATTGTTTACTTGGTATTTTGTATGTTCTTTTAAAAATAATAAAAAATGCTGTATTTAAATAGATTACTTTGTAATTTAAGCTTAATATGTCTATTTAATTTGATTAAAAATGTTTGAAATGCTTTATAAAAACTTATTTCATATTTATAAATGAAAGATAATTAGATACAATAATAGAAAATGAATAATACTGAGTAATAAAATATAAATTATTGTACTGATAATATTGGAAAACAACAGAAAATAAAATAATAATAATAAAATTAACTTAAAATTAAATAATAAATTAATTTTCTGTATTCAAGGCAGATCAGTGTCTGAAAATTAAGCACCACAGTTTGATTAATAAAATAAAATAATAAAGGGGGAAATTAATTTTAATACATTTAATAAAATTTAATATAAGATCAAAATAAATAACAATAATAAATATTATAAATAATAATAAAAAATTGTCTTTTTGTTAACAAATAAAAACATTTATATAAAAAACGAATTTAATTAAAATAAATTTTAATCATATACAAAAAATTTGAGCATACATCAGTTCAGGTTTAGACATTTATTGTCGTCGTTGTTGTTGTTGTTGTTGTTGTTGTTGTTGTTGTTGTTGTTGTTGTTGTTGTTGTTGTTGTTGTTGTTGTTATTATTTATTATTAATATTATTTATGTATTTATTTGTTTATTATTATTATTATTATTATTATTATTATTATTTATCATTATTATTGTTGTTTATGTATTTATTTGTTTGTTTATTTATATTATTATTATTATTTATTTTAATTATTATTATTATTTATCATTATTATTATTATTATTATTATTATTATTATTATTATTGTTATTATTATTTATCATTATTTATTATTTATGTATTTATTTATTATTATCATCATTTATCATTTATTATCATTATTTATTATTATTATTATTTATTATCATTATTTATTTATTATTATTATCATTTATTATTTATTATCATTATTTATTATTATTATTATTATTTATTGTCATTATTTATTATTATTATTATTATTTATGTATTTATTATTATTATTATTATTATTATTATTATTATTATTATTATTGTACTGAAATCTGTCCCACTTGTGAGACAGTAACAATTAAGGGGTTAAGTTTTCAACAGTATAAACTAAGTCTTTATACAATAGTTATATAGATGCCTTTTAGGTTATTGGTCTCTCATACAAGAAGTATTTTATAGGGAAGTATATGACATAAAAGACAGATACCCATGGATTATAAAATTCCAGCTTTATCTGTTTTTAAAAAGCTTCTGAAACGGCATCTTTGTTCTTTAGCATTTGAGCCTTTTTAATGTTGAGAGGTTTGCCTTATGTTTCAAATGTACTGTATGTGATGTAGGGCTTATTTTAATTAGTATGGATTGTGTTCGGCACTTTGGGCAACGCTGTGTTGTAAAAATGTGGTATATAAACTAACTAACTAACTAACTAACTAACTAACTAACTAACTAACTAACTAACTAACTAACTAACTAACTAACAATAGCTGACAAGTAGAGGAGTAGTATTTAATGTAAATGACTCACACTTTGATGTCAAGCCTGATATCTTGTATATTGGTAGCATCAACGTAAGAGATATTCAGCAAGCAAAACAATGCAACTGACTATACAGTAAATGAGATGTGACCTTCTGTCATCGACATGCATTAAATAGTTTTTTTCTTCTTCTGATATTAAGCAGTTTTTTTTTTCATTGAAAAACTTGCCAGCTGCATGCTTTTATTGCTCAATATGTTACTGGTAGAATTCTGCTTCTGTTTACAACTGTATACAAATAAGGCTATAGAATAATAGAATAATGCTAATAATATTCACCATTTGTTAATTTAATTTTAAACCAGTGCATGTTTAGCTTCTAAAAGGAAGCGACATCATAAAATGTTAACATTGTGACTGAAACTTGGATATGCCTGGCAGAAAGATATTATTTAAATCTGTTCTATTTGATCTGAAGCACACCTCGCATACAGTAGCTGTTAAATTGACTACACACTCAATATCTAACAAGGTTTATAGATGCGCCTGCCAAAAATGATAAGAGAATAGCACCCGGTCTTAGTGCTTCATAAAACCCTCACACCTGCTGCGATAACAGATGATTTTCCACTTCTAAAATTAGTGTTTTTGTTTGCTGCATTTAGCTAGTGTGGGCTTTTTAGTGTCATAGCACAACCTTCAATCCTGGAAACCACACTATACTTTATCTTGTACTTGGTTGACCTTTGAGAAAGTAAATGTTTGTGGACTAAAGCACTTTCTAAAGTTTAAAATATGAATTATTTATACTTTATTAATGGGTCTTGAAGGTTAAGACTTGACTTGAATGTAAAGTAGCTCAGTCCCACATCACGTGATTCTTTTAAAAATAGTGTTGTTACTAGTTGTTAACTAATGGTAACAAATAGTTAAGACCACACGGAATCTGCACATGCGCTGATTTTTTTCCACAGATTTTTAGCCCATCATTGAATTTATTTATTTATTTAAATGTGTGTACATTTATATTTATTCAATTTTTAAAATAATTTTAGTAATATTATTGACTAATATGAAAATGCTCTTATGATTTATTTACAATACAGTTTGTAAAGTAATATTTTCTGTCTTTAAGTAGAGATATTAATGAGAGACTTGCATTGTTTTCCAAATAAGTGGATCTAATTTGCATTGTAAACATTACATTAAAAGTTAAAGAGGTAATATTTTTTATTTCATATATTGTTTTTTGTTATGATATTCCCAAAATCATTCTGCATAAACCTGCAGATTTTATACAAAATTCTCTGCAGAAATAGCAAAAAATGTTTGCAGGTTCTGTCTGGCCCTGCAAATAGTATATACTGTAAAAAAGTTAAATCATCTTAAAATTGTAAGGCAACTTGCTGCAGAGCTTTTTGAGTTAACTTAAATCGAGTCAAGTGCAGTACTCGGATTAAACGTTGAGCCAACTGAAAAAAGTTGTGCAGCAAGTTGCCTTAAAAGTTTAAATTGAGTCAACCTTTTTTTAAATAATACTACACTGTTAAACCCAACAGTCAACTTTAACTGTTTAACAGAGTGTAGTTAATGTGTGTAGTAAATGAAATGAATGTAGTTAACTCAAAATTGACTGAAAATGTATTCTACTCATTTGAAAAGAGTTTGAACTCAGTGTTGAAGGTAATGGGTTAATTAAAGACCTCATTACTTCAACTTAAATGGATTAAGCTCACAGTACTCATTAGAATTACTTTATTAACTCAAATAGTTTGTTGGAATCGGTTTCCTCAAATGGTTTGAGTTGCCATAACTTATTGGGTTTTACAGTGTATTAGTAATAATAATGATTATAACAATTATTTATTTTATTTATAAATGGCGCCTTTCTGGACACCCAAGGTCGCCTTGGAAACAGCATCAAGAGACATGCCAAAATAAATTGATAAAACAATTAATAAAAAATAAAACAATGCCAGACAAAAATTTAAAAAACATTTTTGGATGTTATGCTTTTGAGGGACATTTTTTCCCATTAATCACTCATAAAACAATGCATGCCAATGGTTATCAGCACTTTGAGAATCAAAAGAAGAAAGAAAAGCACATATATGCAAAAAATATATATAATAAATTATACTCATGACTCCTGAAGAAACACTGTTATGAAGTGAAATAATCAGTCTTTCAAAAAACTATTGATCATATTACACTGTAAAAATATCTTGCTGCCTTAAATGTTTGGCCTGCGGGCCAAAGTTGGCCCATGGTAACCTTTTGGTTTGGCCCACCATCCCATCTGAAAAGAGAGGGAAAATGATGGGGGATGCCTTTGACAGAGATCGTTATTTCGAATTTAACGTAATAAATAATCTTATTGAGGATTTACTTCTAACTCTGTGGCCAATTCATACCTTTAAATAATTTATATTTGTCAGTATCCATTAACTCAAGTAACCAAAAACATTTTCCACCGTAATGAATCTAATAGTTGATACAGTATATCTGCACAACACCTTGGCTTATACCTTTAAAACAATGTTCGCAAATTGTCATGTTGAATATAGAAAGTTGAGAATCTGTGAAAAGTCTTCCTGTTTGAGATCTTTCAATAGAATGTTATTTTACTTTTTATTTTGGTTGCAGGATCCAGGAATAATGCAAGTGTTTAAACAGGAATTTCTATGGAAGCAATAAGGATATTTGCATATGTACATGGTAGTATTTAATTACGAGTAACTAAATAAATAAATAAACATGACAATTGTAGTTTGTATATGTACAGTATACCCAAACCTGCCACTGCTTTTCAAATGCAGGTATAGTATTGAATACAGCCATTTATTCTTGGATTTTGTGGTTGTTAACAGTTTGATAGGGTCAATCTATTTTCATGTGTTTCATTAAAGAATTTTAGACTGGTTGCTTTTCGAACCAAACTGTCTGTTCTTATGACCGATTGACGCTTGTATAAGCTTATGTACACTGTAAAAAATATCGGTTGTGAATTGCATTATGGCTCCTTGATCTCTGCTCTGTCAACTTCTGATGTTGAAAATTCAACAGTTTAACAAAGTGACTTTTATTGACATATTAGTAGTTTGAAATAATATAATGTATAAGAAATAATAAATTAAGAAATAAATCTGTAAAATAACAGAAAATGTACTGGCAGTTTATTACAAGGTTTTTGTAGCTTAAGATACAACGCCAACCCAGACATCTTAAACTATTACATGTTAATAAAAGTCACTTTTTCCAATGTTTTTAGGTTAAAAGTTGTCAGAAGAAAGATCAAGGTCTCATAACATGATTTAAAAGCAAAAATAAAATATAAAAAATAAATACATGAATCCCAAAATATGGAAAACTGCTAATTTATGGATATTTTTAGAGTGTATCATCTGCATAAAAAAAAACCTACAGTCTATACCAGGGATGTCAAACTCAATTCCTGGAGGGCCGCAGCCCTGCACAGTTTAGTTCCAACCCTGCTTCAACACACTTACTGGTAGGTTTCAAACAAGCCTGAAAGGCTCAATAAGTTTGATCAGGTGTGTTTAATTAGGGTTGGAACTAAACTGTGCAGGGGTGCGGCCCTCCAGGAATTGAGTTTGACATCCCTGGTCTATACTATGCATGTGTTTTGGATTGTTTGTTTGTTTGTTTACTCAAAGTGCCGTTATGAATTGATTTTCATTCTCATCACTAAGACCACATTTTCTGCAAAAACATGTCTTTATTGTGTTACTGATAAGATAAAGTCACCTACATCTTTGATTGTTCTCTGTTATCTACATACAGTATGAGGCATGTAGCTTAGATAAGTGCAAAAAATCTCCAGAAATGTCCATGTCCATTTACAACCCTAGAATTTGCCCCTAAATGAATAGTTCTGTTTTACCTTATTTGGAAGGGCCATGAATATTAACAATGAGCTTGGCTTTGATTACACACAGCTCATTTCACTCGCGCTTTGAGTAGCTCACGGCTTGAAAGAAAACTTTGCTTCTGAGAGTTCTGCTGTCATGTGCTTGTATTCGGAAATACAAAATAATACTTCCAACTAGGGTTGGGTGATGTTGACCAATTTAGCGTTGTACGATGTCTAATGTGAAACATCGCGATGGACAATGGCATCGTTGTTGTAGGCGGGGGTGGGGAGTGGTTGTTGTTAAATATCAATTAATTCATAACGAATTAATTAATTGTAGCCTACCGTTTTCTCTATCTGACCCACATGGTCTTTGCTTTACCCATAACCGAACCATAAATAAATAACGTTACACACAAATTACCACCTGTCAATCACTTTTTTCCGCGGGACTCTGGCATGAATAGGCAGAGTGATCTGTGTCTTACAGCTGGTGAAGGAGGCGAGAGTTTGTTTGGAGTTCACTGTAATTTTTATTGTGATTGATGATAACTTCCTTATTTTATTATTATTATGAGGAAATAATAACAAGTAAAGATGCTAGGTCTCAAACGTTTTGGTCGCATATGCGCCCGAAATTTTATCTATGCCACCTAAAATATATTTGACAGCCTTTGTGCTCTTCTTATTGGCCCACTGCTCTAGAAATGAATGCGAATGGATAGGTTAATATCAGCTGTCTATCACAGTCAATGCCTTCTGCCTTCAGATGAAAGGAGCTACAACCGCGAAAATGCGAAATGCTGAAGATGAGAGAATGAAATAACATTGAAATAACACTGACAGATTTAGTTTTAGAAACCCTAACGTTACTAATAATGGCACATCTTATTAGTGATCATGTGCTGAATGTTAATCCACCATTTACACTTTTCCAAGAGTGGATAAAAGACTTCCAGTGTCTTCAAGTCCGCTATAAAATAACTAAAGCCATTCACTGTAAAGTCTGTGGGACGGGGTTTGCAGGTAACAGCGTTTGCCAGTGAATCTACACATTTTAAGCGCGAGAGGAACTGTATAATCCTTGATTTAATCCTCCAGATGCTGTCAGCCATGCAAGCGGCAGCTATATGTAAAATTTAACACAGTTCATGAAAAGACCGTTATTGCTATTAAGATGACATGCAAATAATAAGTTATAAATCAATATAAATGTTGGGCGGGGCGATGGATCGCGATGCCGGCTCAGCATCATGAAGTTTGTCTGCCATCGTCGATGGACGATGGCATCGTCTATCGGCCCAACCCTACTTCCAAGAACAAACAGAAATATTTTAACTAATTAAGTAAATGTGTAAGAGCGCAAATTATCATACGCATTTGTTTATATTGCAAAACATGTCTTTTTCACAAAGAAGGTCTATACAGATTCCAAATGCAGATACTGAGATCAGGGGCTGTTAAATATGTGTGTGTACTTTGGAGGTTTATTATGTGGTCACATGTTGATTGGTCAGTTTGTATGTCTCAGTATTTGGGCTTTGGTCACATGGTCAAGAAAGATCTTCTCTGACTCTACTGCTATCAGGCTCTCTTTGGGGCCTACTCTCTGTTCTTTGTCTCTCTCTCTCCCTCCCCTTGTCTCTCCCTCTCTCAGGTAACTTTATTTTACATTTAAGCTGGGTACAATTAATATCATGTTTTTATCATTTCATGTTTTATCATTTTATACAGTTATTTGTGAATAATTCAGTGTAACTATAGTGAATTATTGTCATTAAATCATTTCATTTTCAAGTATTCTGTGAATTATTTTTGAATTATCTTAACCATTAATTGCTTCCTATTGCAATTCAATACAATCACATAACAGCAACACTCTCCCACATATTTTTAGCTATTATAATTGCCCTTATTTTTTGTTTTTGGTATAAGATTGCAGAAGGATGGTTTGACTAGAAATGTATTTTTTCACCATCATACTGAAAACTGTTTAGTCATTCTGCAAAACTACAATTTGAACCGCTATAGTTAAAAGCCATTCTTACATATGCCTTGTCAAATCACAATCATTTCAACTTAATTTGACGAATTCCCGTTATTTTCCATGTGAGTCTGGTACAGCATGGCATGATTACAAATGTTTCTCAGAGAACAATTTAGATAACCGTGCTGGTAGTGGATGTGTGCGTTTTACCTGGCTATCAGTTTCTCCACAGCAGGCTAGTAAGCAGACATGGTCTATATCTTTTTTTTCTGTTATTTAACAAACTGAATATCAGATAAAAATGACTCCCAAAACCAGAAATATCTGATCATCCATATCGCTGTTTACATTACTCTTGGGTTACCAAGGCAACGTCTGACACATTTGTATTACTCCCCAAAGAGCTCCGTTATCAGCAGCACCAGTGTGGAAAATGAAACTGTATTTGTGGTGACTGGCCCAGATCGGCACGGAATAGAAAGCAAAGAGACCCGTTCGGCCTGATAGTGCAAATGTGGTTGACCAGATCCTGAATTAAGTGTTGAAATGTAGGCTAAATTATAATTATATCTGACAAAAGGGCCAGACATAGATATACAGTTGAAGTCAGAATTATTAGCCCCTTTTGAATTCTTTTTTCTTTTTTTAAATATTTCCCAAATGATGTTTAACAGAGCAGGGAAACTTTCACAGTATGTCTGATAATATTTTTTCTTCTGATGAAAGTCTTTTTTTTCGGCTAGAATAAAAGCAGTTTTTAATTTTTCAAAAGGCATTTTAAGGACAAAATTATTAGCCCCTTTAAGCTAATTTTTTTTCGATAGTCTACAGAACAAACCATCATTATACAATAACGTGCCTAAATACCCTAACCTGCCTAGTTAACCTAATTAACCTATTCAAGTCTTTAAATGTCACTTTAAGCTGTATAGAAGTGTCTTGAAAAATATCTAGTAAAATATTATTTACTGTCATCATGGCAAAGATAAAATAAATCAGTTATTAGAAATGAGTTATTAAAACTATTATGTTTAGAAATGTGTTGAGAAAATCTTCTTTCTGTTAAACAGAAATTGGGAAAAAAAATAAACAGGGGTGCTAATAATTCAGGGGGGCTAATAATTCTGACTTCAACTGTATGTACATTCATTCATTTTCTTTTCGGCTTAGTCCCTTTATTAATTGTCGCCACAGCGGAATGAACCGCCAACTTATCCAGCACGTTTTACGCAGTGGATGCCCTTCCAGCTGCAACCTATCTCTGGAAAACATCCATACACACTCATTCACACTTCTTGAAGACTAGACTGAGTGAGTCATTTAATTATTGTTTTCACTTGGCACAAAACAGTGAAGTGAACTGAATAGTGATTGTTCATACGATTTATGTTTGTAGCTACAAGTTTTATTACCCATGACTGACATATAACGTTATATGGCACAAAAAAAATTGTGTGGTGGACGTCCGTCATGGTAACTTTTATTTCCTGGTTTTGTTCCGGGAATTATTCAATTACAAACAAAGCCCTGGTTACCTGTCTAAAAGTAATACTTCAGCCATGGTGTCCTTCCTCCAGCGTGCAAAAGTAACTCCAATATTGATTCAAAAAGTTTTGATTCAGCATTTGTTATTACTGCTGTCACTTTCTCTCTTGTGTGCACGTGAACGCGGCGTGTGTGCATGCGCAAATGGCGGATCTGCATGAACAGCTGTGCAGATGTACAAATCTACATTTTTGTTGACAGACAGTTTGGGCTACTTATAAGAATTATGGGAATTGTCGGCCCGATAATATTTAATTGGATGAACATTTTTTAGTCTTATGCCTTACCCACAATATAAAAATACATAAATACATTTAGATCATTTACTTCAATCAATACTATTGGAATGTGAAGAGACTTTCAACCAGCACAACAAAATATGTTTCTGAAGAAAATCACCTACTGCACCTTTAATGTAAAATATGCCATTTGCATGCCTTGTTTCATAAATTGATCTTTATCCCCTGTTTAACATGGCAAACGTTATTAAATATAGCTTGTGATGTATTATGCGAGTTTTGGTTTTCCCTTTGTGGTTGATTGCTACACTGGCAGCCATTTTGTCATCTGGCACTGTAATTTCCTACATTATGCTCAGAAAGATTCTGCACCGTTATCACAAAATTCTGCTCTCAGGGATATCATTTAAATTACAGCATAAATTTAAAGGGTAATCCATTTTAGTTTCTAAATTAGAGTAGAAAGAGAAATCATCAAAACATGCACATACTCATTTATTTTTGCAAATACAAAAAAGCTGCTAAATAAATATAGAGGCATAATTGCTACTTTGCTTTTTAATTGAGATACTGATTCTGTTCTCGGTGTAGAATATTTTTGCATAAATAAAAAGAAATATGACTTTATATGAGCTATCAGGGTTTTTTATTTTATAATAAAGACATTCCAAATGAAATACAAAAAGAACAGTCTAAGCAGACTGTATAAGAATTATTGAATGCCACATTGCCGTATGGGGGTGGGGGGTGAACAAAGATATAATGGTTCTTGTGTTCCTACGTTTGATATCCTTTTGAAAGTCTTTCACTTGCAGAAAAATTAAAGAGATTCAGAGACCAAAGATGCCTGGAAGAAAGACACTTAGAAATGATTTTTGCATTTGAACATTTAACAAGGAGTAAAAAACAAAGACAGAGAGTGTTACACAGTATTGCTCACTTTCAAATTGGAGATTTTATGGCCATGCTGCACAAAAAAGTATTTATTTTAGTCTTTATATGAAGTAAAAAAAATGTGAATATCTTTACTGTATTTCTGGAGAGGAAAAATGCATTTGATTTCTTTTTAAATACTTTTGTTGTTGTTGTTGTTGTTGTTGTTGTTGTTGTTGTTGTTGTTGTTGTTGTTGTTGTTGTTGTTGTTGTTGTTGTTGTTGTTTTAGAGATGAAAAACAATTAACTGCAATATAGTGAGGTTTATACCTACAAAGAAGCAATTAGCTTTTAAAATGCAAAAGCAGAAAAATAAATATTTTAAGGATGGCTGTTCTAAATAGTATGACCTCTGACCTCTGAACTTCATTCATAAATAGCTAGTAAATAGCTAGTCAATTTCATACACACACACACACATTTGTTTTTGTGAATTGTGAGGACATTACATAGATTTCCATTGTTTTTATACTGTGCAAACTGTATTTTCTATTGCCCTAACCCCACCCCACCCTTAAACCCAACCATCACAGGAGACTGTGTACAGTTTTACTTTCTAAAAAAACACATTCTGTGTGATTTATAAGCTTTTTGAGAAATGAGGTCATCAGCAATGTCCTCATATTTCACCACCTTCTTGTAATGCCTGTGTAATACCTATGTCATTATACTGATGTGTGTCCTGAGATGGTCAGTATTTATGATACATGTATTTCAAATACATATTTTAAATACAAAATAGCACTTCGTAATTTGCATTTGATAGGGTTTATGGAAATGGCTTAATATTTTGTATCAAAATACTTTAGTGTCTTGTATTTTTGTATTTTAAAATACTGTAAAATACTTTATAAGAAGTCTACACGATGACAGCAAATAAATGAACCCTCTGATTGGTGCCTTGGACATTATTGACTCTTCCATTTAAAGAATAACTGAAAAAATATTTGGAGAAAGAGTATACTGTAAAAACAAAAGAGTTTTGGAGAGATTGCTGATGCCAAATGTTTGTCGCTTAAACAAACAACATAAAAAAAATTCTACTGTGGTGATTCCGACGCTGTTTCAAATGCCATTAGTTGATCTGCAGGTGCACTGTGTAGTTAATAAAAAAGAAAGATGTATGCTTAAAGATGTGAAAGTGACAACATATGAAACAACTTCTGACAGGTTATACAGCAGAAGCAGGATGTAGTACTGTATTTGAAGAGTTCATTTGCAAAACGTTTCAGAAATCATGTTTTTACGTTGAGTATTGAAGAATAAGTTTAACAGTGAAGGGACTGATCAAATAGGCCTATTACTAGTAGGTTTGCAAAGATCTCATTTTCCTTTTTAAAAAGTATTGTGTAGTATTTTTAAAATAGAAAAAGACTGTATTTTATTTTGATACATTTTGTTGCTGCTGTATTTTGTAGTTTATTTTGATACACTTAAACTTAAGGTATTTGGTATTTTATTTTAAAATGTATTTCAATGTATTTTTGGCCAACCCTGCTGATATGTCACAAAAACACGTACACAAACACAAACAACAAGTTGCATACCTAATTTTTTCTTACAAATGTACTCCAATCATGTTTCACACTAACATGTTTTTTTTTTTTTTTTTGGTTTTTCACTCATGCAGTATTCCATTATGGGACAGTAGATGTATGTTCTGACATCTTTTGATTTTGAAAATTTGATGTTGCAGTTGCACAAACTTAATTCTGTTTTCATTTTTATTAATTTAAAATGATTGTTGTAAAAAGAAATATATTTTTTAATATTTTTGTCTCTTTTTCTTTTCATTAAACCATTGTATTTGTATTGCTATTAACTAAACTTCTTGTGTGCAGAGATGGGTTGAAACTGAACACAGAATATGTGCAGTTGAGAAGTCTTATGCTTTTAATGTTGTGTAAAGAATTCGTAGAAAAATAGGACGTATGTATGGGTGCGGCCAATGGAAGACTGGAGAATCCCATTAAACTCCACCTGTTAATATCAGCTGCCTATAAAAGCTGGAGTCAGGAAATGAAATTTTTGTGCACCTCCTGAATATAACTTTTGCGTTGCATTGAGGATACCAAAATTCTGTGAATCAAATTATTCATTTGTTTCCAATAAATTACTAAGATTTTTGAAGAAAACCCTCTCCTGACTTTTTTTATTAAGCACGCATGGAATTGATTAATTATTCCAACATGATACATTGTCTGGATTGGTCATGTTAATTATTTGATAAAATTCAAATAATGCGTTGCAAGCACAGATTTAGCTAATCTATAGAGCGTTGTGTTATCCTTCAAAATCCAAAAGATATTTTTTACATTGCACTATTGTCAGAATCACTAACTGTTTTCAATTTAGCTCTGCAGGTAAGGGAGAAAAGAAGGGGGGTTTACCTTTTAAGAAACCCATTACCCGTTTGTCCACTGTGGCAAGGTAATGGAGTGAGTGCATTATAGCAATTGCTCACATACCCGAGCACCAGATGTCAGGAACCCCCTCAAGCACAGCCTATCAGCCCCCCAGACAAAGTGCCTTAAAAACTTCCTCCGACAGCCCAGACCCAACTGGATATATTTATATGTTTTATTAATAAGTATAGATGTGAGTGTTATGTGAGTTTATATTGAATTCCAAATGTGCCATTTCCCCGCGAGGTGGTCGGGAGGTATATGTTTCAGCCTGTCTGCTGCCCATTGAATTAGAAACCTCTCGGCGCACTGCGGTTTTGCCCTGGTGCTCATGGACCACCAAGACTATGCACAGCCACACTTCCTGTTTCTATCCTGGATCTCTCTCCATTCTCATCAGGGAGATCGGGATGGGATAGAGGGGTAATAGGGTGTGAAGAGAGGGGAAATACGCCACATCTCACTGCTTCTCTATAAAGGCAAGACTGGATTTCTCCATCTGCCTCCAGACGCCTGTCAGATTATGGTCTGTTTTCCATGTCTTCAGCTAAGCATTGGAGGATTGAGGTTGGGAATCTAATTAAAAGGGTTTGTCACACCCCTCTGTTCATAAGCATGGAGTGCTGGCGGGAGTTGGAGATTCGTCATCTGTATCATGGGCAGGATAATTGTTTTAGAGTTATTAAGGAGGAAAACTAATCATTTTCGTTTTGTCTTCTTCATATATTTTCAATATGAAATTTGTAGCATTTTAATCAATACTGTCAAGCAAACAATGCTGTTTTTTCCCCCGGTTAATGGTAACATGTGAAAGCAAAATGTTTCATCCAGATACAAGCATCTAAGGTGGTCCGAGATACTTACAACAATGTTTCTTGTACTATTCGCAAAGATAAACATGACAAATGAAAAAGAAGGAGTAAAAAAAAAAACGCTTCTCTGCAACATCCCAGAGCCTCATCTGTCAGTGAGTGATAAATGTGATATCTAGAGGCGATGCTAGGCTAGCGCCTTTTGTACCCATACAAGATTAATCACTTTGAAATTGAAAGGGAGTATTACTGGTATCATCTCATGTTGGTTGATTGGTGCTGGGATTGTTTTTCATCACGTAAATATAGATAGAACAAATGCATAACTATAGGTTTTGTAAATTGCTATGGCTTAAATGGTGGGAAAGATACTGTGAAGGTTAAACTGCAAAGAGATGATGTTTGCTACATTTGGTGGGAAAACTGGGTTGAGTTCAACCCAAATTTTGGTCAAATATGGACAAACCTAAATATTTTTTTATCCAATTGTTGAGTTTCAAAGGTTTGTGGTCAGTTTTTTTTTAAAGAAAATTATTCTGTTCATCAAGGCAACATTTATTAAATGTAAAATTGTTTAATGTATTTTTTAAATAACTGCTTTCTTATTGAATGTAGTTTCAAATTAAATTATTACTCCAGTCATTGTTGCTTTTATTACTATTACCATTAATAATAATAACATTAATAATAATAATAATAATAATAATAATAATAATAATAACAATAATTAATATTAGAGTGATTTCTGAAGGATCGTGTGACTGAAGACTGGAGTAATGAAGCTGAAAATTTATCTCTAAAATCACTGGACTAAATTATTAAATTAAATTATAAACTACTTTTGAACAGTTACTTTATAGCGCAATAACATTTCACAATTTTACAATTAGTACTGTTTTTTTGATTAAATAAATGCAGCCTTGGTGAGCAGAAGCTTATTTTAAAACATTTAAAAATCCTACTGACCCCAAACTTTTGACCGGTAGTGTTTCAAACCATTTAATGCACAGGTTGTATCTGTCAGTTGATTGTATAGTTCATGTTCATTAGACAAGCCATCTAAATGAACCGTTTCATTGAAGTGAATACAGCATGCCAGAATTTTCTCAGTGAAGGATGCATGTGTAATAAAAAGCTGAGTGGTTTTAATAGCAGCTGATCGAAATGTCACACTATACTAAATACCCTTATGAAAATTAAACGCTACAAACAGCTGTTTCCATCACCCTGTGTCAATGCACAATTTGAAGAATCGCATGAGCAGCGAGTGATGGAAATTGCTAATTTAGAATAAAAATCCCTTAATTTTTTTAATTTTTACCCTTGCTTGAGATGGTTTTTGACTTGTGTGAAAAAGGCTTAATGCTAATAATAATAGATGGAAACACGTTTGTCGAATAAACTCTGACATAGTGACATGGGACTCCATTATGCTTGCCTTGTTTACAGTTGCTTACTAAGTTACCTGTTGATTTTTAGCCCCCCTGAATTATTAGCCCCCCTGTATATTTTTAAACGTAATAGTTTTATGTTTAAGGGAGCTAATAATATTGACCTTAAAATGTTTTTATTTTTTTTCATAATACCCATTTCATTTTGGGAACAGAGATGATGTTCTCAAGGTGAATGTGTACCTTGGCTCTAAGGGTCAAGCAACAAAAAATAAGGTCAAGAATCTTGGTGTGATTCTGGAGTCAGATTTGAGTTTCAATAGTCGTCAAAGCAGTAACTAAATCATCAAACTATCATCTCAAAAACATTGCAAGAAGCAGATGCTTTGTTTCCAGTGAAGACTTGTTCATGCTTTTATCAGCAGCAGGGTGGATTACTGTAAAGGACTCCTCACTGGCCTTCCCAAAAAGACAGTCAGTCAGTTGCAGCTCATCCAGAACACTGCTGCCAAGATTCTGACCAGAACCAGAAAATCCGAGCACATCACACCTGTCCTCAGGTCTTTACATTGACTCCCAGTTACTTTCAGAATAGATTTTAAAGTATTATTACTTGTCTATAAATCACTGAACGGCCTAGGATCTCAATACATTACAGATACGCTCACTGAATACAATCCTAACAGATCACTCAGATCATTAGCATCATATAAACTCGAAATTTCAAGAGTTCAGTCAAAGCAGGGTGAATCCACCTTTAGCTACTATGCCCCGCTGCTGGAATCAGCTTTCAGAAATGATCAGATGTACTCCAACATTAGGCACTCTCAAATCAAGATTTAAACACATCTGTTTAGCTGTGCCTTTGCTGAATGAGCACTGTGCTACATCCGACAGATCATACTATTATGTCTTTCTTTTCTCTTTCACTCTTTTATAAACTGTTTTAACACATTTTAATCTGTTTAATCACTTTCATTATTTGTTTTAATTTCCTAATACTTGTATCTTTTATTCCTGTTTATGTAAAGCACTTTGAATCGCCATTGTGTATGAAATGTGCTATATAAATAAACTTGCCTTGCCTTGCCAAAATAAAACAAATAAGACTTTCTTCAGAAGAAAAAATATGATAGGAAATACTGCGAAAAATTCCTTGCGCTGTTAAACATCATTTGGGAAATATTTGGGAAACAAATTCATAGGAGGGCTAATAATTCAGACTTCAACTGTACACTCTAAAAATGCTGGGTTGTTGTAACCTAATGCTGGGTCAAATATGGGCAAGCCAAGACTAATTAAAAAGTGTTACTGAAAAAATTAACCCAATCTTGGGTTTGTCCTTTTTTGACCCAATGTTGGGTTACAACAGGCCCGGATTGGCTAGGACCGGGAGTATTCCCGGTGGGTCAGTCCATTTTTTGGTCACGAGGGCCGGTGTCCCTAGCTGCCTGCACTCTCAGCAGTCGCACTTTTTTTTCATTTATTTATTTATTTACTGTACTTATTTGACCATTTTTATCCATTATTTTACCGCAGCTCCACACTTTTTATTTATTTTCTCGCAGCCCCATGAGCAGAATGCAGACTGCAGGTTAATGATGACGTAATTATCGCTCAACTCCCCCAACAGCGTCACCTTGCTCATCAGCAAAATCACTTGTTAAGAGATAAGCGAGAGATGAAAAATGGACAATAAAATGCGCAAAAGTGGCGCTAAAAGGCCAGAATTAAAAAAAAGCTGAGTACATTTTTCATTAAAACCAGCGGCAGCGAGAGTACAACACATGAAGAAAATGAAACGGCCGGTAAGTTAACATTAAGCTAGTTAGGAGCAGTACAAAACAACGATGTCTGCAAACCCCCGTTTATGTACCGAACAATTACTGGTACTGTACAGTAGCTCTTCAGCAGCAGCAGCCTCTTCTCCAGTTTGCTGTTAACAGTGAAGAGCCAGGCCCCGTAATGTTACCAAGCACCAGTCATGAGCCCAACACACTAGAATGGGCAGGTAAGATTGTCACAGAGTAAATATAAGAATTCGAATTATTAATATTAATGAATATTACACCTGCTCAATAAAAAATGCCCTGAGACAATTAATGAAATCAGATGATTCACTACATTAAAAAATCTGACTTTACTTGATCTGAAAGCTAAAAAAGGAAAAAAGATGAAGCCATCATTAGAAAGTAATACCATGGTTAAAATGTCTGGCAGATAACAGTGCAATACTTGTTTTATTCTTTATTTGTTTAAGGACTGTATATCTGTGAACAATTTTGCACAGAATATATATTGAGATATTGCAGAAAAGGACATTGTTATGTTTTAAAGAATAGTGTTGGAGATTTAGCTACCCTTTTAATGTTCTCATATATATGAAAAATCTTTGAAGTTATTAAGCAGCTGTTTCTTTGAAAAAGACGTGATTGTGTCATTAGAAAATTCAATATATTTAATTTTAATCTTTATTTTATACGTATAGCTTAATATATCATTCATTCATTCATTTTCTTTTCGGCTCAGTCCCTTTATAAGTCGCCACACCGGAATGAATCGCCAACTTATTCAGCATTTGTTTTACGCAGCAGATGCCCTTCCAGCCACAACCCATCTCTGGGAAACCTCCATACACACTTTTTCACTCTCATACACTACGGACAATTTAGCCTACCCAATTCACCTGGACCACATGTCTTTGGACTTGTGGGGGAAACCAGAGCACCCGGAGGAAACCCACGCGAACGCAGGGAGAACATGCAAAATCCACACAGAAATGCCAACTGACCCAGCCGAGGCTCGAACCAGCGACCTTCTTGCTCTAAGGTGACAGCACTATCTACTGCGCCACTGCATCGCAAGCTTAATATATATTTGTATTTATTTGATATTTTTTCATTTCAAGGTTTGGATATTTATGAGCACTAATTTTTACAGAAAATAGATTCTGACACTGTTAAACATTGCGTTGTGTTACAGCATGCCAGAATATTATACAGTATTATTATATATATATTATATAGTATTATTATATTATTCAGCCGCTCTAACAAGTTGATGGAAAGCAATAATGCCTAATTCCCAATTGGGATTTATTATTATTTTATTTTTTTTGTGAACTTTTGCAAGCCTCCGCAAGAATATTTACAAATCCTAACTCTAATGTTATTTTTCATGTCAGAAAGCATCATTCCTTGCTTATTATCTATTCGCCAAAGTTACCTTATGCAACTATAACCAACTTTTAATCTACAGCTCCTGTCGCCCTCTAACAAAACCAGTGGGCAAAGACATTCTAGTTTTAATGCATATCAAAAAGCCACTAAGGCGAGAGAAGCAGATAACATGACAAATGTGTGTTGGCATGGAATGAATTCTAAACAGGCAGCGATAAGGAAAACCTTTCCCCCAGGGCTTTCATATCCCGCAGTTATTTTCTGCCCATCTCTGTAACATGATACAGTATTTTGAGTGTATGCGAATCATGGGAGCTTCTTGACAGAGACAGGCTCTGCAGGGAATACTGTATGTGCCATGCTGTTATTGCTGTTGGTTTCTTTATTATGCGTTTGAGTGATGGACAACTGCTGCAACTTCCATTTGGGAAACAATGAGGCAGACTGTATAACCATGCACATATTTGGCTGAACATTCTTTCCTTCGTCTTTTACACTCAGCGTTGTTGTAAGTCTGAAGCAATGTTATCAAACACATATCAGCTCTTGGGTCAGGAAAATGAAATGACAGGTGCCAAAAGCATTTGTGGGTTATTTTGGGATGATTGATTTATCATGACTCAATCAGCCATCAACTCTGCCCCTCCTCTCCTGTGTCTGTGTGCAGATTAAAAAAGATGGAGAAAAAAATAGCGGGTATGTGAGGTGTGGATAGAAGCAAAGGGTCACATATGATGGGAGTTCGTGCGGAGTAATGGAGATGTATTATTTTGGCCGATATGGAGAATTGCTTTTTATCCCAGCTGATTGAATTCTCGGCAGGGAGATATTGATCAATTGAGCCATCTCTTTCTTTTCCTCTCATATTACACTTTCCCATCATTTTTTCTCTCTCTTTTCTTTTGAAAAGAGACACTATGGATTTCTTGATGTATTTAATTAAAACAATACTGACCTTGTGACATTCTGGAGAAAAATACTTTTATTTCTTCTTCAGTCCAATTAGAGTAACTCATGTTTGATCCCTGCACCGAACCGAAGGTCGATGTGACTGTTCATTTTGTTGCTATTTGCTGTATTTATTTGCACTCTTAGGCTCTGGTTAAATTGATATTTTAAGTAATTAACTTTTGGCTTCTAACCCATAAAGGTTTGACATGAAAACATGATTAATCAGGGGTCGCCACAGCGGAATAAACCGCCAACTATTCCAGCATATGTTTTATGCAGCGGATGCCCTTCCAGCTGCAACCCAACACTGGGAATCACCCATACAATCTCATTCACACACATACACTATGGACAATTTTAGCTTACCCAATTCACCTGTACCGCATGTCTTTGGACCGGAGCACCCAGAGGAACCCCACGCGAATGCGGGGAGAACATGCAAACTCCACACAGAAATGCAAACTGACCAAGGCGAGGCTCGAACCAGCGACCTTCTTGCTGTGAAGCGACGGCACTACCTACTGCGCCACCGCGTCACCCCTTATAATAACATGTAATTTTTTTTTTTTTTAAGTTTCAATATGCCAAGTGATGCCAGAGTAGAACCATTTCTAGTTGCCCAAAGAACCTTTAAGTAAACAGTGAACCAATTATTTCATAGTGTGAAGAATTTAAATGGAGGATTAGATATTTACATACCACTGGATTTCTGTCATTCATTAGTCAGTCCTACTGTTGTTGTTTAATCTGCAAATATATGTTTTTTTATTCAATCATAGGGAAACACTTATTTGAAAATTTTGAGTAATTTGGAAATATGAGCTCCAGGCTGACAGCATCAGTTTAAGGTTTATTAAACCCTCTCAGAACAGCCTTATAGGTCATGTTTACACTGTCAGGTTCCCAACTCTGATTTGTTGCCTACATCTGATTTTTTTTGCCTGTCCGTTTACATGTTCTTTTAATTGTGACCCATAGCTGATTCATGTGTTTACACTTGCCATACAATTTATACGCATGCGTAAAGGCAGGTTCTGTGCCACATCAGCCACCATGGAAGAAATTGTCTTGCTTTTAGCAAGAAATTTGCGAAGTTCATCGAACTTTAAAATGATTTTGAGGCGGAGGAGGAGGGAAAGGGCCGTCATCACAACTTGCACCTATGGTTTATATATGGTGTTCTCCACCATTCAGAGGAATTTCTCAGGTCTGGTGGGAGCAAATTGTGGCAAATTGTGACTCTGTGAATCTGTTGTTGTTGTTGTTGTTGTTTACCGCGTCAATGTCGCCACACACACTCCTCCTTCTACATTGCACATTGTACCACGTCGTCACAATTTTAATGACGTACAAAATGGAATGCCTCAATAAATCCGATCTGCCTTTTTACATGATAGTCGCATCGTCATATATTCGATTTATATCTGTTTTATTTCCACATATGAAGGAGGCCTGAAACCAATCTGTGAATATCCGAATCCGAAATCTGTGTCACATATAAGCAAAAAATCGGAATTGGGTCACATTTAACTGGCAGTTCTGGAATATACTTTGATGCAGTGGTTATACATGACATAATTTGTTTGGGGTATATAGTATCTAACAGTCAATCTTTAGTCTCGTTAATCTATTATCTATTGCAGAGCTAACAGTTGTGTCTGAAGGCAAAACAAATTTAATGTAATGTTAATGTTTATCTATTGCTGCTTTTGAACTTTCTGTCTAAATTTTGAACTGCTGCTGTGTTAAATATTATTGTTGAAAAAATGATGTTTTCTATATTAGTAGTGTTAACTAAAAGTAATTTGTATTGTAAAACAGTATGACTTTTTTGTCACACCTTTTGATGGCTCCAAGAATCATTATTATCAGTGGCAAAGAGTTTTATATTGAAAGCAAATAAAATGACTTTAGTTTTACTTTCAACAAGAAGTCCTGAAGGGTCGGTGTCCTGCATAGTTTAGCTCCAACTTCCTTCAACACACGCCATTAGCTGGTTCAGGTGTGTTTAATTGGGGTTGGAACTAAAGAATGCAGGACACCGGTCCGCCAGGACCGAGTTTGGGCACCCCTGTTTTAAAGTGATGTTTTTGAATTAGTAAAAGGGGCTTTCATGGGCGTAAACTTCATATTTAGCAGTTGGGGGGCGGGGGATGTGGGACAATAAATATAAAATTTTCTCATGAGCAATTTTTGAAGGGGACACACATAATACAGCCAGATTGTACATATATAAATGTACTTATATATTTCCAGAAGTGTCCACGTTAATTAAGACACTTAAGGGCAAAATAGAAATTGATTATACAAAAAATACAGTGGGATCAGTTCGGACGTAGCACAGTGCTCATTTGGTAAATGCACAGCTAAACAACATGCTAATTGTGGCCGTTAATGTTAAGTTAACATTATGCCAAGTCGTCACAAATAAAACAACGCATGGGAAACGGCTTCGGTCGGCGTGTTAGTTGCAGTGCACTATGCAACAAGCTATTGTAAACAACCTAACATTAACTAGATAAGTGATGTTTTAATCGCTAATATAGCAGATTGATGGAATATTACATTGGTAATCAGCATTTTTGCCGCAACTAATTTATGAATGAGTCTGCATCAGCTACATTAGAAAGAATCTTACAGTTACTAAAATACCCTACTTACTGAAGTTCAACATTAATTGAGCCACAGCCACACACCTGACTTGTGTATGTGTAGGTGATAGAGGTAGTGGGCCAAACCACTGTGAGGAAAGGGGCGGGGGAACTCAACTGTTTCTAAAAACATTTGTTTTGTTTTTTTTCTACTTGCATAATTGTCTTAGGTAAGCATACATGTAATTGCGGGGGGGTTGTTGGGGGCGTGACACGTCCCTATCGTCCTCCCAGGGATTTACGAGGCTTTTACTCAGGTATCAAACCGTCAACTTGATATTTAATAAATAACTTCATGTTTTGTAATTTTTCTCTAATATTTTTCTGGCCTTATATATAATATATATCCAAATTGCACAGCTACTTTTGTCATATGCTCATTTATATAAATTTTAATGCTAGTAAATTACCTTCAGTTTTTAAAGACTTCTCAAATCTAACAAGAAATAAACTCATCCGTGGTCTTACTAATCCATGAATCCTCTCAATGTTGACAAGAGGGAAGAATTCATTGCACGTTTCTGTGTGTGTGTGTTTCACTGCAGTGGAGGATTAGTGCTTACTAAGTGCGGCCTTTATGCAATGAGATTCATCTTTTAAGACATGAAGGACACGATAATGGACAGTAAACTATCCTTTTCACTTATTTCTCCATCACATTTCTTCACCCATTACTGCTTCTCACATTATACCATAAATATTACAAACAAAAAGATGAGTGAGGAACACTGTGAGAATGTAGAGCAATAAACAGATACATTAATTAATTTCTGTATCATCATAACAGTATGTTCTGGCTATTTTTTTCTTTCAAATCTTGTAAATGTGCTATTGTTTATTGGCTCACACATTTCACACTGGTGTAGAGGGAAATATGAACAGACAGACTAAAGAAAGGGAATAGTCGAGCTGATGGTGGATTGAATGAGTTTGCCAATTGACTTGGATGTGTTTCAATAGGAAATGCCAGCACCAACTGGGACTGAGGCAACACCGCATAAGCTGAGGGAAGACGGGGAGGAGAGACAAATGAGAATGTGACGGGAGATGTAAAAAGGAGCCAAGGATGAGGTGATATAAAGTGACAGGATGCACATTAATGATGTCAAACAACTAAAATGAGGATAATTGAGGAACAACTAGAAAACAGCAATTAGAAAGATTTCCAAATGAAGAGAAATTAAATCCAAATATGGACATTTTTATATCATTTGAAACCTGTAAATGTTTTACCAATACGAAATATTTTTTTTTTAAATGATCCAAGATCAGGTATCTATTCTTAACTCTGGTTCATGGGTTCACTGACATTATCGACTCTGACTTGAAAACCACTGAAATTTTGAAACAGTTAATATGCTGTGAAAGCAGTGAACCATTGCTTTAAAGCAAAAGATTTGGAATTTTGCTTCAGGTTAAACTGAATGAAACATCTTCTTAATATTTCATATTTTAAGAGCTCATGTGAAATATTTTCATTTTTAATTTTCATTAAGATTTATTTTTCTGTAATATTTTCAATGTAATAGTGTAATGGCAACCCAGGCTTATTCTGAAAATGTACCTCTATACATTTCTGAAGAGCGCCAAATACGTCCCTTTTTGCAGTTTTTGTTTTCACGAATCCAACAGAGGTCGCCGTGTTCTCTTTTTAGATCTCAAATTTCTCTCGCGAGTGCCATTCACACCTGTTGTTCTTACGTAAATCCACCAGAGGCCGCTGTCAACTGACTGTTGAATGACTGACTGACCGATCAACTTACCCACTCTCCTCCTTCCCTAAACCAAACCAATAGTGTTTTAAAAAGCACCGATTGACTTGCTCACCCACTTCCCTAAACCCAACCAACAGTTTTAAAAAGCAATCCAGAAAAAGAAAAGCCCTTGCATGATTTTTACCACCTTTTCAGATTTTATCACTGTCTCACCCTGTTATTTACTTGTTTATTTAGTTTTTTGGATGCTGTTTTTGTTTTAACCGCTTTCTGAAACCATTCCTCACCGGACTCGAACATTGTCGTGGTCAACTCCTCTCTGCATCTCAACGAGATAACTGGACAAACCGATAACAGCAGGAAAGCCGTACATAAGGAGGCATCATACCGCCCCATAGCATTCATTTTAAAAATGAAATGCAGCCATACATACTTCTGGCTATGTAATTTGCGATCTCCAGAAACGTATATAGGGCTACGTTTTCAGAATAAGTCTATGTTGTGTAATAGTCTTTTCCATGCTATTATAATGGGTGGTTGGAAAAACTGGCCTTCGAGCAAAGATGCCATGAAAACATCCTAAAAAGTTCACATCACTGTTGTAAAATTATTGAATAAAATATTTTATTAAGATTTATTTATTTTGTAAGATTAACAACTTTTATCAGGGTTGATAGCCGAGTGGTTAAGTGTACCGACGTATGGCACCATAGAGTTCATGGTGACCTGAGTTCGATTCCCGGCTCAAGGTCCTATGATGATCCTTCTGCTCCCAATGCTTTCCTGTCTGTTTTCCACTATTCTGTCTCAATAAAAGGTGAAAAAACCCTAAAAATAATTATAAAAGGATTAACATCTTATATAATATCCATGCTTTTAATGCTTGGGAAAACCGAAAGAATGCCCCTGAACAGTTAAACTAAATTATTAGCAGTTTCATGATTGAATTCAAATGTGATTTTACTAAATGTAAATTTGTGGTATTTTGATATGAGCACCATCTGATAAAAGGTTTCCGTTCAGCATTTTTAAATATAAATATGTGAATGGAAAGAGCTATTGTCTTGGGAGCTCTTCAATAAATTATTCTTCAAAAAAAAAAAATCTTAATATGGATTGTCTTTAGCATAATCCTTTTTTTTTAAACTATTAATATTGCCTTAGGGCGGCGCAGTGGGTAGCGCTGTCGCCTCACAGCAAGAAGGTCGCTGGTTCAAGCCTTAGCTGGGTCAGTTGGCATTTCTGTGTGGGGTTTGCATGTTCTCCCCATGTTCGCGTGGGTTTCCTCAAGGTACTCCGGTTTCCTCAACAGTCCAAAGACATGCATCAGGTGAATTGGGTAAGCTAAATTGTTCGTCTGTGAATGATAGTGTATGAGTGTGAAGGGCATTCACTGCGGAAAACATATGCTGGATAAGTTGGCGGTTCATTCCGCTGTGGCGACCCCTGATTAATAAAGGGACCAAGCCAAAAAGAATATGAATGAATGAATATTGCCTTAAAAGGCTGACCTTTCCTCATGATTGCCACAATGTTTCAAAGATGCTGAGTAAACACGTAAATAAGAAATGATTTTGGTCTTGCTTTTTGCTCATCAACAGAAAAATGCATAAAAATGTCAGTATAGATGGAGAGATTTCATTAGATGAAAACAACTTTCTAATGCATCCAGACTAGCGTAGATGTAGCCTCAGTATTTTACGGTCATTATAAAAAACCTGTACGTCTGACTTATTAATGCTCCCATCTCAGATAAAAATCGCACTGCCCTTTCTCTGCCTCCAACAAGCAGGTTTTCCAATATTTCTAAGATGTGACTTTTATTCTTCTTCCTCCCTCTCTCCTTCTTTGAGGAGTACATCCTGTCAGTTTCATGTGTGCTTCTACATCCTCCTCCAGGGCAATCTCTGGAGAGAGAGCGAGCGTGTGCGGAGTCTCTGAGTGGCAGAGATAAGCCGGCATCAATGCTACAGGTTTAACCACAGCCAGACACCAACCAAAGAGAGACATCCGCGGGGCAAACAAACCATTCGCCCAAACGTGTTTGACAAGGAGACACACGCTCTCTGGTTTCGTTCCTCACACTTTGAAGTGCAAATGACATTGACAGACAAACAGGCATGTTCAAGGTTTGCTTTATTTATTTATTTGGACTCACTCGGATATGGGCTGCAAAGAGAGGCCTGATGTTCTGAGGTGATAAGGTTGAGTTTTGAGATTTAGCTTTTTCTAGCTACTGCTTTGGTTAGATAAGGCGATTGGCATGGTTGTAGAGCAATATGAAAAGCTTGTTTAAAAGGTGTCCTGAAGGTTGGCTGTCTTGTTGGTCCTCCTGACAGATGCTTTTATCCTGTTGAACATGGACATACTTATGCAATGCTTAGCATAAGCATGAAACGACGGCAGGAATATGAATGTGAGAGTTCATGATAAAGAAAAGGCGGTGGACGATTGCCTTAAAACTAACAATATTCCAACATGTTGCATCAGAATTTTGTCAATGACTTTCTGGAGTAAGAATGAAATATTTATGTATATGTATAATAATGACATCAATTGTATTGAAAAAGTATGTATATTTTTTCATTACAATTAATATAAGGCAGAATTATTAGCCCTCCTGTCAAATTTGTATTCTTTTACAAATATTTGCTGAGAGATGTTTAAAAGAGCAAGGTCTATTTTACAGTATATCCTATGCGTTCTTTCTTCTGTGGAAAGTTATATTTCTTTTGGTTTGGTTGAAATAAAAGAAATTGGTAACATTTTGTAATAACTAAACACTATCAATCGTCTATTAAGCATTAGCAAATAGTAAATTCATTATTTGTTAAGCATTAACTCCATTACATTAACTAACATTAACTACATTAATATACATTAGGAAGCAGTTTATATATATATAGATACAAATGCTTTATTCTTGACTTACTGTATAAGTAGGGCCAGACAGAATCTGCGGACATTTTTTGCGCAGAGTTGTGTAAAAAATCTGCGGATTTATGCAGAATGATTTTAGGAGAGTTGTAACTAAAAACTTAATATATGAAATAAAATAAAATACATTTTTAACTTTTATACAATGTTTACAAAGCAAATCCATCTAGATTGACTTATTTGGTAAACAAAGCAAGTCTCATATAATATCTCTACTAAAAGACAGAAAATATTACTTTACAAACTGTATTGTAAATAAATCAAATGAACATTTACATATTAGTCAATAATATTACTGAAATTAATTTAAAAACTGAATAATTGCAAATTTACACATTTACACAAGAAAATATATTGACCCAATGATGGGCTAAAAATCTGCTCATTTCTGCACGTGGACCTACGTATTTTCATTCTTATTATTTTTTCATGACTAAATTATCACATTATTTACAAATCATTTGTATTTAGGAGTAGTTGGTGGTTTTTAAGATCATTCAGAATGAGTTAGTAAATGATTAAAAAACTATTCAAATCAACGTTTATATATCTTATAATTCAGGCATATAGAAATGGTTACTATGTATGTTAATAAATGCTTTATTAACTCAAATTCATCCAGTTTTGTGACCTAAAGAGAGAACTATTTATGCTTTATAAATCCCTAATAAATGACAATTAAAGGCTCAGTATCAAATGAACAATAATCTTTGCAATCTTATCTAAAAAGTAAAATTACTGTAAATTTTAAACATTGCCGAATAACAGGAGTGTCAAAATATAACATCAAATTGGATAAAAAACAACAATATGATAATTTGACAATATAAAATGATACAACATTTAAATGTTATTTAGCGATGTTTAAACTGCAGTCATTTTATTTTAGAAAAGATTGCAAAGATTTATTTTTCATTTGATACAGTTTAATTTGTGTATCTATAAATGAATAGAAATAAATGAATAATCTTATATTAGCACCAACTACTCTCAAATAACTGGTTTGTAAATGATGCAATACTTAATTTAGTAATAAAAAAATAACAATTAACAAAGTGTGAAAACACGCACATTATAAATGTGCTGATAGGTCAAGAATACAGCATTTGTATTAGCAGTTATAAACTGCTTACTAACATCTGCTAGAGTTACTGCTAACAGATAATGAATTAACTATTTGCTAATGTTTAATAAATTATTCAAAGTGTGAAGTTATTATAAAGGGCTACCCACTGTTGTCCAATGACTTGCCTGTAACCAAGATAAGCCTTTAAACTGCACTTTGATCTGAATACTAGTATCTTGCAAAATAATGAATAAATATTCTGTACTGTCATCATGGCCAAGATGATTTAAATGAGTTATTACAGTTTTTTAAGTGACCTTTTCCCATACACTTCCAAAATCTTCAAAAACATTCTCAGTAAAAGTGAATCAGTAAAAGATGCTACATATGCGTATGACTCACTGCTACAAAAGGTTACTTCGCCTAGCTTCAAATCTACACTTCAGGGTGGGTTTTTCCTTTAAGTAATTAAATAATTAAGCCCAAGCTGCTGTGGTGAGAGATAAGTGCTGGAGGGAAAGTTTTAGCATATTAATTAGCAGTGATTTAGTATCTGCTCCTGCTCCAATAAAGACCTAAAATCAATCGCCCCTCACCGAGGACATACTCTCTTCTTGGATCTTTATTCGGTTGCAAATGCGCTTTCGCCCAACCTTAATGTTTTTCTGCTATGCAGAGCAGTTTAATTAATGATTCCTAAAACAACCGCCTAAGTATTTAATTACTCATAAAAATATGTGTAAATTATTATTCTAATGCATGCTCCTGTTCCTATGTGCCTATTTCTAAGTAGAATTTAGGAATAAAACCAACGATGGTGATTGTTTTGGACTCGTGAGGTGAATGGAGCATTCATTTCTGACTCAAGCCTGATTTTCTAAGAGCACTCAGGTTGAAGTAGGAAACTCCAACTGTTCCCTGGTTTGAGACATTTTTGGGCCTTTACACATACGACTTGCAAAGCATTATGAGTCTGATTAGCTCAGCTCACACTGCGAAAGCATTCCACGGCAAGTCCCTTTTCCCCAGGTAAAATGTTTCAGGGAGGAGACAGCAAGGAGTTTAGCACAATTTATGGCTATATTTTTGTTAACCCTGAATGCCTTCCAATTACGCCCAATCAGCCATTTCACAGTGTGAGAGTGAGCTCTGCACATCCCAAGGTAATCAATCAGAAAAACATCGCACTTAGCTCTGGACTCATGCCGTCTCTTTTGTAAATTTGTGTTTATCATTTTCCATATCGTTCCTCCCAACATCCACATCTCTTCATTTGAATTTTCCATGCTGTTTTCTCTGTGTCATTAATCCTGTCTCTCTTTCTCTATCAGAGCTGTCATCTCCCTTTGTCTCCAAACACACTGATAGTGCGACCAGTATGTTTCTTCAAGCCCATTACACAGACTGTGTGTATGTGATATGAGAATGCAGTCGCTCTGTTTGGATGGTCTGGTAGCTGAGACGTTGGTAGATGGGCCATTTGGGGAGGACGATGAGAGCTAACTGGTGTTCATAAGATGTGGCTGTCAGGCGGGATGTTGATGAATGAGAGTCTACAAGAGGTGGCTGAGCAGGCCGGGTTTTAGGGAATGTTTGACGCTTACTGAGATGAAGTGCAGTTGTTTCAAGGCGAATGTTGATTGGTAATGTGTTGGGTGGGCTGATATGACTCAAAACTGATTTTGAGGAAAGGGAGACCTGCCAGACTTTGAAACAGCTATAACAAATCAGGCGCAACTAACAAACACAGTCTATGGCAATGGTAAGCTATACTGAAGAAGGTAAATCGATCAGCACTTGTTGATGTGGGAATTATATGTAAACCAAATCAATGTGTTTTGGCACAAACACATTTATCAGAATTTACAAGATTACAAAGGTAGAGAAACTTTTTAATTATAAAACAATAGGAAATTACACTTATTGAACAGATAAGAAAAACCGAAATGCTTAACTTAATCAATACACTTAAGTATAATAAACCTAATTACACAGTAAACTTTTACAGATGAGGATCCGAATCCAGCTTAAATTTATACTTTAGTCAAAATAAAAACAAACAGGCCAAAAAACATGCAGCACCATAAGGAAAAGTTTAACTTCTTGGCTTAAACAGTAGCTGCGTCCCAAATGACACACTATACACTATGTACTTACACACTCAACAGCATATTATATGTATGGTGTCATCCCAAATGGAACACTAATAACTTTTTTCCCAAAGAGGAAATTCAAACCGTTTCCCTGATGATGTTCAACGGTTGCCAAATTAGTGAAATAAATGACCAAAGTACCAAATAAGACCTGCCATGAGTATAACCACATTCACCATCAGGAGGCGCTATAATCACTCTCATAGGGGAATTTTCACAATCCAAAAAAAAATAAAGTAATCCAGCATGAGTGCCCGAAAGCTCTGCCCCTTCCACTACGTGAGCAAAGCAGCAGCCGTTAAGTGTGGGAAGTGTCCATCATTCCACACTTCATTTTACTTGTTGAATAAGTGCATCATCCAGGTAATTAAAGTGCACTTATATTATTTTTAGAGTTTTCAGTGTGAATGCACTACTTACACTATTTATACTACAAAATGACGTAGAATAGTGCATAAGTATGAGATTTGGGATGCTCCTACACTCTCAGAAATAAAGGTACGCTAGCTGTCACTGGGGTGGTACCTTTTCAAAAGGTACAAATTTGTACCTAATAGGTCCATATTATTACCTCAAGGGTACATATTAATACCTAAAAAGTACAAAAGTGTTCCTCTTTAAAAATTTTTAGGTACTAATATAGACCTTTGAGGTACCAATATGGACCCTTTAAGTACAAACATGTACATTTTGAAAAGGTGACAGCTCGCAGACCTTTATTTCTGAGAGTGTAGTGTAACTGTGATCTAGACAAGGACTAGGTGGATGCAATCAATGACACAAGTAACTAAAACAAATGAACCATGTTTAAAAACATTGACAACCAAGGAATCAAAAGGAAAACAAAAGAAAGACCTCTATTTTTCCATTGCAGATTTGCGTATAGCTTTTGTTATATTTTCCTTTATTGATCATTTCTTTATATAACAAAAAAAGTGCAATGGCAGCTACAATAATACAGTAGTTGCATTGTGCATTATGATAAAGAAGCCAGTTTAAACAATTAAATGCAATATTGGTGAGAAAAAACACTTCATTTCATTCATTCATTAATTTTCTTTTCGGCTTAGTCCCTTTATTAATCCGGGGTCGCCACAGCGGAATGAACCGCCAACTTATCCAGCACGTTTTTACGCAGCGGATGCCCTTCCAGTCGCAACCCATCACTGGGAAACATCCACACACACTCATTCACACTCATACACCATACGGACAATTTAGCCTACCCAATTCACCTGTACCGCATGTCTTTGGACTGTGGAGAAAACTATAGCACCCGGAGGAAACCCACGCGAACGCGGGAAGAACATGCAAACTCCACACAGAAATGCCAATAGACCCAGCCGAGGCTCAAACCAGCGACCTTCTTGCTGTGAGGTGACAGCACCACCTACTGCGCCACTGCGTCGCCAATCACTTCATTTCAGCTTAAAAAAAAAATAGTTTTAATAGTTTTTTGTAAGAGTTTTTGCAAAACCAATGTTTCCACTAGGCATATATTTAATTCACAGTTTAAATTGACGGGTGATGGAAACATAGCTAACTGGACACAAACTTTGGACTTTTTGAAAATGTGATTTTTTTCAGCTGTGAAGTATTTCTTCTTATCACATAAGATGTATTTCCTCTTAGGCCCAAATCTGCATATTATAATGATTTTTGAAGGATCACACACTAAAATGTATTAAAATATGTGTCAATTAAAAATGTCAATTTAAATCATTACAAGACTTTACAATATAGCATAACAGTTGTTACATTCATCTCTTATTTATTTACCACAGTGTAATGAACTGCCAACTATTCGGCATATGTTTTACGCAGTGGATGCCTTTCCAGCCGCAACACAGTACTGGGAAACACCCATACACTTTCACATTCACATACACTATCGCCAATTTAGTTGATCCAATTCACCTATAGCACATGTCTTTGGATTGTGGGGGAATCCGAAGCACCTGGAAGAAATCTAAGCAAACACGGGGAGAGCATGCAGACTCCACACAGAAAGTCAGAACTCGAACCAGCAACCTTCTTGCTATGAGGCAATCAAATAATCAAATAAAAAGCGTGCTTACATGCTTTATATAATGCTACAATTTCAGACCAAACTGCGTATACAGTAGTAAACAATTTAACTCTGTTCTAAATGCTTTTTGTTTCTGTCACATTCATAAAATTACTTAAAAATGACCACTATCCTTTATAGCTGATAATAGCTTTAGCGTTAGGAATACTGCAATGAGATTGGTTCTGTTATGGTGAGTTCTGAAACTAGACAGCACACATTACTAGCCACTCTATGCCAGCCTAGCACATTTTTCACTGCTTGCGTATACAGGGCCTTTTAAGCTGTCAAGGCACTTTTTTCTGTCCAGCAGCACAAATCTGCAGAAAGGCTGAATTCTAACCTCAGTTTGACATCGTCCTGTGTGCTAAAAGAGATTTAAACAAGCCCTATTGGCCCTATGGCCTCTCTCTCAAGCACACAAAAGCGCATACTTCCCGAGAAGCCATATACACCTGCATTCTTCCTTCCTCCAGACATTTTCTCATCAAATGCCTATTTGGTGGTGTGGATTACTCTTAGGTGTGTGCACATGCACTAGCAAGCTACTTGTATGTGTGTCTTTTTGAAGTGTCATGTCTTTTATTGACAGATGAGCGAGAGGAGGTGAAGATGTTTAGTTGGGTCATATGTAAAGGGGAATGGCACTCCAGAGAGACAATCATAGGTCGCTGGAGTGAATGTGCCTTGGTAGGGCACGGCGGCATATCATATACTGTATATCTGGCTGCACATTTGCACATGTACAAAAATGCATACAATCTACATAACAATTTCCAAAAATAAAAAATGGGATGTGACCAAATGTATGTGGACACCCCCTTCTTTATAACAGGTTTGCCTATTTCAGTACAAACAACAAACAAATAAAAAAAGATGGAGATGCCCAGCATGTGTGTCCAAATAGGGAGCAACGCCAACTCGGTGAGCATGTGGTGAGACGTGCTCATGTTTTTCAGGCACGCATACACTGCAACGAGTTGAAAACATCTCAACTTTTCAGAATGCCACAAGCACACCGCATTCCACATGACAAAAACCAAGCAATCAGCTTTACACTTTTTGTGGATTTTAGACATTTCAGTAATAACGGTAGACTAATTACCTCGGACAGAGTGCTCATAGCCTTTTTATTTTCTTCATATAAAACTTGTATTTGAGATTGAGCAAGGGTTTGTTGGTGGTGGTTCCTCTGAGAGTGCAGCTGATGGTTGCCAAGCTCAGATGCACATTGAAGTTGGTTAAGGAAACAGCACACCTTATGTTTTCCATGCAGTTTTACGGCCCGTTTTCGCTGAGTGGTACAGTACGGTATGGTACATGTTACCTTTATCGGGCTTGCATTTCCACTGCCAAAAGGATACCAACAGAAAGTTTTAGTCAACGTCATTCCCACTCTAGGAAATGAACATATGTTCTAGGAACATAAAGCTGTACTGGTCATTTACATATCATATGAGAAGCACTTCTCACAAAATAGATGCTTTATGCACAAATATACTTGTGTATGATGTCCATTACTAATCTTTCTATGAACAGGATTTGATCATAACTGCAGATCAATGATGCAAAATAGCCTACTGTAATGTCTGCAATTATATAAAATAAATAAATAAATGCGAACACATACAGACCCTTACAGTCTTTGTTATGTTATCAATTGCAGTAAAACTACACAACATTTAGTCCTTATTTGGGTTCAAAAACAACATGCAACATATAGTTCACAGTCAGAGCAAACCTCTCATCTGTATCTTAATCTTCAGCAGCACATGTAAACTTTTGTTAGAAAGTAATTCTGTCATTCCCAGTTCATAATAGTTCAAAAGTTGATGATTATCGTTAAACATGGCAGTTTGTTCATGTTTTAGGTTGCTGAAAGAATCATTTGCTCCTTTGTTTTTTCCGGCTTCTCCTTTGTTTTTCCCCGCTTCACTCTCTTGTTAGTCCGTTTCTGAAAGGATCAGATGTCAGAAGCACTTTAATAATCACACGCAAGTTATTATCATCAGCTCAAGAAGTTCATTATTTCAAATATAGACGCGCACGTGAGCTCTCTGGAGAAAGTGAAACCGCTCACGCTTTAGACGGCCTTGTAAACAACTACGGGGCACAGGGTAGATTCTTCTCTTCTTCTTGGCTTTGTGACTGTTCATCAAGATGATGACAAGGTTTGTTTGAGCTTGGGTCGACCATGGCTCGTTATTATACTTATATATTATTACAGTGTCATGTCTCAGCTGTGTATTTAAAAATGGCACTTCTTTTGTTTTCATTCTCCTGGCTTGTGCACGAGCGAGTGACGTATCTCTGTAACCAAATAGCGTTCAGTTGTGCATCTTGTTCCGCCTTTTGGTACCCTTTTGTTGTGCTAGGTACCCTTTCGAAAGGATATCCAAAAAGTGGTTTAGTACGGTTCACCTTTAGGTACCTTTTGACAGTGGAAACCATTAGATGTGTTATGTGAATGGCCCCTAAAGCTGCAGTCAAACTAGAGTTTGAGTATGCAAAATTCTGTCTGATGGTCCTCAGAAAAGGAGCAGAATTGAAAAAGATGATTTGAGGCTGATAAATTGAGTGATTGCTCTATAATTGAAATTCCTATACAGAGAAATTATGTTTTGATCTTCTATTAGTCTTAAGCATTCATGAGAAGCTTGGTCAGAGTTCACCAAGCTTGAACTTTGGAGTGCAGCTACATGCAAAACTTGACACACGGGCTTGTGTTTCCAGTCTACTGCATTTGCCTGTGTATGAATGGAAGTCAATGGGGCGGAAGGTGCAGCATTGCCATGGCTTAACATATTATTTTGATGGTCCCCATTGAAAACCATAGTATAGGGCCAGATTTACACTTGTTTTTGTCAGTTGCCGCCAGCTAGCTCTCTGCAACTCTCACATGGTCGCCCACTGAAGCTAAGCAGAGCTGCACCTGGTCAGAAACTGAATGGGAGACCTCATGGGAAACCTGGGTTGCTGTTGGAAGTGGTATTAGTGAGGCCAGCAGTGGGTGCTCAACCTGTGGTCTGTGTGGGTCCTAACACTCCAGTATAGTGATAGGGACTCTATATTGCTCAGTGAGCGCTGTCTTTCAGATGAGATGTTAAACTGAGATTCTGACTCTCTGTGGTCATTAAAAATCCCAGGATGTCCTTCGAAAAAGAGTGGGGCTTTAACCCTGGTATCCTGGCCAAATTTAGCCTTTGTCCATCATGGCCTCCTAACCACCCCCATATCATAATTGGTTTCATCACTCTCCCCGAATCAGCTGGTGTATGGTGTGCGGCCTGGTGCAATATGGCAACCGTTGTGTCATCCAGGTGGATGCTGCACACTGGTGGTGGATTCCCCCCAAAAATGTGTAAAGCACTTTGAGTGTCCAGAAAAGGGCTATAAAATTGTAAGGAATTATTATTATTATTATTAATACAATTTAAGTGCACAATGCTAAATACAGGAAGATGTTAATGTTTTTTAACACTTCAGATTCAGATATCCACAAAAGACAATCTACTCTTTACTGAACAGAGATTCAGATTTCACAGTGTTGTGATCAGAATGTTCAGCCATGCAGTCTTATTGAACAAGCATTTATAGTGGAATGTGGCCCTTTTCTGTTCTTCTGTGTGTGAAGCCGGGCCCTTACAGAAATCATTTACTGTGTCTTTGGTGGAAAACTACCTCTAAACCTCACTAAAGACCTTTGGGATGTATTGGAGCGGTCAACTGCGAGTCAGACCACATCAACAAACATCAATGCTTGACCTCTGTGGCACTTTTGTGTCTGAAAGGAGGAAATGCCAAGCCATGTGAAACCGAAAGCTGTTACAGCAGCAATTGGAGGACCAACTTTTTGCTTCATGTCAATGGTTTTGACATAAAATAGTGAACAAGCAAATATGGCTTTGTTGTTTAGGGGCCTTGTTTACAAAATGTTGTTAAAAATTATAAAATATATATGATTTAAGATAAACTCTCAAATGTACATATGTGTGATTCATAGATTTCACATTTGGAAAAGAGGCGTACATATATTTATTTGTGTGTGTGTGTGTGTGTGTGTGTGTGTGTGTGTGTGTGTGTGTGGTGTGTGTGTGTGTGTGTGTGTGTGTGTGTGTGTGTGTGTGTGTGTGTGTGTGTTTGTGTGTGTGTGTGTGTGTGTGTGTGTGTGTGTGTGTGTGTGTGTGTGTGTGTGTGTGTGTGTGTGTGTGTGTGTGTGTGTGTGTGTGTGTGTGTACACTGTAAAATATGCTGGGGACAACATGAAAGAATAAAGTTAATTTTATAAATCTTTACAAATTTAAGTGGATTGAACATAAAAAAATGTGTTGTCCCAAAAAAGTGTAAGAATTATGTTGTTTCAACTCATTTTAAATACGTAGTTTGAACAAGCTGCAAAAGTCCTTTTTTTGAGTGTATAAAATAGCACCAGCCAATGTTAAAATCTTTTACTCGAGAATGGCAGGAATTGCTTGGATTTCCAACTATTCTGATGTTGCACGTAGAAGTATATTGATGTCTGTTCAGAATCTGATGAGGCACTTTTCCATATTAAATACTGTTTTTATAAATCGAAACATTGGCTTGTATTTCATTGTCTCCAAGATGAAATCTGAGTATGTGTTACCGGCTATGTGTGAAATCCCGGTATTGTATAGAATGAAATGTATAGAATGCCTGATGGTTTTAGGCAAAGAATGAAATATCAGTGTTTGTAAAGATTTTGCATACTTTTCCTAAGCATCATATAGAATTCCTAGGCATTATATAGAATAATAAGTATCATTTAAGCAGTGTCAGAAGAGCACACCAAAAGCCTTTAATGATCATTATGTATTTTAAAGTGGAAGGAATACGAAATAAAGCATATGATGTTCTTACCGGAAAAAACAATGACAGCAGAACTGAGATTGAAGTATTTGTTACATTAGGTAAGACTGAAATAGCAATTACAATTGTACTTAATTTACTTCTTTCACACAAAAACCCTTCATATTTTGGCACTTTGGTCTTGCACATTCATATTTCATGAATTAGTGAAGAACCTCAACCATATAATATACACTGACGTCGTGAGAAAAATTATGGCAATATTGTCTGTGATGTGGAAGTGAAACCTCTTATCGGCTGTCTTACAATAACATTCAACATTCACATGCTTCCATTGCCATCATCAAACAATGACCCAAGTGCCACCAGTGGCAGGAAAAATTATGGGGGTGGACCAGTTACATACTTTGCCGCATGACAATTTGTCATTCTACAGAATGCCTAGACAGTTTATAAAGTAGCAATCGTTTCATACTATGACGTTTGATTTTTAGGCCTTCTATACATTTCCTAGGCATTCTATAGAGTGCCGGATTTCACACGTTGCCGGTAACATACAGTTGAAGTCAGAATTATTAGACCCCCTGTTTATTTTTTTTCCCCAATTTCTGTTTAACGGAGAGATTTTTTAACACATTTCTAAACATAATAGTTTTAATAACTCATTTCTAATAACTGCTTTATTTTATCTTTGCCATGATGACAGTAAATAATATTTGACTAGATATTTTTCAAGACACTTCTATACAGCTTAAAGTGACATTTAAAGGCTTAACTAGGTTAATTAGGTGAACTAGGCAGGTTAGGGTAATTAGGCAAGTTATTGTATAACGGTGGTTTGTTCTGTAGATTATCGAAAAAACATATAGCTTAAAGGGGCTAATAATTTTGACCTTAAAATATTGTTTAAAAAATTGTTACTGATTTTATTCTAGCTGAAATAAAACAAATAAGACTTTCTCCAGAAAAAAAAATATTATCAGACATACTGTGAAAATTTCCTTGCTCTGTTAAACATCATTTGGGAAATATTTAAAAAGGAAAAAAAATTTAAAAGGGAGGGTAATAATTCCGACTTCAACTGTATGTTACCGGCAACGCGTAAATATATGGCGGACTGACATTAAAATATAATGTGGACTCACATTTTCACAGCAATCAAAAGCATTTGTTTTAAAAATGTTTAGTTGTTAAACCGTTTAAAGGTTGTGATAAGATAAATAAAAAAAGCTTTAAAACAGTTAAACTAGTTGCTTCACAAAATTGTTCTGAAGAAAAGCTTATGCTAACGACACCTGCTTCTCAAAAACAAATGCTATAAATATTCAGGCAAAGGTGGATTACAATTGGCCTTTTAAAAAAGGCTGCAAATGTTAGAGTTTTTCTCAGTGGCTTAGGTGCATTTCTCACAACACTATTTACATTTGCACAACAGTTAATGCATTTCTCAAAACATTTAGTCATTTGTGCACATCATAGTAGCAGTTTCTCATTCCTTAAAACAAATTGTAAATGCTTTTGGACATGCATCAATTGCTTTCATACAACTGTATGCTGTTTTATAACTATCATTTGCTTATGTCAGTCAAAATGAACTAAACATGAATGCTGAATAGTCATTCTATATAAAACTAATAGTCCTCATTTCATTACTTGAGTCATTACATACAAAAATGTTGAACTAGTTGTCAAAATCTGTCAAGCTAATTTTATAAAAGAAAAATGTACATCTTTTTTTCTTAAAAATGTTTTCTAAGTTGATCAATTTGATGAATGATTTACAGACCTGTGTATGTTGTAGGTTCAGTTCCAATATGTACTGCAATATTGTTTACAGTTGTGCACAGCTCTACCCAAAGGAAGTTTATGTTTGTTGTAAATAAGGGTGTATTTTTTCTTTTGCACAATGCTGTGAATAAATTAGAATTGCAAAGAGCAAATGCAGTAAACATGTGAAACACACATATTCAGTGTCTTGTATTCAGATACCTCACTAAATGCAGTGATGTCTAACTTTACTGTAGTTTTCAAATGGCTGTGCAAATAGTATATAGTGCTGTCTTGAGCATTTTCAGGAAGTGTCACCAAAATCTGACTTTTTTGCATTGGAAAAAATGTACAGAGTGAACTGTCATAATGAAAACATGACAAAGCCATTTGACTGTCTTGATCATAAACAATGATGTCAGGACTTTTCATCTGGATGACACTGACACTTTCACTGACATGAATACTTGCTTTTGAGGAATGAGCTTTCCATTTTGAGCAAGTGACACGCTTTTGCAGGTTATCAACTAGGTTTTGCAGTTTGTACTAATTGTATTGAGAAATGCATTACTGTTGTGCAAATGTAAATAGTGTTTTGAGAAATGCACCAAAGCCACTGAGAAAAACTGTAAATCGAAGATATAACCTATTAAATGTACTATCAAATAATGTTAAATAATAGGTGAGTACATAATATGCATTATTTTTTTTAAATAAAGGTTTATATTGTTTGTTCAATTGTGGGTTCTGCTAATACGGGACATCAGGAGACTATTAACTAATATTATTCCTTTCATTTGTCTCTTTAAAATCAGCTAAAAACTATGAAATTGGTCCAGTGATTCACCACTGGAGGGGCAATCTAAATGAACCCTCTTGATTTATGTGGAAATGGAGAAACATTAAATTTTCGAAACAGTAGTGATGCAACAAAGCCCTGTTTACTGAAATTGCTTGACTTTGCCAATTGGAATACTCTCCGAATCACTGATTCAAAACAAAAGATTCATAAAGGTTTTGAAGCTACATGAAGCAGTCATGCAAGCAGCCATCACTAGTTTTAAGGCAATTGCTTTCTTCAGATAGTTTGAGTTCGCTTAATTCGGGATAAATAAAAGAGGCCCACATTGTGTTGAACTAAACTCTGCTAATGTTTAAAGGTACAAACATAAATCATTAATGGGTAATCATTTTTTATTATTTTGTTTTCGGCTGCAATGGAAGACTTTTTGGTAATAAAAAAAAAAAAAAAATTACAATACCAAGTCTCTAGGCAATAAAGTACTTTACGGAACCGTTTGCTCTATGAACTGAAAAGTAGGTCAGTTATTAGCTAAACTGTACTTTTTCAAGTTTTATTATGCATAAAATGGAATGGATTTCATTTGGACAATGGGACCATATTTCTTGTAGCTCTAATTAAGATTAAGTGCATGGCTGGGATGGTACTTGAAAGAGTAAGGCCATTCATGTCAAGGACTGAAATTTAGCTTTAATGGGGTGTTTTATATATATAAAGCATCACCCTGCAGACTAGTACTGTATATAATGCTTATGGTTTTGGCTAATTAATTATCATTTAATATGACAAGGATGCTGAAATTAATTGGTAAATCAGTTTTGTTTCAAATCACAACCAAATAAACACCATGTAAAGCATCCTTTTTAGTTTATTTGTGCAATTATTTGATCAATTATGTAAAATGTATGATCATCATTATTCATCATAATCATTATTATGATATACAGAAGCCTGTATTTTTTCCAGCACACATTAAATAAACCCTAAATAACAATTTCACCAGCATGGACTATGCCACACTTTGAGCTAGACTTTATTGTAGGGATGAAGGGGATGGTAGGAAAACAGTGGGATGAAGGAGAAGGGAAGTAAGAGGATAAACAGTAAACAGGTAGGTAGGTTCATCGGGCGTCCTATGATGATGTCCAGAGACTCAGAGTGGGGGTATCGTCTCTCTTATATTTTGGTAGAGTGATTGGACCCGACGATTCAACTTAGGAGGGAACAGAGGGTTATAGGATTGTGAATGGGAAACAAGGAAATAGAGGGAGGGAGGGTGGGTTCGAAAGAACGAGAGGAACAGTGCTAGAGGGCTGGTCTTCCTTAAATAAGTTTTAGGGAGTAGGTGACTGGTTAGGGAGACAAAGTGAGACGTGGTTCCGCTGCCGAACCTTTGTTAACAACTCCATTGAAATAAAACAGCAAATTTCAAGCCTGTCCAAACATTGTAATATTCAATATACGTACTCGACCTTTTTAATTATTATAATGGTTAAAAAAAAACGTAAATACTGAATAATACTGGATTATTTATTTTATTTATTTTTAATTTTTTGGAAAATACAACACGTGAAGTTTCACAAACTAATTTCGAGAGGAGCACGTGATATGATTAAGCATGTCTGGCTTCTCATCTGTAATCAGTATAGTCCAATCAGTGTGATGCAAGCTTACTATAAATGGATCATTTTCTCCCTACTGCTCTATCTTCGTTTTGGAAGAATCCCCCCTTCCACCCCATCTCCTCCTTTTCCTCCCTTTACTAGGGGGAGCTCTCGAGACCTACCTGATCTCGGATCCCCTGATATGCTTATTGACCGGGCGGGAGCCTTGGGCTCAAGTATCTCCGAGCTCAGGGTTCTCTCCCGGGACAGCATGCCAAACCTGCTTAAATGCTAAGCATATCTAAGTGGGAACTCTTGAAATGTAATTCGGTAAATTCTTTTATCTAAACTGTGTTCTGAAGATGTGCAAATAAAATACTGAGGAGTTTAGTACTGACTTATTTAGTTTAATACTGAATTCTGACTTTAGTTTAACTGTGCTTTAATCACTTTTAATCACTGAGATGTAAAAACAACTGCCATCACCATTTTTCTGAGCTTCTATGATCAGGACTATCAAATTTATAACCTTTTTCCTTTGTTTTTAAGTTCTAAACATAGACTACGTCTACTTAACAAGCATAAAATGTGGATAAATTTAACCATTGGGTAACATTTTAACCCAACAGCTGGGCTTGTACATTTTTTACCCAAATGTATATTGAATGAACCTAGCATGTTTTTGCAGAGTAGCAACTTGCAGATTAACTTCACAAGTTATCTAAAAAGATTTGACAGGCACAACCTTTCTCAAACCACCCTGCTCTGCACAACCAACATTATTTCCCAGCAGAGCACACCATTCTTTATGATTATGTCCTCTTTTTCATATGCAAATTTGAAGCTGAAAAGCTGACAGCCAACTCGGTGTTTTAAGCTCAAATGTAAATTTCCTTTAAGTAACTCCCCAGAGCGCAGAACAAAAAATGCTAATTCTTTGACTTGGAAATTCAGAGGGGTTATTTCATCCATCCCAAACTCCCAACTCGTGAATCAACTTTAGGGAATAAAATGAGTCCTCTGCCGCGGAGCACCACAGGCAAAAAAACTGGGGGCTGAAAAATTGTACCTGTCATTCTCACACATGTAAAACAGCTCTTTTTTTGGCATTTCAATTAAGCTGGAGATGGAGAATCTCACCTAAGCTGTCGGTGTGATCATTGCTCGGTCTCTGGGTGGATTTCAGCACTGTTGTAGGACAGTCTTTATTGAACTGCTGCTCTGTGGCTTACAGTCGGAGTATAGACATAATGATAACCCACAGTTGAATCTTACCCTCTGCTGAGATGGTATTAAAATGTCATGTCTGTTTGATGAAATGATGGCAACATCATATTTTAATGTCGATTGCAATAATAGACTTGGTTATTCCCTTAGTGAGACTGAAACACTGTATGATGTAGTCAATATCTTGTGTGTAGCAATACATTCAGTGGGACATGCATTAAAAAACTGCACAAGTGATGTTGTATATAACTGGCGATATATGACAAAGTGTTTGTGACAAGGCAAAAAAAGGCTTGAATGGCGTTACAAACATGGTTAAACTCCAGTGGTGCAATGGTGCAAAACAAAAAAGTACCTTTGTGCATACCTACTTAGTGTTATTTTTCTTTCTGACAGTATACCTTATTAGGTTTTAATGATTCTCTTTAGCAGCATCAAACATCCATGTGACTCCAACTTTGGGTGTCTGATCATTTGTACAATACCAACAGAGAGAAAATTTGCTACATGAATTCATTAAAGGGATAGTTCACAAAAAAATGATTGCGCTCGCTATTTACTCACCCTCGTGTGGTTTCAAGTGAAGTTTATTCATTCATTCATTCAATTCATTCATTAGTCCCTTTATTAATCTGTGGTCGCCGCAGCGGAATAAACCGCCAACTTATCCAGCATATGTTTTACGCAGCGAATGCCCTTTCAGCTGCAACCCATCACTGGGAAACATCTATACACACCCATACACTATGGTCAATTTTAGCATACCCAATTCCCCTGTACCACGTGTCTTTGGACTGTGGGGGAAACCGGAGCACCCGGAGGAAACCCACGCGAACACGGGGAGAACATGCAAACTCCACACAGAAATGCCCAGAAACTGCTCGTTAATGCAAATTTCTACTCAGCCAATCACATGGCAGCAACTCAATGCATTTAGGCATGTAGACATGGTCAAGACGATCTGCTGCAGTTCAAACCGAGCATCAGAATGGGGAAGAAAGGTGATTTAAGTGACTTTAAATGTGGCATGGTTGTTGGTACCAGACGGGCTGGTCTGAGTATTTCAGAAACTGCTGATCTACTGGGATTTTCACGCACAACCATCTCTAGGGTTTACAGAGAATGCTCCGAAAAATAAAATATCCAGTGAGCAGCAGTTCTGTGGGCGCAAATGCCTTGTTGATGCCAGAGGTCAGCTTATAGAAAGGCTACAATAACTCAAATAACTACTTGTTACAATGAGGTATGCAGAAGAGTATCTCTGAATGCACAACACGTCGAACCTTGAGCCGGATGGGCTACAGTAGCAGAAGACCACACCGGATGCCACTCCTGTCAGCTGAGAACAGGAAACTGAGGGCATACTCACACTATGTACAGTTGCCTTGAAGTGGGCCAAAGCACGCTTGTCCTCCCTCTCGTCTCCCCCGACGGTCCGCACTCACATTACATTCGGGCCTGGGCACGCTTATGTCATCGATGATGCGCTGTTCAGTAAGCGCTTTCGCTCAGCACAGTGGAGATTTCTTTATATCGTTTAAGTCGTTTGATATGCGGCGACACGCAGTCAAATATTTCGCCGAACAGATCAGCCACTTTTGATGCTCATAAACAATCGTAAAGTCCTCGTGCTGCAAGAATTAGGAGGTTTGCTGAAGGTGCAGCTGTGCAGTGAGGGGTTTGCGTCTTTAATAAACTACGACAGTTTGCGTTCATTGAACAGTACAAATAATCAATGAATCCATATCAAACAGTCCCTTAAAAGTCAGGTCTCGCTTTCAGTTTCAGGCTCAGGCGTGTTTTGCACTCACACACAAGCGTACCGCACCAAAGCCCAAGTGAGCCGTGCTCTGGCACACCTCTTCCAACTGGGCCAGGGCCGGCCAAGTGAACCGTGCCTGAGCCAGATTCAGAGCACTCACACTTCTCAAACGATCCGGGAAAGGGGCCTGGGCACGGTTCGAATAGCATAGTGTGAGTATGCCCTGAGGCTACAATTCACACAGGCTCACCAAAATTGGACAGTAGAAGATTGGAAAAACGTTGCCTGGTTTGATGAGTCTTGATTTCTGCTGCGACTTTCGGATGGTAGGGTCAGAATTTTCCGTCAACAACATGAAAGCATCGATCCATCATGCCTTGTATCAACGGTTCAGGCTGGTGGTGTAATGGTGTGGGGGATATTTTCTTGGCACACTTTGGGCCCATTAGTACCAATTGAGCATCGTGTCAACGCCACAGCCTACCTGAGTATTATTGCGACCATGTCCATTCTTTTATGACCACAGTGTACCCATCTTCTGATGGCTACTTCCAGCAGCATAACGCGCAAATCATCTCAGACTAGTTTCTTGAACATGACAATGAGTTCACTGTACTCAAACGGCCTTCACAGTCACCAGATTTCAATCTAATAGAGCACCTTTGGGATGTGTTGGAACAGGAGATTTGCATCATGGATGTGCAGCCGACAAATCTGCAGCAACTGCGTGATGCTATCATGTCAATATGGATCAAAATCTCTGAGGAATATTTCCAGTATCTTGTTGAATTTATTGCATGAAGAATCAAAGCAGTTCTGAAGGCCAACCCAGTACTAATAAAGTGGCTAGTGAGTGTACATGTTCTCCCCGTGCTCGCATGGGTTTCCTCCGGGTTCCCCGGTTTTAAAGTCCAAAGACAGGAGACATAAGTGAATTGACCAAACCAAATTGGACCATAGATGAGCTCTTGGTCAGCAGTATATCTCTCCATATCGCTAATTTGTCATTAGCCAAAAATAAGCAGGGGAGTTCTTGAGATCTACCTGAGCTCAAACTTCTCTCTAGCCCTGCAAACGGGAGGGAGCCCCAGGTTTGAGGATCTTATGAGCTCAGGGCTCTCTCCTGGGACAACAAACACGCTTTATAATCAATCCTTAGCTAAGTGTGAACTCTTGAAACCTTTATAAGTTTCTTTATTCTGTTGAACACAAAAGAAGATATTTTGAAGAAAGCTAAAAGCTTGTAACCATTGATTTACACAGTAGGAAAAAACAAAAACAGTGGAAGTCAATAGCAACAGGTTTTCAGCTTTCTTCAATAAAAAAAATATTTTGTGTTCAGCAGAATAAAGAAACTCAAAACGGTTTGGAACAAGTAAAGGGTGAGTAAATTATGTCAGTTTTGGGGACACCTGCAGCAGCTATAATGTAAATATAACATTCAAACCCTGTGGCCAAAAATCTGTTAGTCAACGCCTGGTAATATTATCATTTGAAAACATACTGTATTCATGCCCAAATCTGAAGGAGCAGATATACACAGAAGTTCCCCTGCCCCCCTTCTCATGTACTCCGCCTGTCGCTCTGTAATCAAGTCTGGATTTAGTTATGTTTCCGTCATTTGCTCCTTGGTGCATGTAATCACCAAAACAAAAAGCGGAGCTCTAAGAAAACATGTGCACATACATACATGCACTGATCTCAAAGCAATTAGCTAAAATCACTTCTGCGCTTCCTTTAATCCTGCGCCTTTCTTTATTCATGTAACATTAAAATGTGTCCTTTTGCAACTGTCGCAAGAGAGAATAAATGAGAAAAAGAAAGGGACGTAATGATGATGAAGCAGCAGCAAATAAAACCAATCTATTCATCTTCATTTCCTGAGGCATAGGGGGATGTCTTACAAACTATTTCAGAATAAAATGATTACTCAAACAGGATTTAGAGGAAACCCACAGGGGAGGGCACGACATATCCCACTCTCCGTCTGTCAGATCCAATAAGCTCTTTCTTCTTTTCTCATCGGCTGCTGTCCCCCATTTAAAAACACATGAACTGCGAACGGATGGAGGAGATGAGGGCTCGTTATGGTATTCGAGGCAGACGGAGATCTTTCAGTATCTCTATTTGACATATTTGTGCCAAAGTACAGCTTATCAGGCTTGTCCTAAAGAGATAAGCGGTATGTACATGAGAGACATGTCTTCACTCTGCCATCTTTGAGATGAGCTCATTTGAGTTGACAGATAAAACTCCAGCAGTTCTCTTTAAGAAGCCTGCGCTGCTGAGGGCATGCTTTCCCTCAGCCTTTTCTTTCATGTGGTATAATATATACTGCCGTCCGAAAGTCATTTCTGGATTTAAGAAATTGTTTAATAATTTATGCTTAGTTTTCACAATTCTTTTTTTTTTCTTGTTTACCCTTTGCAAAAAAAAAAAAAAAAAGTTTAAAGAATTAGCAATATCACACGAGTAGCATATATTGGCACTGGTGGGAGGTGTGTGTTGGCTTGAGGCCACAGGCGAGTGCCTTAGTGTCCCACCAGTGATGATATACAACTATATTGCACATATATGCGTGTGATATTGTGTTTATACAACAGTTTGCATAATCGTCTATATAAAAAAGAAAATCAAGCTCAGAGAGTCTCAAAATCTTTTTGTAAGAGGAACTACTTTCTGCCGCCATTCATTCACATCTGCAGCTGACGTCAGAACAGAAGAAGCCGTTGCTACTTCACAAATGTCACTTTAGAGCAAGTATTTGAATGATTCTCTAGCGTACTGTCCTAAGTGATGACAAAACAGGTGATTTTGCTGACATTTTAAGATTATAAGGCTGAACAGCATGAAATGCCATCAGTCTACAGAGATTTCCCAGTATTTCTCTGTTGCAATCAGGATATCACAATAATTAACCCCGAAAAAGCCAAAGCAAAGTAAACACTACCAGATTACAGTTGTGTTTGCGATAAGGAAAAACAGTAAACACATGCGGGCATTTCTTCAGTACTAGTCTGCAGTAACAAAAACAGAAGACTCATTAGAAACAAACAGATGACCAACCAAAAAAATATCTCAGAAATTATAAATATTTAAAATAGGCACTATCCCAGGGTTCCCGTGGGGTCTTAAGAAGTCTTAAAAAGTAAAAAAATTAAAAATCGAATTTTTTAGACCTTAAAAAGTCTCAAATTCGCTGTTGTAGGTCTTAAATATTTTTGCACAGGTCTTACTTTTCCGATGTCCATGTAATGCTACATCTAATGCTTAAATTCTTTTTTCTTGTTGCTGCTTTGTTTTTGTGGTGTTGTTCTTTATTTCACTAGTCCAAATGTAATTTGCTGTATTACAACTACAAACGAGACCAACATGCAATAGCCAATCAGCTTTCTGTTATTGAACTCAGTGCGCGCAGCGAATGTGACGTCATCGATGTGTTTGCGGGGGTTTGCTTTGGGTGCGCACGACATGATTTCAGCTGGTGGAGCGCACAAAATGTTTTGAGACTCAGGCAAACAGTTCGCATTTGATTTGAGTTGAATATGAATCTCTTTAAAGAGATTTTGTCTGAAACAGGTACGTCTGTACAGACATCTTTATCCATCCATGCGTGATCATAGAGATAACCCGATGACCAATAATTCTTGCCTGGAAATTGCAACAGCAGTGGAAAGTTTTAAAAAAGTTTTAGTAAAAGTTTGTAAAAACCTGAGGGATAAGTTAAATAAAAAAGGCCATGCCAAAAGTGGAGACCCAGGTGGTTTTAATATTATAGAATATGTTTTTCCACCAATCATAGGTTTTACACTGATGTATATATTACAATTCTGAATTTAAAACAATTTAATACTAGTTTTACGCAGCGGATGCCCTTCCAGCCGCAACCCATCTCTGGGAACATCCACACACTCATTCACACACATACGGACACACTACGGACAATTTAGCCTACCCAATTCACCTGTACCGCATGTCTTTGGACTGTGGGGGAAACCGGAGCACCCGGAGGAAACCCACGCGAATGCAGGGAGAACATGCAAACTCCACAAAGAAAAGCCAACTGACCCAGCCCAGCCGAGGTTCGAACCTGCGACCCAGCGACGTTCTTGCTGTGAGGCGACAGCACTACCTACTGCGCCACTGCATCGCCCTTAATACTAGTTACAAACTAAAATTACGTAACAAATTATTTCTTTGATAACTGGAAAGGAATATTTGAACCTATCGGTTTACAATATACTGATGCCCTATTTCTAGGCATTATTGGTGATAATGGTCAGGAATGTTGGACCATTATTGCCTTTTAGACGTAGATAAGACATAGTTCCCGAAACTTCCTACTTTTATGTTTATCCTTCTGACTTTACAGTGGGTATCTTTGACCGCCCCCTGTCGTTTTAAAGAATGGGCGATATGGCAAAAAAAAATCTAGATTTTTTTCATAAAGTTTGACCGATTCACGATTTCGATTTCGACCATAGTCAGCTTAAAACATTACAACAACATGACTGAAGTAACAATCTCTTTATAAGTAACTTGAAAAACCATCTGGTTAAGGAACATGTATTTTTAATGGCCATACATACATAAAATGGTCAACAATTTCCTGCTTGACGTTTTAGAAAATATTTGTGCGTAGCTACACCACCCAGTATATATTAAAGATCACCGTGAACAACAAAAACCCCACAGAAACCTGTTACATATCTATCTATATTTAAATGTCTATATTTTAAATCTTATATTTAACTGAATCGTATAACAGCCTATAGCTGAAATGTTGAATATTGCTCAATTTCTTTTTGAGTTCTCGCTCACTATTCTGCCTAGGTCGCCTCTATGGACGCGCCGGCCCTGAGTGTTAAGCTGGATTTATACTTTCGCCTGGCGCCGCATCGCGCGCCTCTGCTGACTGCGCACGCACCTCGCGACAATGGGCTAGCGCGCTTGCGCTGAGCCAGCTGTTGTAGCTCATCAACAGAGCCGCGACGTCAACACACAGAATCTGTCAGCACAATTCAGCACGGTTGTCTAACAGTTTAGAACGGTTTGGCACGATAGTGGAAAAGCTGCTTTAATATTTTTATTAAAAAAAATTGCGATACCTCGATTTTATAAAAAATTAAATCGTCTTAAAACGTAAATTCGATTAATCGAAAAAATCAGCCTTAAGATGTTTATTTGTTTTTTTCCTGTAGTTCAGTGGTGCATCTAACCTGTCTTCAGTACTGTTCAATTTAGATAAATTTATTTTGCTACTAATTTTGTGATTTTTGCATTTTCTCTTTGTGTATGCGTGTTTTTGATATTGTGAAAAAGGTCTTAAATTTAATACCTAATGGTCTTAAAAAGGTCTTAAAAAATCTTAAATTTGACTATGATATCTACAGAAACTCTGTATCCTTATAAATTATAAAGTCCTTATAAATCTACACTCTCGCCTAAAAAAGCCTCAAAAGTGCATTATGTTGTCCAACAGCTGCAATATTTGTAAAACTATAGTCCTCTGACTAATACACAAGATTGAGGAGGCTGTACGAGTTCTGATATTGCAGAATATTGCACAGCTATAAGGCAATCAGATTCGAGAACCAGACAGAAGGGTTGTATAAATTAAAATAATGCTCCATTAGTTAAAGGGTTAGATCTCCCAAAATTACCTCATCATTTACTCCCCCTTGTGTGGTCAAACTTTTATGATCTTTAACATCCTGCACCCTTAAGCCTCTACAGATCATCCAGAATGCTGCAGCTCATCCGGTTTTCAATGAGCCCAAGAGAGCCCATGTAACCCCTCTTTTCATTGGTTACCGGCCGAACTTGAATCAAGTTCAAATCACTGATGCTTGCTAACAGAACCCTCCTACTTCCACCTGCTCCTGAAGGTCTAAATCCATTCCAGGAGCCTCCGTTCAGTGAGTAAGCGCCACCTTGTGGTACCATCCCAGAGAGGCTATAAGTCACTTTCCAAAACCTTTTCATTCAATGTTCCACACTGGTGGAATGATCTTCCCATTCCCACACAGACTGCGGATTCACTGGTATCCATGAAATGACAACTAAAAACCCATCTCTTCTGAGATCACCTTAACCCTATTGAATAAAACCAAGACCACCTGTAGAAATCTTAATCTAGCTCTAATCACTGAGCACAAACAAGTTACTCTGGATAACCGGCACTTTGCCTCTTTTTGTTGAATCGCTGAATACCTTCTCAATTGTAAGTCGCTTTGGACAAAAGCGTCTGCTAAATGAATAAATTTAACTGAACAATTCTGTCATCAATTAAATCCCCTTCACCAGTTTAAAATGTGTTTGAGTTACTTCTGCTGAATACAAAAGAAGCAACCTGCATTTTTTCAAAGGGAAAAAACTCAAAACAGGTTTCGAACAAGTGAGGGGTGTAAATGGCTATATCATTAAAATTTTTGGTGAACTATCCCTTTAATAGTGTTAACACAAAATTCAGTAGAGTTTGCACTATCATAATGAATATGGGCAAAAAGCCTAAAAATAAAATAACTTTTAAAAAGTATGTACTGCAGTCACAGTGTCGGGTGTAGAACACTATTTATTGATTCCAAATCAGTTCCTTTAAAAAAATCTAATTGGATTCAACCAATTCAAGGAAATACAATCAACTTCTAGAAAGTTTGCACATATAATGATTGATAGATCTGAGTGATAGACCAAGTGAAAAAATAACAGAGGGATGGAATAGACAGACAGACAGACAGACAGACAGACAGACAGACAGACAGACCGACAGACAGACAGACAGACAGACAGACAGACAGACAGACAGACAGACAGACAGACAGACAGACAGACAGACAGACAGACACAGACAGATAGATAGAATGTCACTAAGATATTTGCGCAAGAGTTAATGTAGATTGTGAAAACAAACTTTGTTTTTGACGTGTTCTGTTAACTCTGCTAAACTAGAATTAATAAAACTAAATATAAAAAAATGTAATAGAAATACATTCACAAAATTAAAACCAATTAAACCATTAATGAATCAAACAAAAACCAAACTGAAATTTAAAAATAGTATTAAAATTAAAACTACAATAATCTTACTTTAATGCACATTCACAGTCCATAAAACATTATCAAGCAGACACACAGCCCACTTTATTAACATGCAAGACTTCAAACAATTCTCAATTTGCACATTACAGTACATCATTGTATTTGAGGGAATCTTTACAGTTTACACTAGTGGGAACATTATCATTCTCCTTGCCCAATATTCTTATAAAAATAGATTTTTCTCCACGCCTTTGGGTGCATGCTGTCTCTTTTCAATATTAAATTTAGAGCTTCTCCTCTAGACTCCTTTTTTTGTTGTTGTTGTTCAGTAACACTTGTCCAGAAGCACATATGTTTTGCTTTTTATGTGGAAATGCTGTTTTGGTGTTCAGCTGTTGCATGTTCTCTTCAGTGGCCTTCTTCGGCCTTGAGAAGCTTTTTGTTTTCTCCCCCTTCAGCACATTCATTTGTGTTGAATCTGTATTCTGACGACACTCCAGGTTGAAAAACAATAGAGCGAGTCTGACCTGTCTGATTTTCTGTAATCTTTTCCTGGTGCGTGGTTGCATTTTGATGCCATCAGAACAACAGACCCAAAATAAACAGACAGCAATAAAAAAAAAAGTGAGGGGAAAAAAAACAACAACAGAAACCAGTGCTCGTGATGTGCATGCTTTATTTGGCACTCCAAGCCTTGAAGACAGCGGGTGAATATAAAAAGAAATAAGCAGAAAATATCCATGACTAAAAGCTTTTTAGTTATCAACCAGTCTAAATGGATTTAAATTCTATGCTAAAAAATTGCATACAATCTGATTGCACTATTGAGTTCCCCACTCATTTAAACCAAGGTGGTCCTGTTTTCAGTAATAAATGTAGTTTTGAGATACACCAGGGGTGTTTTGTGTAACTTTTCAATATTTACATCTAGGGGAGAGGGAGGGTAGGATGATAAATAACCCATGTTGCGTTTTGGCTCTTTTTACATAAAGCACATTTAAGATACAACAGTGCCACCTATATGTAAAAGATCGTAAACACAGCACAACAGGAAATAATACAGTATAACACCATACCTGTCAACATTTGGATGTGAAAATAAGGGATAACACCCCCTCAAGGATATAATAATTAGTATACATTAGAAAAAGCTGCAAATAAATTAGCAAACAGTTCAGCTCATTTAAACTATTAGCTATTAGCCTATAAAGAAATAGAATCAAGTTTTCAAATCTCATCTTTTTTTCACTATAATTTAAACATTCTGATTAAAGACCAGCAAATTTTTTATTTTATTTTATTTTTTTTGGTTTGATTACATTAAATAACAGAGCTGTCACTTTAAAACTGCACATATCTATATTCAAACCATTTGACTGTTTTCCTAACTGTTTATGCTCATTCAAATTTGTTGTGTTTAAAAGAAAACCTAACAAGATCGACATGTCTATATGATGTTGTTATTATTATTATATTATTCATTCATGCATTCATTTTCTTTTCGGCTTATAGTCCCTTTATTAATCTGGGGTCGCCACAGCGGAATGAACCGCCATTATTATTATTATTATTATTTTATTTTTTTTATTATTATTATTATGTGTATATGTCTGTTCAAACACGCACCCAAAACCCAGTGTCCACTTGAGTTCAGCATGAAATCCCGTACGTACAGAATACGCTTGGGAAACAGCGTCTATTATCACTATGGAGAGCATCAGCTGACAGTCATGCATCTTTATATGAACTGACTGTTTTGAGGATTGCATAGGGGTAATGGCGCCTGTAATGAAAAGGAAATGAATCGCGCCGTTTTTATGTTTATTCCAAAGTGTTTCTATGCCTAAATAAAATGAAAGCACAGAACCGATTCATATTTAAGAGCAAGGGCGGCCCCTAGTGATTCGGCGATATAGGTTGCATATAGGGAGGATCGGATCATCTCAGAAAGAGAAAAACTACGGGAGAAATACGGGAAAATACCTTTACGGGATGACAGCGGGATAAAACTGTAAAACACGGGAGAATACCGGGAAAAACGGGAGGGTTGACAGGTATGTATAACACACACACAGTTGAAGTTAGAATTATTAGCCCCGCTTTGACTTTTTTTTTTTTTTTTTTTTTTTTTTTTTTCAATGTTAAATATTTTAAGTTTAACAGAGCACGGAATTTTTTCACAGTATTTCCTACAATATTTTTTTCTTCTGGAGAATATCTTATTTGTTCTATTTCAGCTAGAACAAAAGCAGTTTTTAATTCATTTTAAGGTCAATATTATTAGCCCCCTCAAGCTATATATTTTTTTTTTTTGGATAGTCTACAGAACAAGCCATTGCTTTACAATGATTTGCCTAATTACCCTAACCTGCCTGGTTAACCTAATTAACCTAGTTAAGCCTTTAAATGTCACTTTAAGCTTTCAATCGAATTTGAGTTGACATATGACCAATTTGAAATGTATTACAAAAATGGAATTAGGCTGTTTCCTACAATTATTTCAACTGAGTCCATGTATCAATTTTATGGTTACATTTAACTACACAGACATACTTCTAAATATAGACATAGACACTAAATTTAACTACATAGACATACTTCCAGGATGGATGGATGGATGGATGGATGGATGGATGGATGGATGGATGGATGGATGGATGGATGGATGGATGGATGGATGGATGGATGGATGGATGGATGGATGGATGGATGGATGGATGGATGGATGGATGGATGGATGGATGTGATTAATTAAGGGAATAAGCCGAAAAGAAAATGAATGAATGAATTTTAATAGTGACTATTACTTTCTCAATTAATAACCTGTTATTTGACACTAGTCTTTCACACCTTCCCATTGATCCCATTTGGTCTCCACTTGATGGTCAGTTTTTTTTTTTCCTTTTCCTTTTATTTATTTATTTACATGGACATTCACAATTACACTGGCCAACCAAATGCATTTGCAAGTGGCTTGACATAACATGAAAATAAAATAGATACATAAACACAACATTACAGGTCTTTACATAAAATTGCTATGATTAAACAAACTAATAGTAGACTAGTTGTGCAAACACTGCTGTTTTGTTTTTAACCACTTTTTAAGAACACTACTAAAATAATTATATTACTTTCTAATTTTAGGCTAACAGGTAAATCATTCTACAATTTGGCTCCCCTAACAGAGAAAACAGATTGACCAATAAAGGTCTTACATTGTGGTACAAGTCAGTCACCATTAGCAGTTACTCGTGTGACTCTGTGAGAGGTTTGATGCCTACTGATTAGATCAGAAAACAGCATTGGAACATTATTATTTAAACACCAATTTAAGATGATTGGATATTCTTTAATGGATAGTTCACCCAAAAATGTTCTCACTGTTTTCACACACTTAAGTTGTTCTTAACTTTTATTAAATTCTTAGAAAGCTGCATTGGCATCCATAGAAACAAATATACTATAGACACAATAGCTCCTGCTTTTCAACATTCTTTATATTTTGTGAAGAAACTCTTTTAAACTAGTGAGTAAATGATGACAGAATTTTCATTTTCTTTTTTTTCTCTTGCTGTGACACAAAGCCACCTTTTTCATTGAACACTCAAAGTAAATGTGTACAGTGTCAAATAAAAGGATTTTGCACAACAGTATTTTGAAAACTAGTGCTGTTCTACAAGGCAACACTTGATTCATGGGAAGGTATTAGAACTTTCTAAAAGTGCAGAAAAGCTTTTATTCTGAAAGTTTCAGAGCGACCCTGACCATGATGCAACATTTGTATGTACGGTGTGTATGCATGTGTTAGCTAGCCGTGTCCTTCACCAGAGATACAGGAAATATAAACAGCAATATACTCAGTGGTAGTCACACACACAAGCACAAATACAGTTTAAAGGCGTTCATAATGCTTTATTCTGACTCTTTCATAATGCTTTATATTAGCCTCACAAACAGACACGCAACCTGTCGTCAGTCACAAGAGTGCACAACACTGAAGCCTATCCAAAGAAATAAAGCAAAAACATATCATTCATTAAATACAGTCATATTATAGCACCAACATGAATGGTCCGTGTCGAAGTCCCTCTTTTCCCATTAAAACTCTTGTGAGCTAACAAATTTAAACAACCTTGCATGGGACGTTCATAAAGAGCAGCATTCATAAATGTACACTTACAGTTTCCATTATATTAAAAAAAAAAAACATGACGAGTTATGACGTGGTGCAGAGGCAAACAAAAACCTGAAATGCACAGAAAAACAGATTATGCCTTAAAACACTCTGATATTCCTGACAAACACTGGTCACATCCAGCCAGGAAGATCTGAGCCAGCCAGAGTCATGTAGTCTGCATTAGGTCATAACGGTCCAAATATTATTAAAGACTTATGAAAGTGTCAAGGCTTCCTACTTGAAGTAGAGTTTAGTTAAGTGCAGCCATAGGAAGTAGTGCTCGCAAACATATTTAAAAGCTCAGTGCTGCTATTACTCAAAGGGTAAATGAACAAGATTTTATTCCCACAGTTTGACCACCCCAAAAATAAACTAAATGCTTTGAACCCTTTATTGGGTGAAGAACCGTATATGTGATCCTGGACAACAAAACCAGTCATAAGGGTCAATTTTTGGAGATTGATACATCATATAAATAGGCTTTCAGATGATGTATTGTATGCTTTGTTCTTATAGGATCATATTTTGCAGAGATGCAACTACTTTAAATTATGGATTCTGAAAAACAATTAAATATTGTGAAAAAAAAAACCGACTTTAAAGTTGTCCAAATTTAGTTCTTGCATACAGGGGTGAATTTAACCAATTAGCAAGGTAAGCTGCCGCTTAGGGCCCCAGGAAATCTGAGGGCCACCAAATAAATACAGTTGAAGTCAGAATTATTAGCTCCCCTGAATTATTAGCCCCCCTGTTTATTTTTCCCCCCAATTTCTGTTTAACGGAGAGAAGATTTTTTTCAACACATTTATAAACATAATCATTTTTAATTAAAAATTAATAATAATAATTTCTAATAACTGATTTATTTTATCTTTGCAATGATGACAGTAAATAATATTTTACTAGATATTTTTCAAGACACTTCTATACAGCTTAAAGTCGCATTTAAAGGCTTGAATAGGTTAATTAGGTTAACTAGGCAGGATAGAGTAATTAGGCAAGTTATTGTATAACCCTGGTTTGTTCTGTAGACTTTTGGGGGAAAAAATAGCTTAAAGGGGCTAATAATTTTGACCTTAAAAAAAATTCAAAACTGCTTTTATTCTAGCCAAAATAAAAGAAATCAGACTTTCTCCAGAGGAAAAAAAATATTATTAGACATACTGTGAAAATTTCCTTGCTTTGTTAAACATCATTTGGGAAATAAATAATAATAATAATAATAATGATTCAAAGGAGGTTTAATAATTCTGATTTCAACTGTACCTAGAAGTATAAATTATACCTACAAAATATATATATCTTCAACTTCTATCATATTTTGTATGATAAGGGTCTAAAAAAATAAAAGTTTAATGTTTATTACATTGCAAATGCACAAATGTGTCCCCCACCCTCAATCATTAGGTAAAGATTTAGTTTTAAAAACAAAATAGTTTATATATCATTTTTAATTGTGAATTCAGTTTAAGAAAACTAATCATTTAAAAAGTTTTACAAGATGCTTTACATGTTCTTATTATTTTGCATTAAGACAAAACGTAGAAAAGGAGATTGAGTGATAGAAGAAAAAAAAACAGCAAAATAAATCAATTGAAAATAAATTAAAGTACAAAAAGTGCATTTTAGAACTTTTGAGCCCCATGGCCAGAAATGCTGAGGGCCCCCAAATCACTAATCCACCCCTGAATGCATATTATTAATATTAGTTTTTTTTTTTTTTAAATATACATAAAAGCAAAGTAAAAAAAAACACACCTTCATGGAAGATCATAGATACTTTTTGCCAAAAAATAAAATAATTTTGTCTCATACAATGTATTTTTTCCCAGTGCTGAGTTGTGGCTGGAAGGGCATCCGCTACGTAAAAAAACACATGCTAGATAAGTTGGCGGTTCATTCAGCTGTGGCAACCCCTGATTAATAAAGGGACCAAGGCGAAAAGAAAATGAATGTATGAATGAACAATATATTTTCTTGATGGTTTTGTAGTCCAGGATCACATATAGTAACTTATAATTTTTCCATGAAGTCATACATGTTCAAAAGTCTTGTAATAACTCCGTAACACCCTAGGGTGTTTCCAATGAGTTCCCTATACAGGTTAAAGCTAATACAAGAGGATGAACATCACACATGGATAATTATTCTATCATTTTAGGACATTTGTGTTTAAAACATTGCATGACTAAAGCACAAACTCACTTGTTTATACCTTTTTCCAACCAAATAGAAGGAAAATGTATTTATTTTTTTAAAGAAATACTCTGTTTTTGTTTTTTTCGGATCAGTAGATTCACTTTTAAAGGACCCTGACCTCTAAATGTGGCACCAGATTTAAGAGCGCACTGATTAATTCTCTTTATTACTTTCTGGTGCCAACATTTTTTATGATTCTCCACTTGCGCATTTTTCATAGAGAAAAGCTATTACCCAGGACAATCAGTGCTACATGGAGAGAGAGAGAGAGAGAGAGAGAGAGAGAGAGAGAGAGAGAAATAAAAAAAAAAACAGACCACTCAAATCGCCTCCCTGATGCGAAAGTATAGACAATGAATCTGTACAGATGCTCAAGTTAGCATTGCATTGGCTTTAACAGGCAGATTGTACAACAAAGTCTAGCACAGCAAATACATGTTAAAGCTGAGGTCTAGCTGATTGCATGTTAAAGCTGGATGTGTGGGATTGTTACTTTATTCATCACTACATGAATTGTCATATTTACACGTGATTGCAGATACAGAAAGTCATACACTTGGGTGTTATTCACTTTAAGACATCAGGATAGACTTAAAGGGATAGTTACCCCCCAAAAAATATCATTCTGGTCATCAGATTGCTTGGTTTACACTCACTTTTGTGTTGTTTCAACCCTGTGTGACTTTTTTTGTGTGTGTATGGAATGAGAGCTCATTTATACAAGCCATACAGGTTTGGAACAACACAGTTAATAAATGATCACAGAATGTTTTAATTTTTTGGATAAACAAGTCCTTTAAGTTCCCCCGACAAATTAATACAGCAATGTAATTTCTAAAATAATAATTAAATTAAATTAAAATACAGTTTATTGACTCCTGAAATGCACCAGGAGACTCGCATTTTTTAATTATTTCATGGCATGTGAGAGAAAGCTGCAGTAAAAAAACAGCTTGTTTTCATGTACACACTGTTATTGTGTATAAAAGAAAATCCAAATCTAATCCACAAAGACCAAAATGCTAGACAAAATCAGAGCAATTTACATAACATAAAGATGATTTGAAACATGTCAATACAATAAAGTTCAATCCTTTTATGTGTAAACGCATTAAGTATAATGAACTAACAATATTTAAATTGTTTACAGCATTTATTAATCTAATGGTAATTTATAAATATACCATTGTGCACTCATAGATTCTCATTAATATCAGGGATGCTTCGATCAGGATTTTTGTAGCCGATACAGAGTACCGATTCCTTGGTGATCGGCTGATACTGTTGCTTCAAGCTTTATACTGCATAAAGCACATTTGCCTCTAAGCATAAAGCTTAAATGGAGCTTTCTCCTTACCTAAGAAAATAAATGAAGGACGCTGCATATAATCCCTTAAACACGTCTCTTATAAGCATGTATTGTGGATATGTCATGGCGATCGCTCAGCTCAAAACACTGAATATACAATGGTCTGCAACAAAGAGACCATCACTCTCACCAATAAACTGTATAAACAGAGGTCGCACCACATCTGTATATATTTTATTTAGCTGTTGTGATGCCAGCACAGTGATCGCTCATGGCCTTATTTAGCTGTTGTGATGCCAGCACAGTGATCACTCATGGCTTCACGCATCATTTACCTCCTCGTGTGTTTCAGCGCTGCTGGTGTATAATACACAGGTGTGCACATGCCTCTTCCTCTGCTTGTTAACTCATACACAAACACTTGCAATCGGTTCATGAGATCGGCCAGATCAGCGAGCACCGATCGAGTCATGAAATATGATTATCAGCCGATACCGATCTTCGGCCAATCGATCAGAGCATCCCTAATTAATAATGTTATTATTCATCTTTTGAGATATTTAAAATTGTTTTGAATATCGGGTCCACAACATGTTTCTGAAAGTCTCTTATTCTCACCAAGGCCGTGTTTATTTGATCAAAAATAAATTCAAATAGTAATATTGTAAAATATTATTACAATGTTAATGTATAATTTTTAAGCAGCTATTAATCTAGTCTTTAATGGCCCTGTGTTCCCTTTCCTTGATGAATAAAAATTGAATTTATTTTAAATAATTGTTACATTTTCTTCTGTTACTTATAATAATTAAATGCACCCCATCTCAATAAATTATCTTTAAAAGAAAAACGTTCTGACCCCAAGTTTTGACCAGTGGTATATATTAAAAATGATCATTAACCTTTATAAATATACAGTACATTGCTGGTTCATGATACCCAATGTATTAAACGAATGGAACCCTATTGTAAAGTGCTACATATTGTGTAAGCAATTCACAAGCTGACATTTGTAGTGTCAAAGCAGCTTTTCAATAGTGAAAAACAAAGCATTTTGAGAGTAATGAGACCTTTCCATGTATTTGGTCCACAGTATGAAACAAAGTACCGGTATAGTTGTTGTTGTTGACTTGCTGGTTGAGGAACAGCACCTGGTGTGCATTACTATTGTTTGTAATGCTGTGTTTGAACAGTAGCAGTAGTGTATTATGTTTAGTTCTGATTCCGAGAGGCTTTCCAAAGAAATTGTGACTGGTCCAACAGAGGTGAATTTGTGCATGTTATTTGCTGGTTGCAAAGTGTAATGGTTCATAGTTGTACCCTGCCAAGATTGTGTGCGTATCCGTTAAAACAACGAAAACAATGCTGAATGCTTTGTGTAAGTGATCTCCTTGGTTGTCAAATAGCTTTCTGAAAATAAAAAGCTGAATGATTCCTGCTTGCAGTGACTCCTTTTCACCAGCAGGTGGCTGAAGTTCACAGGGTTTTAGACAGAGTCCGTTCCTCTGTAAGAAAATGAGACCTAAAACATGTTACAGCTCCGTCCGTTTGACGCATGATTTACACATATCTCTCACTTGAGGACTCCAAAAATCCCAGAAAGCAGCAGAGATGACTTGAGTAAATGTTCAGAAAACAAGCAATCGATAAAATGTTTGTACAGTTAAAAATTAGAAAAAGAAAACGTTCTGGCCGGTGAAATATCCCAATGTACTGGCAAAAAAAAAAATCTGGTGCTTGTCCTCAAATGACCAGAGAATGTGGGATGAAAACATCCTGTACTACAACAAACGCGAGTGAGCGTAAATACTGAGAGTCAGTCCATCTGTAGGGTCAGAGACGGTCAGAACTTGTTTTGTTTGAGCTTGTCGATGTGGTAGCAGAGCTTGAGAGCAGGGCCCAGTTTGAGTCCCAGGTACTTCATGATCATGTCACTTTTCAGGAGGAGAAGAGCATCGCCATCAATCTCCTGAAGAGGCAAAGCACAATGTGCACAACAGATTGCTTACTGTACACGTCATCACACTAATGCTTTACAGAGCAAATATTTGAGTCGTTTTGAGCCTGAAATCAACACGAAATCGTCAGCTGGCCAGTAACAATCTATCAAAAAGTGATTGTCAAATGAGAAACACTGTCCTGGAAATGAATAAATAGGTAATCTGATGTGCAGTACTAGATCTTAAGATTTATCAGCTCATAATAACATAATATTTCAGAGTGGCTTGTAAATGCAGTGAATTTCAGACACTAAATTTGCATTTGAAAATGCAACATGGGCCAAATAGCTTACTAAGTTTGTAATGAAGTTGTTTTTTTAAATTTGTTATCAACAAAAGACAATAATTTCTAAAAAAAATAAATAAATGAATAGGTTTCTCTGCAGTATTCCACCAAAATAAAATATCTACGGCTACACCAAGCGGCAACCTCCCGCTCTCACTCGGGAGACCAATACGGAAGTAACTAAATTTATTAAACTTATTTTACAGCTGATAAAACATGTTCACAGCCTGGTACAAAAGATGGTTTTGGTGCATATAGCTAATATTACCCTTTATGACAACTGTGAGGGGGGTGAATTGTTTTATAACTCATCCGTTTCGTTTTATTAAGTCTGCATAATTAAGGGAGTGGCCACTTGAGTGACAGCTAAGTCTCGCTGCTTGCTATCTCGTCACCTCAGCTGATTCCGGCTGATTAGCCAACGAAATACGGCAAATACATCATATTTTTGTTTTGTTTTATGTGGCTTTACATAGTCAATTGCCTTTTGGAATTATTTCTTACAATTATCAGGTAATATGGCATGCTGTGTGAACTTAATTGTGCTCATAAACCGTTCAAGTTGCCTCCATTTCCCAGGTAAGTGAAATTATATACTTGTATAATATATCTATAAATGTATTTGTTTTACTTAAGATAATTTATCATTTATCAATTTCTTTAGACCTGTAATGCACTCCAGAATCTGACAGATTGATTAGCTGTAGGCTGTAGAACAGTCATCTGAAACACTGTCATACAGTGTTATGTCTGGATTTCATAAATAGCCTTGCATTTACAAACACAGACTAAATTTGAAGTATTTGGAAGTAATTTGCGTTTTCCTCCTGTAGACAAACGTCATAAGAACAATGCTAAGTGGCTCAATGTATTATAACAGTGTTTTCAAAAGACTAAACACTTTATTGATATAGTATAAAACCAAGCACATGTGGTTAGAACAAAAACGAGTCGCAGGTAATGAAGTATTAAGTGTTTCTCCCAAAGAAAAGCCTGTCTAAGCAAAATGCTAGCAGCCGTTTCTAGCTCCGCCTCTTTGCCCTTATTTGGTCACCCCCGGTGAGTGCGATGACGTGCAAACAAAATTGTGACGGTTGGCCACACCTACTTGTTGCTTCATTTGCACTCTTCAAAAACCCTGGTTGACGTCACGGATACTACGTCCATATCTTTTAGTCTATGGGCTACTACACTAACCTTAAATATTAGTTTTGGAATTTGCTGTTATAAACAATAATAATAATAATAATATATTAATAATAATACCATTATTTTTATTATTATGTTTGCTTATTAATTGCAGTTCAATAAAACAAAGGTTATATTTATGCAGCAATTTCATCAATATATTTCAATAAATTTGTTCTGCCCATTTATAAAATAATGCACAAAGTTTCATGGCTGATAAACAATATTTAAGGCAGGTACATTTTCAGATGTGACAAAATATTAGTTTGACTTTAACTAGAAATACAGCTAGATAAGAATCAGGCCTAAAGAAATTGCAATATAAATACTGTTGCATTATTTGTGAGCAGCGTTGAAGCAGAGTCTAACAACATAAACATTGCATTAAACAGTAATGGTACCAACAGGAATTACATTATGCTTCAGCTCCAGTTTACTCACACTCTGAAACTGAAGCTGCATATTTGTGTAACAATAATAATAATAATAATAATAATAATAATAACCTCCCTCTCTGTTTTTTCACTTATGGCAAATGTGAACTACATAAGTGCAGTGCTTTCCAATTACAATTCACAAGAAAAAAACATACAACCTCAATAATTAGAGCACCTAGTGAGATGGACATACTTTCATATTTAATTAAATCACAGACTTTTGCACTTTAATAATGCATTAGGCCTCATCACGATTCTGATTTAAATTCTTCTAATTATGCAGACTTCGTTAGCAAAGTACATTCTATTCCAGTAGAGGATATAAAATTATAATTTGGCGGTTGTTTCAACAGTTAGGTAATCTTCAAATGCTTGAAACACACAGCTGTTAATAGCCAGGGTTTTTGTAACTCAAAACTAAGCTTGCATAGAGATTGGATATCCAGCAACATGTTCAACATATGGTGTTTGTTTTTCAGCTGTAAATAAAGGTGGCGGTGAAACTCACGTGTTTTCTGAAGAGCTCAACGTGAGGGCCCAGCGCTTGGGGATCTGCATCCTTGATAAACCACACCACCTCATCCACGCTCCACCTGGACGGATCCTTACTGGGTGGAGGCTTCACCTCTCCTGCGTCTGGGGACGGACTGTAGGCTAGACAGAGAAAAACTAGAATTTACTTTCTCAGGTACAAAACCAGTGCACACAAATGACCATAAAATTCAGGACAGATTTGTGTGCAATATGTAAAACTGAGTCTAGTGAGATAGGATGTGTGGTTTGCAAATGCAATATTGTGTTTAAATTAGCCCCAATCCAAACGTTTGAGCACTTTGCATTGAATGCATTTTATGAGTTGCTTTAGAATATAAATCACAAACAATTCAGATAATAAAAGATATGCTTTATTTTCCAGAAAATACAGTACTCTATAAAGTTTAGACATCAAACACTTAAAATGAGGCATCCAATTGGAAATCATGGTTCTTCTTCTAACAAAGAATGAATTAAAATAGGAAATCTTTAAAATTTTAAGTTGTTTAATAGATTTTGTGGTGCATTCCAAATACTATACTTTCCTCTGTCCCACTGATTCAGATGTACAGTTCAAACCAGAAGTTTACATACACTGTAAAAAGGCACATAACCATTTTAATAAAAGTCAGATGTTAATGTGACTAAACTTTTTCTCTTTTAGGTAAGTTAGGATTATCAAATTTGTTTCTGTTATGCGTAATAGCAGAATAATGAGAGAGATCTTTTTTGAAAAATTGTTATAAGTTTTCTTGAAAGTCAAGTTTACATACAATAAGATTATTATGCCTCTGAAAAGCTCAGATGATGGTGTCAAGGTTTTGGAAGTTTCTGATTGGCAAATTGACAACATTTGAGTTAATTGGAGGCACAACTATAGAATAGTATTTAAGGAAAACCTCAAGCACACTGCTTTCTTGTGTGACAACATGGGAAAATCTACAAGCCAGAATCAACAAAAAAGCCAGATTACAATTTGCAAAATTACACTGGGAAAAATAATTATTTTTAGAGATATGTCCTGTGGTCTGATGGAACTAAGATTGAACTGTTTGGCCATAATGACCAGTGTTACATTTGGAAGACAAAGGGGAAAGCTTACAAGCTTAGGAACACCATCCCAACTGTGAAGTATGGGGGTGGCAGCATTGTGTTTTGGGGCTGTTTTGCTGCAGGAGGGACTGGTCCATTTCACATCATAGATGGCATCATGAAGAAAGAAAATTATGTTGAAATACTGAAGCAACATCTCAAGAAATCAGCCAGGAAATTAAAACTTGGCCACAAATGGGTTTTCCAAACAGACCATGACCTTAAGCATACTGCTAATTTAGTTAAAATGTTCTTTAAGGACAACAGAGCGAATGTTTTGGAGTGGCCATCACAAAGCCCTGAGCTCAATCCTATAGAAAATTTGTGGGCAGAGTTAAAAAAAAGTTTGTGCGAGCAAGACAGCCAACAAATCTGACTCAGTTACACCAATTCTGTCAGGAAGAATGGGCCAAAATTCCTTCAAACTATTGTGAGAAGCTTGTGGAAGGATACCCAAAACATTTGACCAAAGTTATACAGTTTACAAGCAAAGCTAAAAAAAATACCAAGGAAATGCATGTAAAAAAAACACCAATACAGTTCATTTGTTTAAAAAAAAAAAAAAAAAACATTCTGTGAAACTATTCAACAAACATTCAGAAAAACTCTACAGTTTAAAAAAGAATCAATTTTACACCATATGCATTTTAAAGACCAGCATCGCAATATCAACTCCATATAAATGCCCGCGGTTGTTTGTTTGATTGCTTCACCTTAGTTAATTTTTATTAATTAATAAATTAAGTAGTTAATATTTTTTTATGTTTAGTAATTGAATTCTAGACTGTGTTGGGCTGAACAAGTGCACTGAAGTCAGGTTGAATGTGAGGTGGATATGTGATGTAATGATTATCACTGAGAGAGGACCTGTATCTGCATTTGGTAAATCGTTGATCTGAGGTATTTAGTCTACCTTTATTACGGTGTAATTCCATACAAAGTTCGAAACTGCCTGGTTGGTTCCCGTCACATGACTCGTAGTTCGCATGCGGCACTCTGAAATGCTCAACTTTTTTCAACTCGCGTCGCCAGGAAAACAGGATTGTGACATACCGCATTCCTTGCTATCTGCATGCTGAACAGTCGCATCGGAGCGCGCAAAATATGCTATATGTGAAAGTCTCCTTTTGTTGACTTGCAATATCTAACCTGTGCATTGGTTGAATTTAAATGAAATAAATACTTTACGCTGGCCTATCAAAGAAGTCCAGCGGGCCACAAAATGCCCTGGTATGCTGCAGTATATGCAGTAGTCAAGTAGATCATCGCCTTTCATCAAAGTTGTCCTAAAACTAACACTTGTTCTAGAACAATTTTGATTATCTTTGAATGTTGACAACTGTATATACAGTATATTATAGGGTTTTGTGAGGTAAGCATCTGTTAAAAGCAATCTGCAGTGATGTCACAATTGTGTTTCATTGTGGTTTAAGTGTGGTCTGAAATACATACAGTATATAAAAGTACACATTCGAAGTAAATCTAGGGGTGTGTCCATATAAACTTCCACATGACAAAGTGGAGCACAATTCAAAAAGTGAAGTTGAAAACATCCAAAGTCATCCTAAGACCCTAACCCTAAGTTTTCTAAGGTCCCAAACCCCTGGATGATCTTGACAGGTACTGTATATCTGTATACAGCTGGTACTGTATACCTCTGTGTTTTGACTCTAAGTAACTTCTCACACAGTCTTTAAAAGCCATTGGAAATTTTGAATAAGTATCCTCTTTCTTACCACTTCTGTTTCCTTCTGGGAATGTGCTGGGACTGGCTGCCTGTCTGCAGATGCCTCCAGAATAGGCAGAGGCAGAGCGAAAGCCGTATGCAGGTTTACTGGCTGCATATGGTGAGGACATCGCACCAAAGTCACTAGGGTCAACCGAATAGCGTTTGGGTTCCACTGAATCGCCATGGTAATCATCCACCATTGAGTCTGATGCACAGAAAGAAAAACTATTTAGGGAAAAATGGCATATAAATGCTACATTTGGCTCACTATAGCTGTAACTACAGCTTTCTTGAAACAAACCAGCACGGATTGGTCCAAAACCATATTGATGTACATACAAGGGCTGTTGATTTTATTGAATTAACTATTTATCTAAAACTTAATTAATGGTAGTTTTTTTTACACATTTAAATCTGCATTACTAGAGCAGTTTATTTTTTTCTGATAAGCAAGCCCAAATATGATAGTGAATTTTACAATAGTTCAATAAGTTAACATTGTATTAGCATAGCATTATATATATATATATATATAATATTTCTGATTAACACACTGTAGGGTTTCATTTCTGACTGAATCCACATTTTAAACAAATCGAGTGATTCACCAATGATTCACCGTTGATTGGGGAACTCATTAAGGAAGCTGTTTACTTCATACCTGAATGAATCAGACATATAAATGAATAAATGACTCATTTATTTCTCAACCATAATTATTTTGTTATTAACATTATCATTAATTATTCAGACTGAACATTTAAATTGCTTAGCAATCCAATCGTATACAGACTGAATGCAATGTATGCAGACTGAGCTGTTCTGAGTGAATCTTAAGAGCACAGCTAAAAGAGTCTTTCTCACAAATTCTTCACTGAATAAACTTACTGGATGAAACGCAAAATGTCACTGGACTTCTTGAAACTTAAAGGGATAGTTCACCAAAAGATACAAATTCTAATTTACTCACCTTCAAAGTCATAATTTACTCTAACAAAACTGCCTAGTTTTTTTTTTTCTTCTACTGAATTCAAAGAAATATATTTTAAAGAATATGAAAAGAAAGTCAGTGAGGACCAGAAACTGTTTGGTTGCCATGCATTCTTCAGAACATGTTCTTTTGTTTTCATTAGGACAAAGAAGTTTATGCAGATTTGGAACAACTTGAGGGAAAGTAAATGAAGACAGATTTGTAAAAATGTAATTCAATTCAATTCAGTATGATAAAAAATACAAAGAAATGTTAATCAACTACTCTAATAATTATATTACAAACTAGTTTTTACATTTTTATAGTTGGATTAATTATGTGGAATTGCTTGTCACTTGAATACAAAGAAATATTTTGAAAAACAGGAAGGTTAAAGAAAGAAAGAAAAAACTATGAAAGTCAGTGAGGACCAGAAACTTTTGGTTTGGTTACCATGCATTCTTCAGAATATGTTCCTTTGTTTTCATTTTGTTTTGTTCATTTTGTTTTCATTTCAACAAAAAAAGGGGATCACTTTAACGCATTTTGTTGAACTTAAGTTACATTGCATTTTTTTTAAAATTGTAATCAATTACTTAATTATATTACCAACAAGTTTTTACATTTTTATAATGAATTTTTATAAGATGAGTTATGTGATGTTGCTTGCAGGGTAAATGTCTGATATACATACATGTATAAAGTGTTGACATGTAATGTAGGCTCTATATAAACTAAGTTTTCCTCTCCTAACCATGTTACCCATTGACATAGGTTTAAGTCCTGACAGAACCTTTGCCTGTGCAGCTGAGCAGCATGATATCGTGTCATACTAAAGTTAACGCTCTAATCTCTAGAGCTCCCAAACCACATTCAGGAGAAAAGAGAGAGAGAGAGAACAGAACTGAAACACTCAAAGCACAGGCCACTCACAGAGGCACTCAACCTTTCACTGCCACTTCAACAGCTCAGCTTGCACTAAAGGCCTCCTCTGCATTTTCAGAAGGGCAAATTGGATGACAATAGAAAACAGTGGAAATCTAATCAAACAGCCAAATCACTAAATATTTAAACCTAAACAAGATGAAAACAGTAACATCCTAATATAAACTACCAGTCAAAGGTTTTTTGAACAGAATAAAAAAGATAAATACTGATCTTAGGATCAATTAATCAACAAAGAATCCTAAAAAACTAAATATAATTTATAAAATAATAAAAATTGGTAATAATTATTGGTAACAACAACATTAATAATAACGAAAATAATAGCGATAATAATAAAAAACTAGATTTATTTCTGAAGGATCATGTGACTGGAGTAATGACGTTAAAAAATCAGCTATAAATCACAGAAATAAATAAGATTTTAAAATATATTTAATTAAAAAACTGTTATTGTAAAAAGTAAAAATAGTTCAAAATGTTACTGTTTTGGGTGTACTTTGAATCAAATAAATGTATTTGCGAGCAGAAGAGACTTTAAAAAATATTACAAAACTTAATGTTCTGAAACTCTTGACTGGCATTGTATACAGTTAAATTTTTACTGTGCAAATTAGCTCTATTATTGAAAATTAATATTGGACACTAACTGTGGAAAAGTGGAATGTGCACTCACTTGACTTGGACTGTCCATCTGAGTGCTTCTCCATGTGGAACGAGGAAGAGGATGAGGGAGATGATGAAGGAGCGATGGGCTGGTCACTGAACAGGTTCTCACATAACAGGCTTCGGCACAACTTCTTGAGGAAACGCAGAACGTAGCCCACGCTGTTGACCACGGGCAAACTCAACAGATGCTGTTTACCATCAAAAGTGGCTGATGAAGAGAAACAAGGAGCGTTTAAATCCAACTTAAAAGCACAGCTTTACAGTAAACTTTTCTACATGTTTGTATAATAGCTGATGCAGATGTAAAATGCTAATATATGCATAGGTCCCATCTTGATTCAGGCATTCATTTTAAAAAGAGATTTATAGATATAGACCATTTTGAGGGATGTAAACAAAATCAGTGGTCCCAATGTATTTCCTCTTATATATTTTCACTTTCTATAGCTTCCGAGAATCCAAAAAGAGCCACATATTGATAAATAATGTTATAGCTGTTTTAACATTGTTATGATTTAATTACCTTTTGTTACAGATATGAAATACTTTGATAACAAGCAGGAAATGTTTATGAACCAATGACATGACCACATTGAAATGGTCTATACATAGAAAGCCTATTAAATGTAACTAATGTCTGCTTTAATGTTTCAAAACCTTTGTCAAAATATTGATTAAATATTATTATATCGTCATTCAGTCTAACAGATACATTAATATAAATGAAATAACATGTGCAAACCACACACCAGTGCCTATATACAGCCATATCGCATTGCTACTCATGTAATATTGCTCATATATCCCCATTTTGAAAATGAACTTTTTACATTTTTTTTCATTTCTCAAATTACAAACTACTAAATTTTATATTTTTTGTTTTACTTGATTTTTGCTCTAATTAAATATATAAATTTACTTATACTTATATATAACATATACATTTGGGCAACTTAATTTGAACCATTATCATAAACTGTTTTGTAAGATTAGTTCCAGATTTGGTTTCAGTACTGACTGATATGCCAACGCTATCTCACAGCAATTCATAACTTCTTTAATTTAGTGGCTAATTCGTATGAATTTGTACGATTTCATTCGTACAATTTAGTACAATTTTCTCATCCCCCAATGACGGTTGGGTTTAGGGGTGGGTTTGGGTGCCATGTCTCCATTTTAAAATCGTACATTTTCATACGACTGAACTTTGTACAAATTAGCCACTAAACTGACAAACCGTTAAACAGTTTCCTCGTGAGATCAGGCTGGATATGCACAAATATAGTAAAATATCCTATAAAAAATATTAATTTAAATGATTTGTGATTTGTGTCCCATAAACTAAAATGAACAATTAATTAACATGACTCTTTAGAAATTATTTAAATTTGATTATTTGTTGTTAAAAAAAAAACAATGGCATTATTATCAATGTTAAAAACAGCTGTGCAGCTAAACAATTTTGGAGAAACTATGATACATTTTTAAGGACTGTTTATTCAGTAGACAATTCTAAAGATTCTAATTCAGTTATATGAGATAAACCTTCTGTAACATTGCAGATGTTTTTACTGTCACCAGTTAAACAAGTAAAAACATTCTTGCAGTATAAAATAAATAATATGTAAATGATATAATAATAATAATAATAATATAAATTTTCAAATAATAAATGTATTAATAAAAAAGTAGTGCATATAAAGATTATAGCCTCTACATCGGGCATCAGAATGAAAATCCTAACCCTAACATACACATTTGTGTTGTCATGCAAATGAACCTGAGATCTTTTCTCCCCCGTAGCCCTCGGTGAGTAGCGTGAAGACGGCCTTCTGCTGAAATGCACTGTCAATGCAGCCCTGAACCGCCTGCTGCAGCACCACTGAGGGCCTGGCAGGACCCAGATGATCCGGCAGCTGCAGCACCTTCTGCCTGTCCAGGTTAGGACCTGTGTTCACTTGCTTATTCACGTAGATACACACTGTAGTGAGATAGGGGGGAAAGCCAAAGCAGAGAGATTTTGATACCAAAAATTCACAATTAGCAATAACTTATGCAAGCATGTTTTTACAATGGATTATGCATGATAAGAAGCTGCTGTATTTGCATATATTTCTTATCAGTTCATGTTAAGGCCATTGTCTAATTAGCTTAGAGAAGGGAAAAAAGCAAAGTTCAAAAACACAGTTAATTGCATCGCTATGGAGGGCAATTCTTTGGTTTTGTTCAGATTTTGCATTTAATGTTTTTTTTTTCCTTTTATTATTAATTAAAAATGAGCTCTTCTGGTTAGCTAGTGTGTTCTGCTTAAGTGTGTAAGTTTATATGTTTTGCATAAAGTCTTCATGAAATCAAAATGTAAACCGTTTACTTTGTTAGCAGGCATTGCCATTCTTGAGGAAAACAATTCATCTGCGAATGTTGATCCACAGGGGACCAAGGGGGGCGCCATAGTTCACAGAGGGGAGTTCAGAAGATGATATGCCTTGAGGTCAATATAAAATGCTCCACTAATAAGTGCGGGTAAAATATTATATTAAATTAAACAATTATTAAAGATGTAATTGACAGTACAGTCTACCAGAGTTATTGGAGTTTTTCTGCCTGTGAAACTATATTTTGTTAGAGATTGTGCCGGTGCAACCAATCTGTCTAACAGATAAGCATTAGCATTCTGCTGTGCATGATAAATTTATATATAGCAAACATGCCAAAAGCTAAACATAATAGCACCTTGTTTGAGTTCTTTAATCAGCTCAGCTCAAAAGAATATAGAGAGCACAGTGTGAGCTAAAATGAATGTACGGTATTTACTACATTGACCAGTTACGATCACAAGACACTAAATGGTGCTGTGAGATCTAGCGATCGCACTCAAGTTGTCATATTTATGCTATTTAAACTACATTAAATTCAAATTAATCAGAGCGGGATAACTCTCCACAACTGATGCATTTCAGTCTATAAATCATCAATATTTACCATGGTTTACATTGGCAGTAACCATCGTATTGTGTCAGAAAAGAAGAATATTTATTGAAATGTTTAGTTTATTATAATAATGCTGTACTAAATATATTATGGGAGTAATGGAATATAATTTCCATTTAAAATATGTCATAATCATGTTTTTTTTATTGCTAGCGCTTTTACAATGTAGATTGTGTCAAAGCAGCTTAACATAGAAGTTCTAGTAAACTTAAACTGTGTCAGTCCAGTTTTCAGAGTTGAAGTTCAGTTCAGTGTGGATTAAATTTCACTGCTGAAAGTCCAAACACTGAAGAGCAAATCCATCGATCCGTAGCTCCACAAGACTTATCAGTTATTTGTTGTGCATATAATGTCTTTATTAATGTCAATTTACTGTTTTTCATAGTAAACATTATAGGAATCATATAGATATGCTACTTTTTGGCATGGTAGTAAGGCTGTGAAGTATATGGTGACATAAGGGAGAAAAGGCTGAGAACTGATCTGGATTTGTTGGACTGTAAACGCCCCAGATTAGGCAACTTGGAGGAGTTTATATCACCTCAGGTACGTAACCTGGGCGTAACATTAGATCGGAACTTAAAATTTGATAAACATATTTCAAATGTGGTTGGAAACAGTTTCTACAAACACCGCCTTCTTTTTAAAATGAAGTCCTCTCTTCCTTCACATTCTCTAGAAATTGCCATACATGCGCTTATAACCTCCCGGTTAGACTATTGTAACTCTCTCTATTTTGGGCTGCCTAAGTCTCAGATCGCTCGCCTACAGTTAGTGCAAAACGCAGCAGCTAGATTTTTAACAAAAAGCCCGAAATATGCACGTTACTCCTATTTTGAGGTCTCTCCATTGGCTACCTGTGAGACAAAGAATTGAATTTAAAATCCTTCTCTTTGTGTATAAAGCCCTACATGGTCTGGGCCCCCATTAGATATCCTAACTGATTGTTGTCTACACTCCACCCAGACACTTGCGTTCCACTGATCAGTTTTTATTAAAAGTCCCAAAAGCCCACCTCAAAAGTAGTGGCGAACGTGCATTTGCCATAGCAGGTCCTCGCCTTTGGAACGCGCTGCCATCAGAACTAAAAAAGGTTTTGTCACTGCCAATTTTTAAGTCTAAATTTAAAACTCGTTTATTTTCTAGGTCTCTTGAAGCATAAGTCCTTCCCTGCGGAGGGGCGGGGTCAAACGGTCTTGTTCTTAATCTTGTCAGTGTGGTCAACTGTGGTAGTATCTTTTAATTAGATTATTTTTTTGTTTAATCTATGTTACACCTTTTATGCTCTCTTATATTATGTACCAATTGCTTTTATTGTTTATTATGCCCATACCGCTTGTTTGTATTTTCTCAGTAAAGCACTTTGTGCGGCCCTGTGGCGGTTGGAAACGTCCTATATACAGTTGAAACCAGAAGTTTACATACACTGTATAAAAAGGCACATAACCATTTAAAAAAAAGTCAGATGTTAATGTGACTAAACCTTTTCTCTTTTAGGCAAGTTAGGATTATCAAATAATTGTTTCTGTTATGCTTAATAGCAGAATAATGAGAGAGATCTTTTTTGAGAAATTGTTATAACTTTTCTTGAAAGTCAAGTTTACATACAATAAGCTTATTATGCCTCTGAAAAAGCTCAGATGATGGTGTCAAGGTTTTAGAAGTTTCTGATTGGCAAATTGACAACATTTGAGTTAATTAGAGCCACAACTGTAAAATAGTATTTAAGGAAAACCTCAAACACACTGCTTCCTTGTGTGACAACATGGGAAAATCAACAAGCCAGAACCAAAAAAGCCAGATTACAATTTGCTAAATTACACTGGGAAAAATAATAATTTTTGGAGACATGTCCTGTGGTCTGATGGAACTAAGATTGAACTGTTTGGCCATAATGACCAGTGTTACATTTGGAGGACAAAGGGGAAAGCGTACAAGCTTAGGAACACCATCTCAACTGTGAAGTGTGGCAGCATCATGTTGTGGGGCTGTTTTGCTGCAGGAGGGACTGGTCCATTTCACATCATAGATGGCATCATAAAGAAAGAAAATTATGTAGAAATACTGAAGCAACATCTCAGCCAGGAAATTAAAACTTGGCCACAAATGGGTCTTCCAAACAGACCATGACCCTAAGCATACTGCCTAATTAGTTAAAATGTGCTTTAAGGACAACAGAGTGAATGTTTTGGAGTGGCCATCACAAAGCCCTGAGCTCAATCCTATAGAAAATTTGTGGGCAGAGTTGAAAAAGCTTGTGCGAGCAAAACAGCCTACAAATCTGATTCAGTTACACCAATTCTGTCAGGAGGAATGGGCCAAAATTCCTTCAAACTATTGTGAGAAGCTTGTGGAAGGATACCCAAAACATTTGACCATAGTTATACAGTTAATAAAAAAATAAAAAGGAAATGTATGTAAACTTTTGACGGTCTAGAAATTAATAAAAAATTCTCAAAAAAAAAATTCTCTCATCATTCTGGCATTTAGCAAATGTAAATCATTTAGGTAATCCTAACGGACCTAAAATAGTAAACATTTAGTATGATTTACCATCAGACATTTTTTTTTTTAAATGGTTATGTTCCTTTTTTTAGACTGTATGTAAACTTCTGGTTTTCAACTGTAAATAAATTGAACTTCAACTTGAACTTGGATTATCAAAATGTTTAGCAAATGCTGAATATGAAATTCTATTATTTACTCATCTTCATGTCCTTTCAAACCTACAAGAAATTCAGAAGACTTTCACTTGTTGATCTTTTTATGAATGTTTTGAAAAGTCACAGTTATGGATGAGCAGACTTTCAATGGAGGGACATAAATCTCATGTGGTTTATTTAAAATATATTATGTATTAAAATATTGATGACATTTTTAAAGCAACATGAAGGCGAGTAAAAGATGGATGTTTCACTTTCGGGTCAACTACTTTTAAATAAATTAGGTCCAGTATGTAAGTTTGACACCCAGTGGTTGAACTAGGTATTGCATTCCTGAATCAAAACAAACGCAAGCGCAGGTTGCCAGATGACCAACAGAAGCGAGTCTCGAGCCTAAAGTCTGATTTAAATCATGTTCTAAATAAAAGCAACTACACACGATAGAAGGAATATTTTCTATATTAAAAGGAGTTTTTGTCATAACCAACACCTCAAATTAATATATTAGACATGGCTTCTGTTTCTAACAGGTGAACAACCGGATAAACTGACAATGATCAGCTCAGGTACACCACATGTGCTTTATTCAGTGTCAAATGCTAACAATGTAAGTTTGAATGCCATACTACTAAAAGCAGCAGCAGATAGTTCACCTCAGATCTTGAAAATAAAATAAACAGTTTGAAATAGGACTTTAGAACTGTGAAATAATGCAAACTCATGTCAGTGATCCAGCATCTACATTCAATAATGTTAAAGAGGTTTAATATTTATTAGTTAGATTATAAATCTTACCATTATTGAGTGAGTGCATATTCTGTGCTTCTGAGTGTATTTAAATTGTGTATCATTGTGTATCTCCCCATGTAGTGTGTTGTTATGACACGCGGTTACAATGTCACCTGCTCACCTAATGTTTACTTTGGTAATATTTATATTATTTGCTAATTAATAACCACCTCATGTGGAACTCTGAATCTGCATCTTATTTTGGAGTCTGCTACTGTCCACCAAAGGTCGAATTTCTGTCATGAAATCAATTCAATTCTGTCATGCGCCTGTTTGAGAACCTTTCTGAATGAATTAATGAAATTAAATGAAATGCGCTGTTTTCCAACAAGGCAACCCGGAGTGCTGAAATATAATTGGCTAAAGTGGCATTGTGCGGGTTAAAAGAACTAAAACAAAGACAGCCGTTCCAACACTAACAGACATTTTCAAAGCAGAATATCTGACTTCAGCATTGCTTTTCAGATAAACAAGAATGTTCACTTGACATGTTTTTTAAATATCTGCAAACATATTATGGCATTTTTATGCTTTAGAAGAGTCAAAAATGTACATACAGTGCGTTTAAACAAAATCCATGATTTAAAATCCATGATTTACAGATGATGCAACTGTGCATGCAGCAAAAAGTTTAAAAACGTTTTGCCTAAAGTCTTCATGAAATAAAAACTATTTACTTGTCACACATTTCTATTCTCGAGGAAAACGATTCATCTGTGAAAATCCATGATTTATAGATGATGCAACTGTGCAACACATACATATTGGCACACAAAGCACGTCTTCCTTATTGACAGTCATCTGGCTTGTGAATTCACCTTTAATTCCACCGACTCAAATATTTGTCAAGGAATCTTCAAATATTTGACGCCAGGCCCCATTTATAGATCATTTCCAGAGGTCAGGAAGACAGAATTGAATTTTATATAAAAAAATACTCAAACCGATTTCATTTCCATGCCATCGGACCCAAAAACAAGCAACTCTTATGACAGGCTTCTTGAATCAGAAACAGAGCTGTGTCTTGACAATTCTGTCATCATTTAGTCACCCTTTATTTTTTTCAAAACTTACATGAGTTTTCTTTCTTCGGTTGAACAGAACAGAAGATATTTTGAAGTATGCTGGTATCTGTCACCTAATGATTTAGATGTTTTTCCTACTATAGAAGTCAATGGATGACAACAACCAGCATTCAAAATATCTTATTTTATGTTCAACGGAAGAAAGAAACTCATAATGGTTTACAATCGCATGAAGGAGAATAAAAGAATAATTAAATAATTCCACAGCAATAATTTATCCAAATTACCCTTGCAATTACAAATATTATTGCTGGATATTGTTTGTATTTTCTTGTTACAAATATATCCACCCTGCTCGTTTCTTAATGTCTTTAAAGTAAATCACATACTATAAATCACACCTTAAAATCATCTGCAGTTTTATGATCCAGCCAACGCCAATAAATGTTTGATTACCCCAAATAAAATCAGCCTCTCTCAATATGAAAAATTACCATGCATTCATTCATTCATCCCAAGTGAATGAGGAAAAATACAAGCATTAGTGATTCAACTGAACAATAAAAGTAAAAAAGATAATAATTGTGCCATTAGAATAGGACAGAAATATGAAAAATTCCTGGAAGAGAGAGAGAGAGAGAGAGCAGTGTGTGTAGGAATCCACCAATCACTCCCCCCATTCCTCCCACACAATCTGTCCCCACTGACTTCCCTCGCCCGTCTGCAGCAGGCGGATGCTTTAATCTGACAGATTGCCATGCTGAGGGATTTCCTCCATCGTCTGTCATCTAGAAGCGCCATGACCACGAGTCAGACGCACACTAACACACACATACACACACACACACACACACACACACACACACACACACACACACACACACACACACACACACACACACACACACACACACACACAGTCTTCATGCCGCCCGTGGCTTTGAGTAATTGAGACAGAAATCGTCTGTGCTCCTGTTTGAGAATGTGTAACAGGATAAAGTCAATGAACATAGAGTGTAGGAGGCTGAATATTACGCACAAAGCCTTAAAATAGATAACTGATTACGGACATGCCAGACATGTAGGCTCACAGATGGTGAAAATGTTGCATGCTCACGAAAACAATTATTTAGGCACAAATAAACAAAGACTTCAACATGAAATTAAAATGGCTCATTCTTATTAATCAGGGTATCTTCTGTCCATTCCATATCCATTTTCAAACAAATTAAGGAAAACTAAGAAAACGGTCGTTTTTTGGATTTTCTTTTTCTTACAAAAAAACAAAAGAAAAAAATATTTTGTTTTAAGGGAAGGAAAACGGATGAACGACTTTAAAATTCATTATACACATGTAGGCGGTGCTGAAACGCCCTTTTTCCTCTGATTGGTCAAACAAATCTGAGCTTGTGACGTCACCGTCAAAATAATAATCATATATATATATATATATATATATATATATATATATATATATATATATATATATATATATATATATATATATATATATACAGTTGAAGTCTTATTAGAATTATTAGCCCCCCTTAATTATTAGCCCCCCTGTTTATTTAACAGAGAGAAGATTTTTTTCAACACATTTCTAAGCATAATAGTTTTAATAACTTATCTGTAATAATGGATTTATATTATCTTTGCCATGATGACAGTAAATAATATTTGACTAGATATTTTTCAAGACACTTCTATACAGCTTAAAGTGACATGTAAAGGCTTAACTAGGTTAATTAGGTTAACTAGGTTAGGGTAATTAGGCAAGTTATTGTATAACGATGGTTTGTTCTGTAGACTATCGAAACAAAATGTAGCTTAAAGGGGCTAATAATTTTGACCTTAAAATGTTTTTTTTTTTAAATGTAAAACTGCTTTTATCCTAGCCAAAATAAAACAAATAAGACTTTCTCCAGAAGAAAAAAATATTATCAGACATACTGTAAAAATTTCCTTGCTCTGTTAAACACCATTTGGGAAATTTTTGAAAAAGAAAATCAAGGGGGGGGCTAATAATTCTGACTTCAACTGTTTATATATATATATATATATATATATATATATATATATATATATATATATATATATATATATATATATATATATATATATATATATATAATATATATATATATATATATATATATATATGAAAATTTCAGATGCTAAAACCTCTAAGTGCTGTCTGAACATTTTTTCTCAGCCTCCTTGTTTATCTTGAGATATTTCACTTTAAAGACCAGGAAAAGGACTTATTCTTTGCCATATATGTGATATTACTGAACATACACACAGGAGCCTGATAAAAGTGCTCATTTTAGAGGAAAATTTCAGATGCCATTTAGAGGTTTTTGGAAATAAATTAAAAACAAATGGTACCTTTTGATATAGCCCCAGGGCCCAGTGTGTTCTTATTCTGGTCCTGCTAACTATTAAAAAAAAAACTAAACAATAAAAAACACTAAGTAAACAATATTAATTATTATCATTATTAGCCTATTGTTAATATTATTATTATTATTATTAAGGCATACAGTAGCTCTGAAACAATCATGCAAACCAGGTGCTGCTCAGAAATGGTTATCTTTGCTCAGTATCAGGTGCACAGCAGCAAGAAGTTTGTCGGCGAAATAGACATATATGATTATTATTATTAATATTATTATTATTTCATTCATTCATTTTATTTTCGGCTTAGTTCCTTTATATTATTATTATATTTATTTTTATTTTATTATTATTATTATTATTATTATTATTATTATTATTATTATATAAGGCCTTGCTTGGAAGCAATCATGCAAACCAGGTTCTGCTCAGAAATGGCTGTCTTTGCTCGGCATCAGGTGCACATCAGCAAGACATTTGGCTATGACTTTATTTTAATGATAAATGTGTAATAATACTGCTAATTTACATTTTTTATTAAATTATGCATACGTAATGAATGTAAGCCTGCTAACTGATCAAATGATAAAATATGTCAAATTTGTTATATAATTATATAATAATAAGTAAAAGCCTGGATGCTGGTCAGCAGAGGACTTTTATTTTGAGGGCGACGTCAAGAGCTCAGATTTGGTTGACCAATCAGATGAAAAAGGGCATTTCAGGACCGGATACATGTGTATAATGAATTTTAAAGTCATTTATCTGTTTTTTCTACCCTAAACCAAAAAACAAAAATGGAGCCAAAATCTCGTTTTTTTTTTTGTTTTGTTTTTTTTTGTGAGCAAAAGAAAAACCTAAAAACAGCCGTTTTCTTAGTTTTCTTTTATTTGTTTGAAAATGGATATGGAATGGACGGAAGATATTATCACTGAATATTACTATATGTATTAGCTGCATAATTAATAGATCTTGAATTAAACACCAAAGTTCTTCTTCATTCCTAAAGCACAATGATTCACCTATGTCTATTAAAACTTTGGGTAACACTTTATCTTAATAGTCCATTTAAGTATTAGTAGACTGTCTGCTTTATATCTGTTAATACTGCTGCTAAACAGACATTTAACTGACTATGAGAAACTTTGCAAGTACATGTCAACTTACACTAACCCCAACCTAACAGTCTATCAATAATCTAATGAGAATCAGTTGGCATGTACTGTAGATGCAGTGTAACTTAATTCAACAAACAGACCATCAAAATAAAGTGTGATCAAACTTTGACGAGTGTAATGACAGGAGACATTTGTCGTGTTTAGTTATGAATAGGGGTGTAACAATACATGTAAGTCATGAATCAAGTCCAATCTTACATGTTTTCTTGTTCGAGAAGCCATTTTACTCTAATATGTCCCAAAAGAGAAGAAAAAACATCAATTTCACAGCTTCCATCTCATGTCGACTTTGACAATGACCTGAGGTCATCAAGGTCCTGACCTCCACCAGCAGCCACTCCCTCTGCGACCCTCACAAAAGACATTACCCACATTAGGTTTTCCTCTTTTTTTCTCTAAAGCATTAAACACAAAATGCATCTGTCACGTTTATGTTTGTTTAAAAAAATCAGCATGGTTTTGAAATAAATGAGAGGAACCAAAAGAAAGTGTTACTTTTCCAGCACACAAAGAATTCAATTCTAGAAACCTGGTGGGCAGACAAAAGCCTCTTGTACAGCAATGGCTCCCTACAGCAAAGGGATTAAGCTTTGAGACCTCAGGACTGAGCTCAGGCACACCGTCACAGCATCTCATGTTTAAAGTAGATCAGCACAGTCTTGGAGAACCAGACTGAGATGCAGGCTCAGGCTAAATCCAAAAGCACTCACACACTAGCTATGTTTTTATCCAAACGATGTGAATTAAACTTGTGCGCAAAACGGGAATATTGCCATATTCATTCATTCATTCATTTTCCTTCGGCTTAATTTCTTTATTCATCAGCGGCAGTCACAGTGGAATGAACCGCCAACTTATCTAGCATATGTTTTACGCAGCGGATGCCCTTTCAGCTGCAACACAGTACAGGGAAACACCCACACACTCTCACATTCACACATATTCACTACGGCCAATTTAGTTTATTCAATTCACCTATAGTGCATGTCTTTGGACTGTGGGGGAAACCGGAGCACCCAGAGCAAACCCACGCGAACACGGGGAGAACATGCAAACTCCACACAGATACGGCAACTGACCCAGCCGGAGCTTGAATCAACAACCTTCTTGTTGTGAGGCGACAGTGCTAACCACTAAACCACCATGCCACCCCATTGTGAGTATTTAATGAGTCAAAGAAAAGAAACTGCCGGCTAATATCAAAAAGAAAAATGGAATTTGCTGTGATAGGAGAAGCCACTGTGGGTCTTATATATATATATATATATATATATATATATATATATATATATATATATATATATATATATATATATATATATATATATATATATATATATATATATACATACATACAGTTGCAATCAGAATTATTCAACCCCCTTTGATTTATTTTCCTTTTTTAAATATTTCCTAAATGATGTTTAACAGAGCAAGGAAATTTTCGCAGTATGTCTGATAATGTTTTTTTCTTCTGGAGAAGTCTTATTTGTTTTATTTTGGCTAGAATAAAAGCAGTTTTTAATTTTTAAAGAACCATTTTAAGGACAAAATTTTTAGCCCCTTTAAGCTAATTTTTTGTTCGATAGTCTACAGAACAAACCATCGTTATACAATAACTTGCCTAATTACCCTAACCTGCCTAGTTAACCCAATTAACCTAGTTAAGCCTTTAAATGTCACTTTAAGCTGTATTTTGTTAATATATATATATAGAGATGAAGAGTTCAGAAGCAAAAACCTGTAAGTGCCATCTGAAATGTTCTTCTAATATTAGCATTTTTCTCAGGCTCCTGTCTTGATTCAGTCATTTCTCTTTTATGGCAAAGAATATGTTATTTTCATCACTTCTAACATGAAATAACTGAACATAAACATAAGGCTGAAAAAAATGCTCATTGTAGAAGAAAATTGCAGATGGCACTTTCTTTGGTTTTTGCATTTGAACGCTTCATATTATATATATAATAAAGATAACACGCAATGAACATTTTTGGACACGCTAGACCACTCTTTGGGAGCACAGCAGTCCTGGGAGGTAATAAAACTGAACCACTTTGATGATGGACATTGGCTAAAGGATTTTAGAATGACCAAAACAACATTACAGATGTTTTACAATGTGGTCAGTCCATTAATGCCATCCTAATATGCCCATTTTTGTTATGACATAATCTGTTAAAACAAAATCCCATGATTTTTTGATGTGCATGCTGGAATTTACAGTAAATGTGTTTCCATCGTAATGTATGCACATTTTGTCTTGTTGAATAAAACATTTATACTACTCAGTTAAAAAAAATCCTATGCAAATCTTAGCATTTCCCTTAAGCACTTTAAATTGGATATTCCAAATGTGCATAAAAATAGGTGGATGGAAACACAGCTTCTGTAATTGTGGTGCAAATTCATTATAAGCTTATATTTTTTTAAACACCAACAATTTTTATTCCACTAAAAAAGGCAATTTAGCAGGACAGATTTGATCTCTCCATTGTAATAAAGAGATAAATTGGATGATAATGCCTCTGAGGCAAGAGCAGTCAGGTCCCTCAATAATGTCCCATGAGACTCGCACACCTATTAACCTTTAAAATAAGAGATGTAACTACTCTTTTCTCTCTGCTCCTTTTCCTGCTAGTGATGGATGTTATTACCAATTGGATGGGCAGCCTGTGCAGACCACAGGGTCTTGACCTCAAAGATTGAATGAGTTTGCACTATATGAAGTCTTCACTGGCTACATTCACACTATCTGAGTTTAGGATTGATCGCTGTATGGATAGTATATCTCAGGGGTGCCCAAACTTTTTCTTATGAGAGCCAAAAAACAAACTTGATTGAGGTTAGTGTGCCGAAGGTAAATATAGTTACCATGGGTAATTTCCTAATTTATATTATAATGTTTAAAAATGACTAGAAAACGCTGCTTTATATTAACTAACTAAATTAACTATTTTTAGATTTTATAATGAACTTATTAAAGTAAAAACAAAACAATTAATTTATAACAGAATGTCTCGTTTTTGCCTTGATTTCCTTGCGATGTCTTCTGCATAGCCCTCTATTTGTCAAGTGACAGTATTTACATTTTTAAAAAATCTGATTTATTTACAACATTTAATTGAAAAATTTTATTTCAGTTTGCTTTTTGTAGCTCAACAATAAAACAAACAAGAAAGTTAACGTCAAATTAGAAATGACGATCTCTGTGTTAAAGGCATTCGCCCTTAACCCTCTCCATCATTCTCACTCTCCTCTCAGATGGGATCAACCCAGGCTCATTCTGATTGCGTACCGCTATATACATTTCTCGAGAGAGCAAAATACGTCCCAGGAGGTACTTTTTTTGCAGTTTTTGTTTTCGCGAATCCGCCAGAGGCCACTGTGTATGCTTTTCGAGATCAAATATCTTTCACGAGTGCCATTCGCGCCTGCTCTTCTCACGTAAATCCACCAGAGGCCGCTGTTGACTGACTGACCAACCGATCGATCCCCCCCAGCCTCCCCCTTCCCTAAATCCAACCGCAGTGTTTTGAAAAGTAATCCAGTAAAAGAAAAGCCCTCGCCTGATTTTTGCCACGTTTTCAGATTTTTCCACATTCTTACCCTGTTATTTACTTGTTTATATTATTTTTTGGCTTCTGTTTTTGTCTTACCCCCTTTCTGGAATCATTCTTCACCAGACTCGAACCCCATCATCGTGGTCAACTACTTTCTGCGTCTCAAGTCCACTGACGTACGTGTCAAGATAACTGGACAAACCGGTAACAGCGGAAAAGCCATCCACACGGAGGTAAGCAGCCAGCTGGTTAGCGAGAAAAAGAACGACGTCATACCGCCCCGTAACGTTTGTTTTAAAGACAAAATTCAACCATACGTACATCTGCCTACATAATTCGTGATCTCCAGAAATGTTTATAGGCCTACGTTTTCAAAATGAGCCTATGTTGGATGGCATGGAGGGCCAAATCAAAGGTTACTTTGGGCATCTCTGATATATCTGGATATATATGGTAAAATGGATATTCTTGTTTTTTTATTATAAGGTATGCGTCAAATTTATTGACTTTTACATTGTTACAAATTATTATTTTGCTGTTTTGTTAAATTTTCTATTTATAATTCATCTAAAAGTATTTCATTCATTTAAAAGTTCAGGTAGCACAACTAAATCAGCATACTAAAATTACTCTGAAGAGATCATGTGACCTTGATGATAAAATTAATGATGCATATTTTTTTTATTATTATTAAATTAATTTTTTTAAAATCTTATACACTACAGGCTTTTGACCAGTAGTTTAATTGATCTCCCTTAGAGAATATTTCATTAGAATTCAAGATTTTTTTTTTATTGTCACAATACAAAGTAGAGTGGAATTAGAAAAGTAACAGATAAGGTAATAACTGGCTTGGGTGTTATAAAAACAGTGACGATGGTCTTCTCGCGGCCTCTGAGACTCACATCTCATCGTATCATCTTGATAAAAATAACAGTTATCATAACTCCAGTATATGAGTAGAGTTACAGTCCCTACTGGCCACTAAAAAGAGAATGAGATGACACAGGATCATAATGAGACTCCTCTGAGTGCTGTGATTCCTCTAATGCTCACATTTTATTATTCCCTCAGTAGTTGATCTGCTTTGAATTGTCTGGGATTGGCATGGCAACATTTCAGTGGTAGTGTTGTTCAGATGTGCATTTGTTACCTGTGAGGACCTGTGGTGTGGCAGAGTGAGGGATAGTAGCAGCGTCCTGCGGGATAGAGCTCATGTCTGGCTCTGGGGTGCTACTGGGAGGAGAGATGGCTAGAGGGGTCATCAGACGAGACTTCAGCTGTTAAAAAATAAAACACAAATAGTATTATTATCATTGCAAGTATTATGTTAATGTATTTAATAACATGGATTTGTTATAATACACAAACACACATAGCAAACAAAACACAAAGGAATGAACCGCCATCCATTCCGGCACATGTTTTATGCAGCGGATGCCCTTTCAGCTACAATCCAGTACTGGGAAACACCCATACACACTTATTTACATACAGTTGAGGTCAGAATTATTAGCCTCCCTTTGTATTTTTTCTTCTTTTTTAAATATTTCCTAAATGATGTTTAACAGAGCAAGGAAATTTTCACAGTATGTCTGATAATATTTTTTTCTTTTGGAGAAAGTCTTATTTGTTTTATTATTTCGGCTCGAGTAAAAGCAGTTTTTAATTTTTTAAAAACCATTTTAGGGACAAAATTATTAGCCCCTTTAAGCTATATTTTTATTCTATAATCTACATAACAAACCATCGTTACACAATAGCTTGCCTAATTACCCTAACCTTTTTAGTTAACCTAATTAACCTAGTTAAGCCTTTAAATGTCACTTTTAGCTGTATAGAAGTGTCTTAAAAAAATTTGTAAAATATTTTTTACTGTCATCATGGCAAAGATAAAATAAATCAGTTATTAGAAAGGAGTTATTAAAACTATTATGTTTAGAAATGTGTTGAACAAATCTTCCCTCCGTTAAACAGAAATTGGGGGAAAAATAAACAAGGGGCTAATAATTCAGGGGGACTTCTACTGTACATAGTCATACCCTACAGCCAATTTAGTTTATTCAATTCACCTACCCTACCTGACAAAAGTATTTTCGTCAATCCCAAAAAATATTAACTTGACTTCTGTTACATTACAATCCACAGTATAAGGCAAAGTCTTCAGCGGGATAGCACTCCTTATCATACTTCAACCTCCACATCAAAGTTCCTGAAAGCAAAGAAGGTGCTCCAGGATTGGCCAGCCCAGTAACCAGACATGAACATTATTGAGCATGTCTAGGGTGAGATGGAGGAGGAGGCATTGAAGATGAATCCATAAAATCTTGATGAACTCTGGGAGTCCTGCAAGAACGCTTTCTTTGCCATTCCAGATGACTTTATTAATTCGTTATTTGAGTCATTGCAGAGATGTATGGACGCAGTTGTCCAAGCTCATAGGAGTCATACACAATATTAATTCTTTTTCCACGGCTCCATGACTTTATATTCTATACTGTACATTATTTCTGTTAAGTGACAAGACTTTTGTCTTAGCAAAGTCAGACTTTACTTTCCTAACTAAATAATTAAAAATAAAGGCCTGATCATATTTTATTTTGGTAAAATTAAGAGTAATCTGGAGGCCTATGCCTTTCATATAAGCCACTTCTGATACCAAATGATCAACTAGAAGTCGAGGTATTATTTGCTGTTCCTAAAACTTGGATAGGTGACTTTTGTCAGGTAGACTTTTGTCAGGTAGTGTAAACTGCATGTCTTTAGACTTTGGGGGAAACCGAAGCACCTGGATGAAACACACGCCAACGCTTGGAGAACATACAAACTCAACACAGAAATGTCAACTGGCCCAGCCAGGACTCGAACCAGCAACCTTCTTGCTTTGAGGCAACAGTGCTAACCACTGAGCCACTGTGCCGCTCTTAATGAGTTCATATAAATATTTAAATAAAATAAACTTTCGTACTTCCAACTGTACTTAAAAGCACATTTAAAATATCTTCACTAGAACGCCACTGTGACCAGGGTATTTTAGCATCATTGATCAACTATTGTAATTTTTGTATTAATAATTTAAACTTGTTTTATTTCTATAGATTCCAGTTGAATTTTAGTTAAAGTTGTATTAGTTTTATGCATTTTTTGTTCCTTTTATTAATTATTATTTTTTATTAATTTATTATTTTTAATAATTTATTTTAATTATTATTTTTGTTACTATTACATTTTTATATCTAAAGTATAAACATTTTTATTTAAGTTTATATTTTTATTTTCAATTAAATTTTATATTCAATTAGTGTTTAAAAAGTGTTAAATATTTTTATTTTATTTTGAGTAACATAAATTGCTACAGTTTTATGTTTTAGTTATTATAACTTTGCTGTTGGAATGAAGTCACAAAATAAAATGCACCCATCTACCACTATTTACATCAAGGAAAAATAAAATCTTTTTGTTTATTCAAAGGTTTAGCCACTTTGATAACTGACATGAAAAGCAAGATTAATAGGATTGACATTGACCATATCTTAACTAAGCCAAATCACAAACTGATTTTAGGGTTTCCCATATCCAAAATACCCATTCATCACCATTTGTCTTGACAAATTTTCTATTAGAGGAGATAAACTCAATTAAGTAGTATACACAACAGGCAAAATGTCCCTAACACTACCACAAGAAGCAATAACCATTTTTTTATTTTAGACAAACTGAACCATTTGTACATGGTTTATTGCAAATCTGCAAACATACACACTTACACATTGCGGTAGTGTGTTGCTCTTTAAATCAGCAACAGCGACATTATGAGCCCTGTGCTCAGACACACAGCTAAAAATAACCCAGCAGCAGCAGACTGCAGATACATCAGTCAAAGCACAAGCACCCAATCCCCTCCTTCTCTCAGATGAGCCCACCTATGCACAAACTCACACTAGACATTACTCTGTTCCTCTACAGCAGCCACACAATCATAAGTGTTTGCAGCAGTTCCTATTTAAAAGCACCACTTGATGACATTTATGCATTCGGCTGATGCATCTAAGCACTGGAAAGGCCTTATCTTTGCAGCAGACACATACATGCTCTTATTTAAATAGACTGATATTTACTGACCTTAAAGCCCGGCTTCCTTCCTCGCTTCTTAGGCACTTTAATGGGTGGGAGGGACTCTGGGTAGCGGCTTTGATATTCCGGGTGCCTCTTCAGGGGTGGTCGACCCCTCTTGCGACCTGGAACTTTTCCACTTGCAGGCGGGAGGAAGGAGGGGCTTATGACCCCAGGTGACTGCATCTCTCCACCCCCTGACTGAACTGATGGAGCAGCAGGAATACTCATCAGACCTGAGTGAGGAAAATACAGTGTCCGAGTCTGCATGTACAACACTTATATTTAAGGTCAATTTAACAGGTATTTAATCATTTTCAACACTATCATTTTTATACAATTGATAGGTGCACTCTAAAACAGTTGTTCGGGGTTGTTTTGACCCAAATTTTGGTAAAGTATGGACAAACCCAATGGTTGGGTAAATTACAAAATGCTTTTCAAAAATTTACCCCAACCAAGAGTCTGTATTTTGCTCAAAATTTGAGTACTTGTGTATTACATGTCATGTTATATTTTAAGGAAGTTAAAAACAGCAATAAAGACAAAACAATCATTTTAATAACACACAACCATGAATTTATTATGCTACTCTTCAATGCACCCAACAACCAAAACACACACACACACACACACACACACACACACACACACACATTTCTGTAGTCAGTATGAAATTCTGGGTTCCCACACCTTTTGACCAATGAATTTCCATTTCCGTGATTACTGGGCAATTTTAGTAATCTGAAAGAAAAAAAATTAGAATAAAAATATAGCAATTTTAGCTGATTTTTGTCATTTACAAAAGTAGCAAATTAATTAATTACAAGAAATTCAATCCAGCTAAAAAATTTAAAGCTTTAGAATGCACTGCAAATAAGAAACAAAGGAGAACAAAAAGAAAATCTGTCTGTCTGCAGAAAAACAGATCATGTCTATCAAAAAATTGCCAGGATAATGGCTGACAAATTTACATACAAATTTCTGTCTTGATCAAACATTAAATCTTAGACCATTAAGTGCTAACTCTGTTATTTTGAAGACCAAACCTAAAGATACTAACACAAAACATGTGATGGTATTTTAATCAGTTAAAAACTTGAAAAGAGCTTATAAGTTGTGCACAGAAGTTAAGAAAAGTGCAAAATGAGTAAACTGCCATGAGCAACATTGTAACTAGACAGGAAACAGGTATACTTGAGCATTCTATCATTTTCTTTGCTTTATTTCTTGATGGTTGCTTGCATCCAGTTTTTTGGTGCATTTAGATGTCTTTGTCACTATACAGTACATATGTTCATTGAATTCCTCTGTAAAGATTGTTTGCGGTGCACCAAGATTCAGAACGCAGTGTTCATACTTATCCAAATAAAAAGTACTGGAATTCAATTAATCCAACTAAACAAGACAAAACTATTTGAATTATAATAAGTCAATGCTTTAACAAACATTTTCAGAAAGCAAAACTGACAACTCTAGAACACACTGCAAAACTGAAAATGAACTGTTACTGAAACAAAGAGGAGTACCTTTATTACAGCTACACTGTCTGATTACAAAAATAAACACTGCACGAAAATATAATGCACAGCCACAATGGGCCCTTTTCAAAAGGCGATGAGGACACGTTTAACTCTTCGGTATTTTAAATCCTGGATAGTTTTTATCAATATTTTTAATAAAAAAAAGCTATACTTTGTATCATATAATCTTTCCATCAAATAAAAAAAAAACTAGCGCTTATGCAAGGTGTTTCTAATGCAACGTCTATGGGTGGAAAAGTTAATTGGACATTGTCTAACAAAAAAAACTTATGTTGTGAAAGTTGTGAAAACACTATGGTGGAGTGGTTATTATGGTCAATTTATGTTTTCCCAAACTATGATTACTTCTGCTGCTGAGAAACTGAGAAATGGGAAATTTGCTATTGGCCAAACGAATTTTTTTTTTAAATAGACTTTTATTTTAGATATTTAATCTTAGAAATATAGCCTAATTAGGTCATCTCAGTAAACTGGGCTAGTATGAATGTTTTGAAGAACAAAAGCTTGACGGTTTAGAAATGAGGTGACCTAAAGTGTGCAGACTGTGGAAGAGGCAGACACAGAGCCACATAAAAGCATCTTCTCTATCCTGCGCTCCTCCAGCTCTCTCTCTCTCTCTCTCTCTCTCTCTCTCGCTCTCAGTGAGTGAGTGAGCGAGCGAGCGAGTCCCCCTCCCCCAGCCCTCATTGAGTCTCATCCCCTCCCCCTCCAGCTGTGGCCTCACCATCAGCTTCTCCGACTCTCCTCCTCTCATCCTTCCTTTACCGAGTATTCCCTCAAACTCTTTGAACCTGGAGCTTCTAAGATGAAATTAAATCATTAGGACTGAACAGCAATTTCTTTTAGACAGAGAAATTAATAAGATACATTGCATATCAATCTAAAAAATCTGTTATTCTGCAAATTGGTATTTGTTATCCTATTATTGTAAGACATTACAGTAATCATAAGCACAATTGTTTGTAGTGCAAATAGTTTTGTTTTGTTTTTCTGCACTTGGCCCTGTTTATACCTGGTATGAGCTTTTTAGTCAATAAGATCATAACATTTCAAATTGTATTTGTCACATGCCTAGATAGACAGTGAGATGCTTATAAGTAGACGGAAACACATTTCCATTTACACCTGATGTTTTAATCTCTTGTCCATTTTCTATCTCTTTCCTTATTTCTTCAAATGTTCTCCTTATAAAGACCATTTCAAAGTGGTCATGTCATTGGCCCTTGAACATTTCCTGCTTGCTATCATACTATTTTATAAATTTAAAAAGAGACAATTCAATCACATCTTCACATTAAAACAGCTATCATAAAATTATCTAGCAATATGTGGACCTTTCTGGATTCTCAGAAGCTATAGAATTCTTTTTTTTTTTAAATGTAAAACCATTGTTATTGTTTACATTTCTCAAAATGGTCTATACACCTAAACAATTTACATACATTAATTTACTCTGATAGCCACAAAACTATCTAATATGGCTGCTATAATATCTTTTGCATCAGTTTGGATGCATTTGAACACATGAGCATTTACATTGCAGAAGCAATCCAGTCGAACATATTTTAGACTGCCTCTGGAAGTGGTCAAAAGTGGACAAGCTCAAAACATTTCACACCCATTTTACACCTGTATTTAGCGTTGTTCTCTTTTGATCAGGTCAACAAAACACATCTCAAATATACCAGTTGTAAACAGGCCATGTGTTATTCTCCTAGTAATTTACACTCTTAAAAATAAAAATGGCCGGTGATGCCATCAGTGGAACTATACACTAGTGCCATACTGTTTTTTTGTTTGACAAATAACCTTTAACAAAAAGTTGTTTAAACATCTTTTTTTAATTTTGTGAATTACATCTTAATAATCCAAAGATCCCTTTACAACCTTAAAAACCTTTCTGTGTGGAATGAAAACATTCTACCAAATGTCAAAGGTTCTACATGGAACCATTAAAGCCAATATAGAAGCTTTATTTTTTTTTAGTGTAGGTCTATAGCCTACCTATAGCTAGGGCCAGACAGAATCTGCGGACATTTTTTGCTATTTCTCCAGAGAATTTTGTACACAACTTGTGGATTTATGCAGAATGATTTTAGGAGTCTCGTAACTAAAAAGTTAATATATGAAATAAAAAATAAAACATTTTTTACTTGTATTTAATGTTTACAATGCAAATCTAATTAGATCCACTTATTTGGTAAACAAAGCAGGTCTCTCATATAAGATCTACTAAAAGACACAAAATATTAATTTACAAACTGTATTGTAAATAAATCATATGAACATTTTAATATTACTATTATTATTATAATTAATTAAAAATCTGAAATATTTCCCACAGATGGGTTGCAGCTTTAAGGGCATCCACTGCGTAAAACATGTGCTGGATAAGTTGGCGGTTCATTTCGCTGTGGCGACCCCAGATTAATAAAGAGACTAAGCCGAAAAGAAAATGAATGAATGAAAAAACTGAAATATAAATTTGCACAAGTAAATACATAGGATCAAAGATGGGCTAAAAACTCTTCGTAAATCTGTGGATTTCTGCATGTGCAGATTCCGCATGGGCCTATAGCTAATACATTTTCTTTCTAAGGTGTATAAAATAAAATAATAGTGTTAATAAAAACAATACTACTAATAATGTTTAAATATAATGATTTTAGTTATGTCTTTAATTATTTGAACTAATTTGGCATTTTCTGTAACAGCACACAAACTCACTTTCAGTTTTTAAAAGGTGTGTGGTAAATATGCTATGCAAGCTGATATAATAAAATCCCTCATGATTTGGGTTTTTCCCAATAAAAATTAAATGACTAAATGAAAAAAGAGCAAGGATTTTTAAAATAGTAATTGAAAATATCGAATATATGATTTATTTTGCTGAAATATAAAATAATAATAATAATACATATTTTTTCTACAAGATATAGAGAGATGACCCTAATTATAAACTGTTCTCATGTGCACTTTCTAAACATCGTATTATTTCCGCTCACCTGCGCTCTATCTCCCTCTCTCTCCCTCATACATCAGGCAGGCCATGCGTAATTGCATTAATCTATTTTTTACCGCCAATGTTCTGTTTCCTAAATCAACAAAAGGAAACCCTTCATTTTAATCCGGACGACAAAAACTCGACGACCGGCAAAAGCTTTATCCTGGGAAAGAGTGGCATTAAAAATAGCGCGTCAAAAATAGAGCCCTATTCCTCATGCGCGTGTTCATGTTTACGAGCGGTGCGCGAGCTTTCCTTCCTTTCCTCCTAATCTCACCGACAAAATCAGAGGCACGCAAACATGCTGTAAATGTACGAGCACTCACCGAGCACCCCACGCTGGAGCGGACCCGTTATCAGCGGTGTCAAGAAGAGCGTCTGAAAGCCGCTTAATTCCGAGTCTCCGTCGCTGTCACGGAGCGGCCGCTTCTGAAGCCCCGGCAGCCCTGAGCCTCCAGCGCGCGCTCTCGACAGACACCGCCGCGCGCGCCAGCCGCTACATCGGCCCCTTTCTGTCGTCATGGCAACAGGGCGCCTAACATCCTCTCTCTGCCTCTCACAGTCATAATGCTGATGCGGAGTCATTTACAGCAGACACGAGCTCATCGACTCAATTAGAGAAAACATACAGTCGCCCATTATTAATGATGATAAGGTCATTTCTATCACACATTTTATTACATCTGAAAAAATACATAATTATCATATTGCTTAATTAATAATTGACATTATTTTAAAAAAGCAACTGATTCATTTAAAACATTTCATTTATAGTCTACATTTTAATTTTATTTGAATATTTAACATTAAATAAAAAATAAAATAACATAAGATTTATATTTAAACAACAACTTTATATTAGATAGTAAATGGAGCAAATGCTCCAAATGATCTTTTAAATGTGTACTAAATTTGTCAATTCTCCCTCTAGGCCAAATCTACAGTTAAATCTAGAACAAACCACAAGTGGGACATTAGTATACCACATTAGCTGCTGCCAAGAGCTAATGGACTGAATAAAAAATATATATATATTATGTGAGATTTTCTATCAAACATTTTATTATTTTATTATCGAAAACACAGACATAATAATCCATATAGCATAATAATTGACATTTCAAAGAACTAGTGACTCTAATTTGTATTAGACATTTTACTTAAATATAATATATATTATTATATATTTGTTATTTTAGAATTTGCATTTTGTATACATTATTAGATTATATTTTTTAACCCAACCGGTTAAGTTATTAAATAAACAGCAAAATAAGGATTAAAAATAACCCAACTAAGCACCAAATATTTAACCCAACTGGTTGAGTTATTAAATAAATAACCAAATAAAGGTTAAAAATAACCCAACAAAGCACCAAATATTTAACCCAACTGGTTGAGTTATTAAATAAATAACTAAATAAAGGTTAAAAATAACCCAACAAAGCACCAAATATTTAGCCAGCTGGTTGAGTTATTAAATAAATAACCAAATAAAGGTTAAAAATAACCCAACAAAGCACCAAATATTTAGCCAACTGGTTGAGTTATTAAATAAATAACCAAATAAAGGTTAAAAATAATCCAACAAAGCACCAAATATTTAACCCAACTGGTTGAGTTATTAAATAAATAACTAAATAAAGGTTAAAAATAACCCAACAAAGCACCAAATATTTAGCCAGCTGGTTGAGTTATTAAATAAATAACCTAATAAAGGTAAAAAAAAAAAAAAAAACAACAACAAAAGCACCAAATATATTTAACTCAACCATTGGGTTAAATAAATAACTCAACTTTTTTAGAGTGTATATAAACAGTTGAAATTAGAATTATTAAACCCCCTTTGATTTTTTTTTCTTTTTTAATTATTTCCTACAGTAAATGATCTTTAACAGAGCACAGAAATTCTCACAGTATGTCTGATAATATTTTTTCTTCTGGAGAAAGTCTTATTTGTTTTATTTCAGCTAGAATAAAATCAGTTTTTAATTAATTTAAAAAAAAAAAAACATTTTAAGATCAAAATTATTAGCCCCTTTAAGCTATATTTTTTTTCGATAGTCTACAGAACAAACCATTGTTATACAATAACTTGCCTAATTACCCTAACCTGCCTAATTAACCTAGTTAAGCTTTTAAATGTCACTTTAAGTGGTATAGAAAATGTCTTGAAAAATATCTAGTAAAATATTATTTACTGTCATCATGGCAAAGATAAAATAAATCAGTTATTCGAAATGAGTTATTAAAACTATTATGTTTAGAAATGTGTTGAAAAAAAATCTTCTCTCCATTAAACAGAAATTGTGTGTGTGTGTGTGTGGGGGGGGGGGGGGGGGATAAACAGGGTGGCTAATAATTCTGACCAATATATCTATTAAATAAATAAAATAAAGTAGTTAAACAATTGAAGAAATACTCAAATTAATCTTTTGAATGCTTGCTACAAAATCTACAGGCAAAGCTCATTTAAATAAAAAATGTCATTTAGATCAGTTTCATTCACTGCGTGTTAACAAATGAGTTAACTGATTTAAAAAAATGATTTAAAAAAATGTTTAAAAAACAATTATTTTCACAATAGTTCCTATAATTTATATATTTCTTTTAGTTTGGCTGGAATAAAATAAAAAAACTAGACAGATAATTCTTACTGTTGTTTACATCCACTCTGGGGTGATTTTGAGTCTTTTTCTGTTTCAGCTAGCAGAATGTTTTTTGGTGACATCTTATTTTGACACATATTTTGAGAAAGTGCTTTGAATTTTTAGAAAAACTCAACAATACTCAAACTGACTACCCTTAAAGTAAAAAAAGTACAGTTCACAATTACTATTTATATTGAAAATATACGTCATTTGTGGGTTTTTTCTCACCAAATCAGTGACATCATTTGTGAACTTGGCAATTAAAGAGTTAAAATACTGTAAATTTTTAAAATAATATAGTACTTTTGATCAGTACTGAGGTTGATTAACAGATTTATGCAAAAAAAAAAAAAAAATTTAAAAATATATTTATCTGATGCATTTGTACAGCAGTTCAATTCAGTAGATGTTTTCATCCCTAACATAACAAAAGGGTAGTCAATTTGAACAGTACACAGGGGTTAAGAACTAGATTTCTACAGATTATCACAAACCCCTGTTATCCAATAAATTACCTATTCTAACTTACCTGGTTAACCTATTAGACCTATAAGTCTTTAACTTGCATTTTAAGAGGAATACTACTACCTTGTAAAATAAGTAGAAAACTATCGTTTAAAAATGTGTGAAAGAAAAATTCTCTCCCTTTAAATGACACTTAGGAAATATTTTTCAAACGATTTCAAATTTCACTGAAGGGGTAATAATTTTGACTTTAAAACACAGTATAATCATTATTTAGCTAAATGTGACATTCTGGCTCTAAAATTCAGATGGCTTCCTTTATAAACCACAGAGGACCCATTGCAGTTTTAGTATACTAAGTAGGCTACTTAAAAATTACATCGTTTTATGAGCACTGCCACTCCACTGTCATATAGATTTTAATAACTCTGTGATTTTAATAATACACAAACAGCACAATAAAATCCAAGAAAACACAAGGCAAATAAAACATCACATATCCAGGCCATATAATAAGTGATAATAATAAGTCTGTGCAGCTCCAGCACATTCATCCAGACAAACGCAGGCAGACGACTGCAGGATGTGCAGTTGAGTAAATCCCTGAGGAGTTATGATTGGAACTCAGAGATTATCCAACACACAGAGTCCAGTCACTGTCTGTGAACTGAGGAACGCTGGGAATGTGTGGAGCTCATGAACGACACACACACACACACACACACACACACACACACACACACACACACACACACACACACACACACACACACACAAGCACACACACACTGTTAGTGGGAGTGTAACGACACCAAGGTCCCCTCTTAGATGGGTAGGCAAGTGCATACACACAAGCAAAAACTCACGCACACACTCACACAGCCACTCATGAACACACTGCATGTGCTGACTGATGTTAGACACACGGGACAAAGATTAACCACTTCAGTCAAATGAGATTTAGTCAAAATCAGGCGGCGAGACAATAAATTACATTTTGGCTCTTCCTAATCAGCACTGGGATGCTACAGGAAGACCACAAGCACTTTCTAGTGTCAAGCATACACACAACTAATATGACCACAAACCTTCTTTCAAACAGACACATCACTGTCCTCCCATTTGGACTGTTACATGTAATAAATGCCTCCAGGTCAACTGAAGGTCAAGCCAATTTTCTTTTAAGACTTACCAGAAAAAAACACACATCATACACACCCACACAACAAACTTGATAAAGATTAGTTTTCAGAGAAAGAATGCAAATGCTTGGAAAAATAGCTTTTACTTTTAAACATTTTATTAGGATTTATTAAGGTTAATAACAAGGTAAAACTAAATAACAAGGTAAAATAAATTTGTATTGAATAAACAAAAATCTAAAAATGAGATTAAATTAAGTAAACAGTATTTATTAAATGAAACCGGAAAAGACTAAATAAGCTGACATTGACTTAGCCTATCTACATAGTTCCCCTGTTTCCAAAGATTTATTTAAACAAGCTATTGTCATATTGATGATCTGGTGCATGTCTTCTAGAGATGATTTGCATCCTCAACAATTTCTTACTAATGTTTTATCTAGAATAATCTGTTACTAATTTAAACAACCTTTGCCCACCCCCTTTTTTTTCCTTTTTTTCATTTCATTTTTATCCCTTTTTTATTATAATTTTTTTTATTATTGTTGTTGTTTTTTCCTCCAAATTGAAAGATGTGAATATGATTGTGATGTTTTATTGTCATATATTTATTACGTCAATAAAAAGATTGTTAAAACAAATAATTGAATAATTAAACTAAATATGCAAAAATGTTTAAGATTCAATACTGTTTTTCAAAATTTGACACAAATAAAAAAGTAATAAATAAAAGTAATAAATCATATATTTATATACACATTACATTAAACAAATGGATTAACACAAGATCATACTATGAGTACAATAATTATTTTTATTTTTTTTTATCATTTAAAATGACACTTGGTTCTTCTCACCTGGTTATTTAACCAAATATGTATTTCGTGACACTTAAGTAAAACTGAACAAACATGTCAAGAAATACATATTTGGTAGAATAACCAGGTGAGAAGAACCAAGTGTCATTTAAAAAATAATAATAATAATAATAATAATAATAATAAATTATTGTACTCATAGTATTAACTTGTATTAATACATTTGTTTAAAGATTTATTTTAATGTAATTTGTATATATTTATATAATTTATTAATTATTTATTTATTATTACTTTAAAAAAGTAATAAAAATCAAGACATTGTTTAATAAATATAAACAATGCCTGAAAGCATGGCACTTTCTGCTATATTATACAACAAAAACTGACATGCAAAATGGCAACCTTTTTATTTTAAGTTTGAAAAAAATGTCAGTAAATGAAAACTGCTGTAGTAAAAATAGTGCTGGGATAATATTAATTGTGATTCAGTTGTTTTGACAATATATGTGTGTGTACTGTATATTTATTATGTACATATAAAGCCCATATAATTATTTATATTTAGATATAAAATATATATATATATATATATATATATATATATATATATATATATATAATATATATATATATATATATATATATATATATATATATATATATATATATATATATATATATATATATATATATATATATATATAAATTTAAATATCTATTTAAGAAAATTGTTTTGTATAGTTTTGTTTATGTCATTGTAATGTAATGTATTTTTTATTTAATGCCATGTCAGCAACCAAGGCTATTTTCATAGCAAGAACATTTTAATAATAGATATACAATTAAAAACAACAAACAAATGAATACATAAATTAAATAAGATTTTTAGGGCCCTATCATACACCCAGCGCAATAAGACACAAGACGTGTTTGCCGTGATGTGTTGCTATTTTTCAGATCAGCGCAACCTTAATTTTCCCGTTTTGCACCACATTGTTTAAATAGCAAATCCATTTGCACCTCTTTGTGGACTCATGGGTGTTCCGGTCTAGAAAAAAGGTGTGTTAAGGAGCATTGTTGGTGGGTTGCTATTTTTAGGAACTAAATAGACCAGCTGAAAACAGATTTAAAGTCCAGCGCAGAGCACATTAGTTGTGCGCCTCGCTTACACATTGCTTAGTGCACACAGGATCCACAGCAATACACAAGTATCTTTACAAATGAAAAAGAATTAAAGGATTAAAATGTTACAACAATTATTATTTTCTACATAAATAAAAAAATACTAGCTCCATGCCTTCATCTCAGGGGGATTTTTTCAGATTATTCATGACAACTTGCTTTTGTATAATGTTATTATTATTAGCAGTATTATTTATTATATGCATATTTATATTTGTTTTAATAAAAAAAAGCTTAGATTTGTCCACCTGTCAGGTTTTGGATCATATGGGGCATAGGACGTGTGTTTGGATATAACTCAGTTTTATGACCACACTTCGTTATTATTGTTAATTTATTAGTTTTCTGGAAATTAAAACTGAATTTACAAATAGTTTTGAAACAAATCTTTGCGCTTAAAAAAAGAAATTAAATATGTAGGCTAATGCCGTTTCTTTATCCACGAAAGAGAGAAAAAGAAAGTAAAGGAGGAGGCTCTGTTTAACTGTTTTCTCGCTAGTGAAGCGTTCAGTTTTTCAACTTACAAAGTCCACCATGTAAATAGCAAATGCGCCATGGTGCGACGCAACTGACTCTTTAAGGGAATGGAGATGAGACTCTGATTAGTTTAAATATAACTCATTAAGAGAATAAGCACAACCCTGTTAGACCATGCGCCGTGGCGCAAAGTGTATTTTTCCATCCTTAAAATAGCACTTAATGCTTAACGCCCTTAATGCTTTTGCGCCATGCACTTTAGACTTTGTGCCTAGATCATTAAAATAGAGCCCTTAGTGTTAATACATGATAAAAATTCCAAAAAAAAAAAACCAAATTCCTAGTATCACTTTGTTAAAATTGTCCTTAAGAGAGTTCATTTTATAAAAAGGTCTTCTGGAATCATTAAAAGCAGGACAGTCCAGTAAAATATGTTTTACAGTAAGGGGAGTTGTGCAGTACAGGGGTCTTCACTTTTGAGAAAGAAGGCATGGGTTGTTTATGTCATTGCCATACATAATTAGTAAAATAAGCACACATATATATTATGTCAAATCAAACTTTTATTTTGAATGAGCTTAATCTTTGCCCAGCACTAATAAAAACATATTACTCAAATGCAAAACAAAAAATGGTAAATACAGAACTTTCAAGTCATATACTAGTTTTTTCCACATCTCTCCATCCCTGGTGTAAAATATAGTTACACTGTAAAACTCAAAAAGTTAAGGTAACTCAAACCATGTGAGGAAACCGATTGCAACAAACCATTTGAGTTAAAAAGCTAATCCTAATGAGTACTGTGAACTTAATCCATTTGAGTAAATGAAGCAATTTGAGCACAGTAAAACCCAATAAATGAAGAGAACTCAAACTAATCGAGTAATGTAAAACTTAATAAGTTAAGGCAACTCAAACCGTTTAAGGAAACCGATTGCTATAAACCATTTGAGTTAAAAAACTAATCTATATGAGTACTGTAAACTTACTCCATTTAAGTTGAAGTAATGAGGTATTTAATTAACCCTTTACCCTCAACACTGAGTTCCAACTCTTTTCAAATGAGTAGAATTAACTTTCAATCAATTTTGAGTTAACTACACTCAAAGCAACATCAATAAACTTCAATATGTTCAAAACTCAGCGGCTAGAATTCTGACAAGGACTAAAATCAGTGAACACATTTTTCCTATTTTAGAATCTCTCCATTGGCTACCAGTCAGATTTCGTATTGACTTTAAAATTCTCATGCTTACATACAAGGCCCTGCATGGTTTGGCTCCACACCATCTCTCTGAACTCTTAACTTGGTACTCCCCTTCACGTGTCCTCCATTCCTCTGACTCTGGTCTTTTAACAGCTCGCTCCACGCGTCTGCGTTCTATGGGTGATCGGGCTTTCGCATCTCGGGCTCCGAAGCTCTAGAACTCTCTCCCCCATGACATTAGACACGCTGAATCTTTTAAATTGTTTAAATCATCCCTGAAACTCACTACTTTACACTTGCCTATTCATAAGATGTGTTTCTTTGGTTTTGGTTTTTAGATATTTGAATGTTTTACCAATTCTGAATGTTTTAGGTATGATCGGCGACGCAGTGGCGCAGTAGGTAGTGCTGTCGCCTCACAGCAAGAACGTTGCTGGGTCGCAGGTTCGAACCTCGGCTGGGTCAGTTGGCGTTTCTGTGTGGAGTTTGCATGTTCTCCCTGCGTTCGCCTGGGTTTCCTCCGGGTGCTCCGGTTTCCCCCACAGTCCAAAGACATGCGGTACAGGTGAATTGGATAAGCTAAATTGTCCTTAGTGTATGAGTGTGAATGAGTGTGTGGATGTTTCCCAGAGATGGGTTGCAGCTGGAAGGGCATCCGCTGCGTAAAATCGTGCTGGATAAGTTGGCGGTTCATTCCGCTGTGGCGACCCCAGATTAATAAAGGGACTAAGCCGACAAGAAAATGAATGAATGAATGAATGTTTTATATCTATATCTTTCTTTGGTGTAAAGCGCCTTGAGAATTAAGTTTTAAAGGGCACCTATGGTGAAAAATCTACTTTTCAAGCTGTTTGGACAGACATATGTGTAGGTATAGTGTACAGACCGTCATATTGGGGTGATATAAACACACCCAGTCCATTTTTTTCAATTTAACAACATAAAAATGGTGGACCAATTGGAGCGGTTTTGAGACCGACGTAGGAAAAAAGTGGTAACCTAGGTGCCCTTTAAAGGCGCTATATAAGAATAAATTATTATTATTATTATTTTATTTGATAAAGTTGACTGTCAGGTTTTACAGTGTAGGATGTGGACCTTTTAAACACCAAACTGTTTAAAATAACTGAATATGTACCAAACATAAAACAGCATTTATCACAATAGTTACATATAGTTTTTTTTTTTTTAACTCACACCAAAGAGACATGTTCTTTGAACACAACAAACAAATTAACACAGAAAGCACAACAGCAGCAGCAGCAGCAGCAGCAAAAGTTCAAACTACAATAGATGTACACAAAATCAAATAGGTCATCAGCAAAATCAATAATCTATGGGGGTTGCCATGACAACAGCACTTGCCCATGCAAAAATAATAGCTCGCAAAGAAAGAACGAGCGAAAGAAAGAAAGGTTATTATCTTTGGGACTGGTAAAGAATCTTGCTGGCAGAGCATTAGCTGCTATCACAGAAATCACATCCGCTCTCATGGCTGAGAGACAGTGGTTTCTATGGAGCGTCTTACAGCAAAGCACCAACAAAGAGCAAACTCAGGGAAACTGTAGCAGATACACAGCCAGCCTGACACGGAGTCTTCACAAAGCCTCTATACAGAGCGGTCAGCGGTTCAGCAAGCTTTAAAACCAAGTCAATTGTGTACTGTAAGGGCCGGTTTCACAAACAGAGCTTAGCTTAAGCCAGGACTATAGGCCTTTGCTAAATTAGGTAATTAAGCAGCTTTTATAAAAACAACTTTACTTGTGGGTGTCTTGAAACTTTTTTTATGGCACTGATATATTTTTGTTTAAGTTAATGCAAGCTATTTTTAGTTCAACCCAAAAAAAGGTTCCTATTGTTTACTTATTCTGCTAAACACAAAATAAGATACTTTGAAGAAAGCTGGAAAACTGTAACCATTGACTTCCATAGTAGGAAAATGTGTAAAGTTGAAGTCAGAATTATTAGCCCTGCTGAATTATTAGCCCCCCTGTATTCTTTTCCCCAATTTCTGTTTAATTTCTGTCACATTTCTAAACATAATAGTTTTAATAACTCAATTCTAATAACTGATTTCTTTTATCTTTGCCATGATGACAGTAAATAATATCTTACTAGATATTTTTCAAGATACTAGCATTCGGCAGTTTAGAGCTGTAACTTGGTTAATTGGGCGAATTAGAATAAATTGTTTTTTTAAAAAAAGTTTAAAACTGCTTTTATTCTAGCTGAAATCAAACAAATAAGACTTTCTCCAGAAGAAACAATTTTTTAGGAAATACTGTAAAAAATGTCTTGCTCTGATAAAGATCATTTGGGCTATAATTATGGCTTCAAATGTATGATGAAAATCAATGGTTACAGGTTTCCAGCTTATCTTCTTTAATGTTTAACATAAAAGGAAAAACCCAGATTTGGAACAAGTGAAGGATTAGTAAATGATGACGGATTTTTGAGTTTTGAGTGACCTATCCCTTTAAGACAGCTCATAAATGCAGTTTAGTCTAGATCTAGCCTTAAGCCTTATGTCTAAAAGCAATCATATGAGAGTTCAAATAACCTTTGTGAAAATAAAATTCAAATTATGGGTATACAGTATATAATTACATAAATAATTATCCAAACTGCAAAAATGACAAAAATTTGAAATTTTGAAGGGCACATATTTTACCCATTTTTCAAGATTTAAGAAAAGTCTTTTGTGTCTCCAGAATGTAAAGTATCAGCTCAAAATACCCATCAGATTATTCATTATACATTTCTGAATATGGGAAATTTGAGCTGTTAGGACATTGTAGCTGTTTTTGTTGCCTGTGCCTTTAATGCAAATGAGCTAGTTCTCCCCACCCACCATTCCGAATTGCATGTAGCCTTAATGTAGATAAACAGCACAGTGACAGACAAGAATGAAGCAGACCTCCCTTACTACAGTAAGATCTTTCCCAACAGCTGTTTGATATATTTGTTGTGGAGTTAATCAATTAACTCCGTCTGTCAATCAATTCGGTGGGCGGGGAAACCGCACTCCTACGTCACATTGCCGTGGGCCTCAGAATTGAAGTGATTTGGATCCTATTTTCACATCAGGAAATAAAAATTAAAAAAATCACTCCAATATGAGTGTGGACACGTCATACCTACAAACAGTTTTGTCCGAACAGCAGCTTACAAATGTTGATTTTCATCATAGGTGCCCTTTAAAAATGTGTGTGTATACATATATACATATGGAGCTTCAAATGCTCCACCATTATCCCAATACCAAAGAAACCAAAGGTCACAGGACTCAATGACTACAGACCTGTCGCCTTAACATCTGTGGCCATGAAGTCATTCGAAAGACTGGTGCTAGCTTATCTGAAGGACATCACTGGACCTTTGCTGGACCCCATGCAGTTTGCCTATAGAGCAAACCGGTCTGTGGATGATGCAGTCAACATGGGACTGCATTATACCCTACAACATCTGGACAAACCAGGGAACTACGCAAGGATACTGTTTGTGGACTTCAGTTCTGCCTTTAACACCATCGTCCCATCACTGCTCGAGAACAAACTGACCCAGCTGTCTGTCCCTAGCTCTGTCTGTCAATGGATCACCAGCTTTCTGACAGATAGACAACAGCTAGTCAGAATGGGCAAAATCACATCCGACAGCCGCACCATCAGCACTGGTGCCCCCCAGGGATGTGTTCTCTCCCCACTGCTCTTCTCCCTGTACACCAATGATTGCACCGCAAAATACCCCTCCATTAAGCTCTTGAAGTTTGCGGATGACACTACTGTTATCGGCCTCATCCGGAACGGTGACGAGTCTGCATACAGACAGGAGGTGGAGCGGCTGGCTTTATGGTGCAGATACAACAACCTGGAGCTGAATACGCTCAAAACAGTGGAGATGATAGTGGACTTTAGGAGAAACCCCCCTGCACTCCCCCCACTCACCATCATGAACAGCACTGTGGCTGCAGTAGAGTCATTCAGGTTCCTGGGCACCACCATCTCTCAGGATCTGAAGTGGGACATTCATATAGACTCTATTGTGAAGAAAGCCCAGCAGAGACTGTACTTCCTTCGTCAGCTGAGGAAGTTCAACCTGCCACAGGAGCTGCTCGTACAGTTCTACTCAGCTGTCATCCAATCCATGCTCTGCACTTCAATCACCGTCTGGTTCAGCTCAGCTGCCAAAACTGACCTCCGTAGACTACAGCGAATAGTCCGGACTGCTGAACGAATCACTGGCACTGCCCTTCCTACACTTCAAGAACTGTACTCTTCCAGAGTGAGTAAAAGGGCACGCAAAATCACTCTGGACGAATCACACCCAGCACACTATCTGTTCGAACTGTTGCCATCTGGGCGGCGCTACAGAGCACCAAACACAAAAACAGCCAGACACAGGAAAAGTTTCTTTCCTCAAGCCATGTACCTCATGAACAGTTAAATATTCCCCTACTGTGCAATTAATGTGCAATACTTTCTCATATGCACTTGTACACAGCACCTTATAACAATATACAATGCAATACTTTCTCACACGCATTTGTACACAGCACCTTACAACCTGTATATTTATAACAAATGTGTACATACAATTCAACATCCAGATCTTTTTGACTAACTGCATCTCTGTTTAATGTTTATTGTCTTTTTCTTTTTCTCACACTTAATTTTGTGTTGTCACTTGTCACTTTATGTACACTGGAAGCTTCTGTTGCCAAAACAAATTCCTTGTGTGTGTGAAGCACACTTGGCAATAAAACTGATTCTGATTCTGATTCTGATACATACATACATACATATATACAGTTGAAGTCAGAATTATTAGCCCCCCTTTGAAATATTTTTTCTTTTTTAAATATTTCCCAAATGATGTTTAACAGAGCAAGGACATTTTCACAGTATGTCTGATAATATTTTTTCTTTTGGAGAAAGTTTGGAAAAAAAACTTTTTTTTTTTAGAAAGTATTTGTTTTATTTTGGCTAGGACAAAAGCAGTTTTTAATTTTTTAAGAACCATTTTAAGGTCAAAATTATTAGCCCCTTTAAGCTCATTTTTTTTCAATAGTCTACAGAACAAACCATTGTTATACAATAACTTGCCTAATTGCCCTAACCTGCCTAGTTAACCTAGTTAACCTAGTTAAGCCTTTAAATGTCACTTTAAGCTGTATAGAAGTGTATTGAAAAGTATCTAGTAAAATATTATTTACTGTCATCATGGCAAAGATAAAATAAATCAGTTATTAGAGATCCGTTATTAAAACTATTATGTTTAGAAATGTGTTGAAGAAAAATCTTCTCTCCGTTAAACAGAAATAGGGGGAAAAATAAACAGGGGGGCAGAGAACAAAATTATGATTTCTTATATATAGTAAAATGTGATGATACAATACAAATTTGTATTATATTAATTTGTATTATATTACCTTACAAAATAGTAAATTGTTTCTGTGAAATACCAAACTCCGAAAAAAGACCTTCACGGCTGTCTCACTGGACTGCACTGTGAAATACATTTAGAGAGCCCATTTAACAGCCTGACGCATAGCTAGACACCATTCACCCATCCAGCTGATCGCTATATTTAATTTCTAATTACGCCTGGAATACAGAAGCCAATAAATCAAAAGTTAATTAAAGTCATGGATTCATCTTTAGTGCAACTCAATCATCTCAAATCCATTAACATTGTAGATGGGGGACAAGTGGTGTGTGTGCGTGCGTATGTGTATGTGTGTCTTTTTATGTAAGCCAATGCTACATTACCTTAATTTAAAAGATTTGGCATTTTAATGTTTCAATTTAATTTATTATAAAATAATATACATGTACACAGTGGGTAAAATGTTCCTGCTAAATATTTATGAGGAATTTTTTATTTTTTTTTTGGTAGATGAATGCAGCAAAATAAATGTCAAGCAAAATTAAAAACAATCTATTTTCTACAAAGTATCATTGATTATTGTCATCACTATTTTCAGATAATTAATGCTTATTCAGATTTTAAGCGGGATCAGGATTGGGTTTGAACCAATTTGCTGAACTAGCCTTTTATAATCCTTACATTGTTTTAACACAATGTAATCAACAGGTTTGACTGGAATAAATGCTCTAAGTGAACTAAACAGAGCGATCACCAATTTCATCAGTGTCAGAGTCACATGAGCAGAATCACCTGCAGCCTTTGACTGGAAGTTACATTATGATTGCACACATGTAGGCTTTTCAGGCTTGGGTTGAAGGACTCTTGAGTGCTGGAGATGTGCACAATTACATTCAAGAAAATCATTGGTTCGAGCCCTGGCTGGGTCAGTTGGCATTTCTGTGTGGAGTTTGCATGTTCTTTTCGTGGGTTTCCTCCGGGTGCTCCGGTTTCCCCCACACTCCAAAGACATGGCCATAGTGTATGTGTGTGAATGCAAGAGTGTATGTGTGTTTCCCAGTGTTGGGTTGTTGCTGGAAAGGCATCCGCTGCGTAAAACATCTGCTGGATAAGTTGGTGGTTCATTCCGCTGTGGTGACCCCAGATTATTAAAGGGACTAAGCCGAAAAGAAAATGAATGACTGAATGTTTCTAGTTGCTGCTTTTAATTTTGTCCTGAAATATATGTATATGTGCATTTATATATGTGAAATTATTTGGCATTTTTGGAGGATGAATAAGGTCACTGTGGTGAGATGCATGGAAAAAATTAATTATCTTATTTGATTTATTTGTGTATTATTATAATTACTATAATTATTATTTTTTTACTATTATTATTTTCTGTATGAGTATTTTTTTATTTATTGAGTTTATATTATTTATTTGTATTTACTGGATTTATGATAGCAACATCTAATTACTGTAACTGCCGCTGTTGGGGAGATATGGAGGATAAACAAACAATAAATAAATAAATATGCAAATAAATAAATGAATAAATAAATAAATAAATAAATAAATGAATGAATGAATAAATAAATAAATAAATAAATGTATATATAAATAAATAAATAAATAAATGTAAATCTACAAATCCTTGCATAAATAAAACAATAAATAAATAAATAATTACGCAAAAATAAATAATAAATGAATAAAATTCACAAATTTCTGCATAAATAAAACAATAAATAAATAAATACGCAAATAAATAAATAAATGTATATATAAATCTACAAATTCCTGCATAAATAAAACAATAAATAAATAAATACGCAAATAAATAAATAAATGTATATATAAATCTACAAATTCCTGCATAAATAAAACAATAAATAAGTCAATAAATACACAAATATAAATAAATAAATGAATAAATAAATACACAAATTTCAGCATAAATAAAACAATAAATAGATAAATACGCAAATAAATGAATAAATAAATACACAAATTCCTGCATAAATAAAACAATAAATTAATTAATTAATTAATAAATACGCAAAATAAATAAATATATGAATCTACAAATTCCTGCATAAATAAATATAGAAATAATTATTAGTGCGGTGTGAAAGGGGGAAAATACTATTTTCAGTTTAGCATTTTCTTTTTCCCCCCAACATCTTTGTAATTTATTGAAACATTAATCTGCCTGCACTATTCATTTATTTATTCAGGAATTTGTGGATTTATTAATTAATATATTTATTTATTTATTTGCATATTTATTTGTTTATTTATTGTTTTTGCAGGTTTCGTCCTCCATAGGGAGGAGAGGGGAAAGTGGGTGTTAAAATGTGTAAACTGATTGTACTGTTAAATTAATAAAGAAAAAAAATAGAAAATCATAGAAAAAAAATATTGTACACATGAAGAAAATATGCAACACAATCTGCCCACACACACACACACTCTCACACACTCTCACACACTCTCACACACGAACACATGCATTAAATCAATCCAAAATAACAAAAGGATAAAAGCAAGCATTGTCTGCCAAGTCCTCCAGCCAACGCCTAGCATCGAGGAGGGGATTTGTGAAGAAGAAAAATAAATAAATAAATTGAAGTGTTACCCCTCACAAACAACAGCAAGAAGTTATTTACTTCATACATGGCAGGTTGCCATAGCAACAGACAAGGGAATCTTGAACCATGTTGTTGAAATATGAAAAACAGCACCAAATAGCACCAAAAATTAATATACGAGCAAGACCACTGCAGTGCCTACTATTTCCCTCCAAGAAAGATCAAAAGAAAAAAAACATCAATCTCTCTTCACACAGCATGAGAATAGGGATTGCAATAATTAAGAATGACATACATTAATCTTCATTAATCTTTTTGGAATCAAGCAGCGCAGAATCCTGAGGTTTCAATGTAATAAACGGAGGAGCTTCACCTTCCTCTCCATCTTATCCTCTCTAATGCTGCATTTTTCCCTCTTGTGCCCAATTACTCTTCTCTCAAATCTTTCACCACCTGGCGAACCATCCAAATCCCTCTTAATTATGGTAAAACCCTGAGTTTTAAACAAACAGATCTCTGTATGCACATATAGCATTTTAAACATCACTGAACAACTGATCTTTTTCATTCATAAACACGAAATGAGGAAACAAAACCAATTGGATTGTAACAAGCCCAGCTGGCCATCCACACAATCGTCTTGTATTGTCAAACAACACTTACAGGATCAAGTGTGTATCATGTGTTTGTTAATCACAAATAATATCTTACTTTGTGAATAAGTGGGAGGAGTCCGGTCTCGAGGCCGCCGCCCACTCTGTACTTCCTCTCCCAGGTCAACTAGTTGCCACAAGCTCCTCCCCCTGTCGTCACGGCGGTCGAGGCGAAGGCGGAGCCTGACGCTCTGTACACCCAGGACGCTCGGTATCCAGGAGACAGTGGAATCCTCCAAATCCCTGCCCCGCAGTCTCATTCCCACAGCCACTGGCGCATCTAGCAGATCATTACACTAGACACACACACACACACACACATGCAGAGCGTCAGAGCAGAACGCAGAGGAAACACACTTTGCATTACAGTAACTAGTGGTCTAACATCAAGCTGAAACCAAAATATCAATATGTTAGCTATGACATTGGTATTTTATTGTTATTATCTGTGAATTAAATTAAATTAAATTTAATTTAATTTAATTTAATTTAATTTAATTTAATTTAATTTAATTTAATTTAATTTAATTTAATTTAATTTAATTTAATTTAATTTAATTATTTCCCAGTTCTGGGTTGCAGCTGTAAGGGCATTCGGTGTGCAAAACATATGCTAGATAAATTGGCGGTTCATTACGCTGTGGCAACCTCTGATTAATAAAGGTACTAAGTTGAAAAGAAAATGAATAAATTAATGAAAATAAAATAAAAAAAATTAGTTAAAACCTGGAACCAGTATTTTGTAGAGCAATTTTAAGTACAAAGTAAATAAAAATATTAAAAACAGCATAAATTAATTTTTAAAAAAAACTCAATAATTAATCATTGGAACAAAACAAGTGGTATTATGAATAGCAACTTCTGAAATAAGTAAATTAAAGGTGCAGTAGGTGATAGTCTTCAGAAACATTTTTTGCTGTGCTGGTTAATAGTCTCTTCACATTCCAATAGTAATGATTAAAGTAAATGATCTCAATGTATTTTTATGTATTTTTATATTCTGGGTAAGACATATGACTAAAACATGTTCATCCAATTAAAATTTGTCGGGCCGATAATGCCCATAATTCTGATAAGTAACCCAAACTGTCTGTCAACAAATGTAGATTTGAACAACTGCGCACCCCTGTTCACGCAGATCCGCCGATGCACGTGCACACGCGCCCCGGACATGAGTGACAGTGCTAAAAACAAATGCTGAATCAAAACTTTTGAAAATCCTGAATCAATATTGGAGTTACTTTTGCACGCTGGAGGAAGGACGACACCATGGCTGAAGTAATTCTCTTAGGTAATGTTCTGTTTGAAAACTCTTTTAGTCACGTAAAGCTTATGTAGATTGTTTTACGGATGGGTTATATGCACAGAAGTGTTGTTCAGACACTGAAATCGTCTGGCGAATGATTGATGTGACTTTTTCAGTTTCATAAGGACCTTTTACAGCATCGACAATGTCAATTTTTATTTAGTTTAACTAAACATCAGTAAATAGCGCTATTCCGCCTAGCCTGCTTTACTGGGGTGAATTTGGTTTTATATTCACATTGGTTCATTTTTGAACAATGACAACCTGTGACGCGCTCCCTATATTGTTAACCACGCTACTCTGAATATTCGCTAAGAAATAGCATGCAGGTATGGCTTAATAATTGGTGTAATTCCTGCACCCCGCCAGCCAACCACTAAGCATACAGTAGTCGCTTTAGGACAAAGCACGTGAGTAAGTGAGTCCTGCGATGGACATGAAATTTTGCACATTATGACAAGTTTTGCTTGCCAACTACACAACTGAAAACATGCTAGATATAATACAGTTTTTCGTTCAGAATTGTACTATTATAAAGTACTATAAAAACTGGCGAATGACATGATCTAGTGGGTCTCTGTCATCTCAATTCAGGAGGCGTGGCTTTGGACAGCAGGGGAGAGATTGCATTAGAAAGCTATTATTTTAACTGGTTAGCATTTAGGCAGATCACCTACTGCACCTTTAACTAACTAAAACCATAAAAGCATTAACAAAAATAATATAAAACAAAGAATAAATGTTTAATTTTAGCTGGTGTTTTCTAGTTTAAGGGTGCTTTTCCCCATTACTTTACCAGAATTTGTTAATTTTTCAGAAGTACACTAACAATCAAAGTAAGATTAATGAGATGGTCACTTCTAGTAAAAACAAACAAACTGTAAGCTACAAACTAAGCACAAAAAGCTCTGAGACTGTAATTGAAAAGTAGTGGGTGGGTTGGATGGATGGAAATCTAATTAAAATAAACAACATTATAAATCTATAATAGAACATTTAAAAACTATAACAGTATCAAATGATACTAAAATATTACTGGCAAGAATTTCTGGCCAACATCAAGCTTAAAGAGCTAGATGAGAAAAAAATCTAGATTCCTTGGATACTGACCCGACTAGGTGTTAACAATAAGTAGCAAAAAAAAAAGGTTAAATTCTTTTATTTTCCTTCGGCTTAGTCCCTTTATTTATCAGGGGTCGCCAAAGCGAAATGAACCACCAACTTATCCAGCATATGTTTTACACAGGGGAAGCTCTTCCAGCTGTCACCCAGTACTGGAAAACATCAATACACACTCATTCACACACATACACTACGACCAATTTAGTTTATTCAGTTCACATATACTGCATGTATTTGGACTCTGGGGGAAACTGGAGCACCCAGAGGAAACCCACGCGTACACGGGGAGAACATGTAAACTCCACATGGAAATGCCAACTGACCCAGCCGGGACTCAAACCAGTGACCTTCGTGCTGTAAGGCGGCAGTGCTAACCACTAAACCACCATGTCACCACAATTCAATAGCTATTTAATCTATGGCTGATTAATTTCTGTGCTTCTGGTTAAAATGATAATATGCCTAATATTAATTAAACATAAATGTAGAAGAACAGATCTTAACCTAAGCCACACAAATTCCAGCATGTTTTACAGTCACCAGAGTCCAGTTTCACACATAAAAGCAAGCACAAGTACATTTTGAATGGATGTTTTCATTGACCCTAGATCAGGGTATTGAAGGAGTCGTGCATTAGAGCTTCTCAGGCGTCTTTGTCAGCAGAATAATAGATCAGACCAAGTGCTTTGTTTGGCAAAGGAATATTTCTTGGCAGCCATTCCTGACCCAAGCACTGGGTGGGTATTCAGATTGATATTCAGCCGAGAGGTGATGCAATGCTTCTTCAAAGTAAAGATGACCCAAAGTGGTCAGGACATTAAACACATAAACACCACACATGCAATGTAAACAGAGCTTCTCCACTGCAAAGCTATGCATGTCCCCTGTGGGATGAAGTCACTTACAGCACTGAGTCAGTCATAATGTCTCATTTTATGTTCTGTGCTTTATCTTCCAGAAACTTTGACAACCGCAACAGAATGTTTCACAGGGATAGAATTTAGAGGACACTAAAACCGTAAAACCAATGAAAGAGAAATGCATCCTCCAAAGCTCCTTCATAGCTTTTTGTACTTAATTATAGCTCCCGATTCAAAAGAATAACCATAAATAAGGTGATCAATAATGGATGTTATCATATGTATGATGCTATTTCGTGTTTAGGTAAGCATATAAACACGAAAAGCACATGAAATGCCAGAGAAATGACAACTGGGACACGTAAGGATTTTTAAAAGAAAAGTAATTATTGTTGGTGATGATTAAAAGGTATAGTGTGTTTAGGTTTTGGGTAGGATTAGGCATGCAGAATAAGATCATACTTTATTAAGTTATTATCTTAATATTATGCAGATAATAATTAGTTAATAGCATGAATTGTGACCTAAAGTGTTACCGACGCGTTAATTTCCAGTTTGTTAGGTTATTACACAAACTAAGAAATGTGATGACAATGTAGTAGTGCATAATGTGTACTTATTCCCCAAAACTTTTAGTCAAAAAGTCAAATATTTGCTAATAGAGTCTTTTAAACTCTGAAAAGATCTCCTCTGTATATAAAAGTCTATCAAATTACAGTTCATCATAACCACAAATAACCATTTCCATTCCTCTCAGCGTCAAAACAAAATGTGCAGCATGAAAATCAAAAAGTTGAATTGGAACGCTGAATGACTTCCACTGACCAGCAGAAAATGAATCATAATAATAATAGGGGAAAGAAGAAAGATTCACATTATCCAGCTGCGTCAAACAATAGAGCTTTTGTTTGGAAAAGAAATTGGACTATGAGGAGAATAGATGACTTTTTAGCAAACAAATCCAGAATATTCTAATTCAAGCATTCTTTGAGCCATTTCTTCACAGTCTTAAGAGAAAAATTAAGCATTTAAAACATTCATTGCACATAAGGTTTTTCCACTCAGATGTGGTTAAAAAAGTGCCATATTCTAACCCGGTTTACTGGCTGGTGCCATTTGCAGCTTTATTGATGCATTTGTGAAACAACCCTGTATAAGGATATTGCGTTTTAATTGAATGAATCGTGAACCCTTTTACTCAAACGGTTTTGATTAGACGTTTTCCTGCGAGGGGAAACATTAGAGCGTGCGCCTTAATGGAAAAAGTCAAATCCCTGTTAATTCTGTGCGAGATATTCAGCCAAGTATTGCAGCATTTAATAGCATATTACAGTGCATTGCATGTTTAAAATAGCTGGTTGCTTAAATAGTGTATCGACTGCACAGACAAACAGTGCTACAATTTCTTTGATTTTTCTTTTTTCGGCCCCTCCATTACTCATTTTAATTTAACAGCCAAATCGATGTGGTTGCTGGTCTTTGAATGTGCTGTAAGTGAGATAACTCCAGGGAAACACTGTGGAGAAGACTAACAAAGGGTTGTAAACAGTGACCGATGGGCGATGGAAGCCATTTCACCAGGGGGTTGAGCGCTAATAATATACCATTTCTAATTGGGCCCTATGAATTCTGGGATGCGGAAAATGCAGATTGAATCGAAGACTCCATTCATAAAATGGAATTTATAGTAGAGTCCAGAACAATGAGGAATTTGAATCTTGAATGAATTAAAAATAGTGCTTTAAATCGAGTCAATATATAGACTAGTAGTGTCTGTGAATGGTAAACAGCAAAAGCAGTATGTAAATATAAATATGTTCTTCTCCTCTGTGTAATTGTGATTCCATCTCAAGCTCATGAGATGCTTGTTTCTTCCTAGTTTTGTCAGTAAGAGCTATTTTTTTGTGCCAGAAATGTATTTTTTATTATTATTTGTTGTGATCAAACATCGTACTCAAGCAAATATTCATTTCTTAACTCTTTTAAGGCAAAGCATTGCCATTGTGTTGTCTACAAGATTATAGAAACATGTCTGAAAATATGGCTGAAAAGAAACTAAAGCATCTTTTTGTTTTGATAAATTGTCTTTTTTCATTTTAATCCTTTTAAATTTGGAATACGTCAGATTAGTTTACAGAATAAAAATAAGTCATAAAAAATGTCAATGTCAATAAAAAGTCAATAAAAAAATATTTGAGTAGTCCTGTCTGTATTTTTTATATAATTGTATAACAATACTGTCTTTTCTCATATCTGTATCATTTGATAGTAGCAGCAATAGTAGTATTAATAAATAATAATCATAATAATAATAACTTTAATATTAACAATATGCATGCATCTTCTCAGAGTTTGCATGCTTTAGACACTGTTTGCATGGTGCACTGAGGTTTATTACAAATCTTAAATTCCTCACTCATCATTGTGTGTTGGGGACACACTCGGATAGGATGGTCTGCTTTGTCCATTCGTAGGCTTAAGCATTGGCATATCTTTCTTTATAAATCTATTCTGGGTTTACTCCCCTCTTATCTCCAAATTTACATTTGTAAAAAAACATCTCCAGCTATAGCCTTCGGTCTCTGGAAGTTTATTTATTGTCTGTACAGTGGTACATACTGAAATGGGAAAAAAGGCTTTTAAATACTGTATGCAGCACTTTTTGCATGGAATAACCTCCAAACAAAGTTGCAGATGAAAGAGTTGATTTCACTACATGTTTTTAAAAAGATTTTAAATGATTTGGGGTTTGAAACATTGGGCTGTAGATGTTCTGAATTGTTTTAACTGTGTGTTTTGGGAACTGTGTACTGCCTATACTTGGCCAGGCTGCTCTTGTAAAAGAGATTTTTAATCTCAATGTGCTTTTCCTGGTAAAGTAAAGGTTATAATAATAATAATAATAATAATAATAATAATAATAATAATAATAATGTAATTTTTGTAAAAAAAAAGTACACATTTGATAGAGTTCATAGATTTTAGTA